>JALDNG010000005.1:13482500-14060000 GCA_024349245.1 Neodontobutis hainanensis
CAAATGGTCAGTGTGAAAGCTGCTTTCTTTTGGTGATTATTTATGTATTTGTGTTTTATTTTTATTTTTTTGGCTTAAAGAAATAAATGCAAGACATGGCATCCAATTCAAGTAGAATTTCACGAGCAGTCAGCATGTTATTATTATTGTTTCAGTAATATGTTACTGCTAAAGAGTATCAATAGCTCATCTTTATGTGGAACAGACACTATTATATATATAGCTAACTGCTATTTCTTAAATAAGCAACCGAAGTCACTCACGGCTTCATGTTGAAGATATCTTTGAGGCCCTCTGGTGTTGCAGCGCCAGGTGGCTTAGCTGGTTCACCATCAACCTTCTCCGTCCAGGTCATGTGGACCTGCTCACTGGGACTCTGAGCCGCCTCCGGGGTCAGCGGGGTGGCTGGAGTGGCAGGGCTGGCTGGGGTGGTGTTGTCGTGGATGAGCTGGACCTGTGCAGGGGAGGATACAGGGGAAGAAGCTGACTTTGACTATGAGACGAGAGGAAAAGAGGACGGATGTGGTTTAACATGTACATTACATGGGTACAAGGTTGAGAGAGCACAGGTCGAGGTGGATGCAGGTAAAGTCACAGAGAGCCACAATGTTTGAGAAAGAAGAGGAGACAAAAGTCTTGTTAACAAGCCTTATGTTGTTGTAGTGTTATTTAGTGTTTTTGTCACTTTGTTTATCAGCTGTGAAAAACATAAGAAACAATTTTACACCACTCGTCTGGTTAACAACAGAGGAATAATGACCTGACAGAGATTGGTGTTTTTAATTATATAGCTAGTAACAGTAAATTAATATTAAAGTATTAAAGATGATTGTAGTGGTTTAAAACATAATAACCACATTAGTATATGACAATAATACTCTGGCTACTGGTAAATAGCCGTGATTAAATTGGTCATTTGCTTGAACATGAGATCTAATGTCCCAATTGAATTTAATAATGCACTACGTGGTTGGAGTAAGTAACGTAACTGATGTGTGCAAAAACGATTAGACAAACGGCCCAGAGTCCACATAGTGTGTGTAAAAACAGAATTTATATTTATTTGTAATAGTCCAAACACAAAGTAACCCTCTGGTGGCATCCACTCTGGGAATAAACAAAATATTAAGCTATTCAAACAAATAACTTGTGCATCCAAACTTGTGACTCAAAACTGTGTGCCCCCTGCATTCCAACAGACCCCACAGCCCCAGTGACGAAAACGGTGCTTGGGCAACACCTTGTGATCAAACCAAATAAATAAAAAAACAGACACTCAAACATTCATTACATGTATGTTTGAGTTTCTGTTTTGTTCTGACCATACCTCTTCTTCGGGCTTCTCCTCTTTGCTGGCAGCTGGAGGTTCCTCTGTCACGCTCAGCTGGGTGGTGACGGCAGCTGGGTTCTTACGGCGGATTGAGCCACGGGATGAATCAGTGATGCTCTGGATCTGAGGTGATAAATATGAGGCAGAGTGCAAAAGTCAGTGACTCAGAAGACATAAGACAGTAACATCTTACATTTGTTAACTGTGGAAAACACAAATTTGTCAAATGTTGCATTCTATGGTCTTCTATATCTGTCACAAACTATCATAGCCTTAAAAATACTCTTCTGTTGTGGCTGTTGATAAGCCTGATAAAGATGTGAAATATGGTTTCCCACCGCTCCGCTTCGACCGTAACTTTGTTTCTGTCTAAAGGGCTTAAGTGTCATGTTAAGTCAAATCAGTTAAGCCATGCCAAGTCGCTCCGTCAGGTCCTGTCAAGTTTTTTTGAGCTGAGTCCTCGACTACATGAACAAATCCGGGGCCGGGGCCAGAGTTTACAAACTACAGAGGTCCAGATTTTATTTACACGTTTATGTTTCATTATATGAGTTCTAATCAGGATAATTACAATAGACGATTGCACACTGACAGTCTTTTACTCTTTGTCCTTTAACTTCTTCTCTACTCTGTTCTTTTTTAGCTGATGTTTATGTTGCCCTGTTGAACAGCAGGAGTGACAATGTTAGAGATTTAGGTTTATTTATTGATTTATTTCATGAGGTGAGCAGCAAAAGCAGGTCCATCTGAATTAATAGCAAGGGGGTCCTCCCCAGAAGTTTTTTTTTAACAAAATAGGTGTACTTTCTTTTAGATGATGTTAAAATAATACTAAATAATTTACATTAAGTGGTATTTTGCTGACTGCTCCACTCAGACTTTCAACACAAAATTTCCCTTGGATTTCTGCTGTAAATGGCTCTAAAATCCTGGCTTTGTTCTGATGTAGAGGCATATAGGGTCTACATCTCCACATGGGTCACATTTAGGGTTAGAAGGAGATCTGTTCTATTTTAAGCACATTTTACACTATTACACACTTAAGTCAGACTAGAGCCTTTTCTTTCAATTAAAAATGTACACACAATCATCTGACCTGATAAAAAACAAAAACAACAGGAAGGATCTGTGCAGCAACTGTGAGAGGGTTTAGTGCTCCTTTACCAGGGCTATATTAGACTTCCTATTTACTTTACATTTTGTGTAAAAGTGCTTCTGCTCATGTCTATTTTCACTGGCTTCATTTCTGACTCAGTTTTAGCTCCACTGACCTTTCACACTCACATTTGTGTTTAAAACATACAGTCGGGGATGGATTAAGGGTCATGTGGGCCCCAGTGCCAAGCGTTTGCAGAAGGAAACATGTTAAATGATTTAATAAATTATGATTTTGCTTTATAGTTGTACCTGTGTACAGTACCAGTTATGTGCACCCCTGTTTAGGGCTAAATGGCCATGAACATAACTATGCAAGTAAACAAACTCCCTTTGTACTTACCTCTCTCTCACGCTCGGTCTTAGTCAGGTTGATCTGTTTAAGCATCTGCGACCGCTGCTCCATCACCAAGGTCTTCTCGTAAGTGTAGGCTGAGATGTCACCGTCATGCTGTAATAACAAATATATACATGCTTTACATACAGTGTTACTGGCTTTAAAGACTATGTTACACTGGCCTTAAAAGTTGTTCAGGTCAGATCTGATTGGGGTCAGATCAGTTTGGTTCATGTGGATCTATGCAGTTAACACAATGTTGTTCAAACATAGCCTTAACACTAGTCATGAGAAAACATGACATTGTTACACAGTGTGTTACATTGTACTTAATGAGGTAGATACAATGTATCAAGTGTAGTGTCAAATAAAGTGTTACCCATACCATTTCTACAACTTCCACCATGGCATCAATACGCAGGTGATAGAGGAATGTGGTCAGGTCCTTCTTCATCTGAATGCTGTTGTCGTCCAGTTGAGCCACAGTGAAGATGCGCATCTTGCACTTTCTCCAAACCTGACACATGAACATAGAAGCAATCACAAATCCTGCTGTTCTTCCAGTATTGTATCATTTGTGTAATAAAGCAACATTAAAGACCACTGTTTAATTTGACACATTTTATACTAATGTAATTCATCAAAGTAAATGTTCTTCTTCAGTCCCTATTTGCTCTCAATGGTGTATTTGTCTTTTATACCTTGTGCTGGCGGAGCAGGAAGGGCAGCAGCATCAGCATCCCTCCATCATGGACAATCCACCACACGTCAATGTGTCCCTCAGTGAAGCGCTCGCCATTAGACGGGAAGGCTGCGATGTTCTTGGGCACGAGTAAAGCCAGGTGTGCAGCTGTGGTTTCTCTGACCAATTCTGTGAAAAAAGCAGTTGTAAACTATATTATTCCAGACACAAAAATGTATGGAAGAGGATTAGAGCCACTGTGAATTATTACATATATTTTTTCATAATTCTGAGATTAAAGACAAAATTGGGTGATTCAAAAAATATTTTTTTGTTTTTTAATCTAGAGTTCTGAGATTATAGTTAGCAGTATGGATGCATGTAAGGACAGCCTTTGAGAAATAAAAAGTTGCAAAATCCATACAATAAACAATATAAATGCATTTACACACTTATTTGTGAGGTTTTCTGTTTCGCTATTTTATTAAATTTTTTTCAGAAAATACATTTTTGATACGCTCTTGTGGACTTTCTCTGGGATTGTTGCTACAGTGACAGCCAGTGGACCTATTTACTACCTATTTAGAGGTTTAGCTTAGAAAATTAACATGCACATGGAGTTGGTGAGTCAGAGCTTATATCAATAATGCACCACACAATAGGGTTCAAATATCTAATATTAATGCACATTTACCAATATAAGTCACACTCAAGTATTAGTTATATTGTCATGTTTTTGCACATTATAGTGTAATGGAAGTGGAGGCAGTCTTTTAATTGAATGCATTTTAATTGCCACAGGTTTAATTTTCACTCATCCCCTTAGCTTTGTCACAAATTATAGATCAAAAACAAAAACTGTTTTTTAGTCGCCCAATTCTGTCTTTAGTCTCAGCATTCAGAGAATACCCTCAAAATAAAAATAATTCTCCCTAATCTTCTTCTATAAAAATAACATTCTTGTTTTGAAGAGCTTTCTTGAACTTAATCAAACCTGACCTGAATTATTCCTGACTTACCAACAAAATTCCTCCATTTCTGGTGTTCGTCGCCCTGCTTCCAGTTGCGTGGCCACGACACAAGCACAGCGTTATGTTTGAGTCCGCCGAGCCCACTGGCCTGGAGCAAGTGGGACGTAGCGTCGCGCAGGTTTGAAGAGACGGTCACTTGACAGAAGCCCTTTACCTTCTCTGTCTCCATCAGTTTACGGAGTGCCTTAGTAAAGACAAGACCGAATAACCCATTTACTGTCTTGTTCTTTCAATGGTTAACATGGCTAAGCGCTAAAACCGCAGGAAAATATCAAACAATTCACAGAAATTTTTCTTTGTATCCAAAATTGTTACTATTGCCTTCAGGACAACATTATGGACTATATACATAACTTCAGTTGTTCAGTTGATAATATATGACCAATAAAGCTAACCAAATAAAGAGATCCATTAAACCCCTAAAAATTAGGCGCCTGCACATGTTTAATTTTATCATTTCTTATCAAAATGTATCTAAACTGAATTTGAATCCATCTCTGCCACACAAATGCAGTACCTGGTCTGCACGCTGGGCCTGCTCGTTATTCTCCAGGTAGGTGCCCACCAGAGCTGTCCCAACGATAGTCAAACCTTTCCCAGCCTTCAGCTGGTTGGTCAGAGAGAGCAGACGGGGCTGCTCAATGTTTTGCTCGGCATCTGTACTAACCAGCACAAGCAGCTGGGGTCTGGAAAGAGAAGAGGAGAGTACACGGAGGGGGAAGTGAAAATAGAGGGCAGAAAATAGTAAAGGGGAGTAAATAAGGTAGAATGAAGAGTCAAATTAAGGCGTCAGGAAAGAAATGGCTGAGTGCCCCAAGTAAAAGTACTAGTTGGGAGAGAGAGACAGAAAAAAATGGCAAAAAATGTTGATGTGTTAATATGAATCTAGACATCTGAAAGCTGATGGTGAGATGTGTATTAATGGAAAAGTAAAGGTAAAACATGTAGATAGATAAGTACATTCAGTTGTTAATGGAATCACAGTATTATACCTCCAGTTTTTGGTGTGTGGGGGGCCCTCTTCCAGACGCATTAGGGCATAACGTGCAGCGCTCAGAGATAAACCGCGTATCCCATCACCCCACTCTTTCTCTGCCCTGTGACAGACAGTAAATGTGTCAGTCAAAGTGTCAAATAAATCATTTATGGTAAACAAATGCAACTGCTACAATAACTTTGGCATAGGTCACAGAACGTGTGCTTAGTGAACAACAAACAGTGAAGGTCTGAAATATCTTATCAATAGCTATATGCTACGGTTTATAGCCATTCTGTAACACCCCCCAAAAATTGTGGATAGCACGGGGGACGTGGATGTATCGGCTGGAAAGAGCAGCTTAAATAGACACAGAAAAGCCATTTGCCACAAAGCTGAGAATGCACAGCTGAGTGATCGGACGTGGACCTGAAGGAACGAACAAGTGAAAATATGAAAAGCTTGACTACCATTGCACATTTTTTTTTATTTATTCCTTTTCTTCAGGATATCCCAGGAAGAGAAAGATATATTCTGAACAATTGACATTTAATCACAGATCACTTAAAATGAGACCACCTTTTTTTACATTCTGTAGAGAATGCATCATTTTCAAGCTTAATCCTAGTTTTCCAAATCAAAGTGTACCCAGCTTTTGCCTATTAAAACAGTTTAGCCTCTTTGTAGGACTTGTAATTGCATCCATCAACTAAGTTTGTAGTTGATGGCCTTAAAAACTCCCTACAACAAAAATCAATGTGGTAAACTTTAAGATCACCTAAACACAACTGCAGACTCATATACACACACACACACACACACACACACACACACACACACACACACACACACACACACACACACACACACACACACACACACACACACACCAGCTAATGCTAAAAGCAGTCAGTGAATCCAATCTCTTCGGGGGTTGCGCTCCACTCACCCTGCAAACTCGATATACTTGTAGATGGAGCCGGCAATTACCATGGCGACGATGGCATAGTACCAGGAACAGAGGAACATGAGAGTGAGACATAAGCTCATTCCCAAAAAGGACAGAGCCCTGTGTTCATGAACAGAGAGGAAAAGACAATGTCAGTAAAATACACACCCAAAGAGACCGTCTGCAAATGACAAATGATCAGTCACTACAGAACTGACCAATGGTAGAATTTAAAGCGAGGTCTCCAGTTGGGGGTCCTCAGCAGGGTCTGCAGCGCACAGGCCAGGTTCACAAACATGTAGCACATCAGGAAGAACCTTAAAGGCACAGCAATTTAATTGTAACAAAGCTGATGTTTTTTGTGTGAGAGTGATATCAAATGTGCAATGTCATCTGTCACTGTTGCTCAAATGTGTGTATATATTAGCAGACCCGAGAAGCAGACTGCCCTTTCAAGTGATGAGTTAAATCCAAAGTCTTTAAAACCTGGCATTTGCATTGTTTAAAACGTAGCAGGGGGCTGGCTGCTCTGATATCTGCCACTGCAGGGAAGAAAAGAAATGGAGTGTGTTTTTGAGCTCACATGGAGAGAATAGGAGCCACTGAATCCAGGGAGGCAATAAGAATGCCACTCTCACAAATACAAGCTGTCAGAAGGAGGGACCATGTGGGTTCCCCATTGGCCTTCCCATGGCCAAAGATCTGCAAAGAACACACAAAACAATGCAAAGCAAATCTAGAAATATAGTGGAATATGTGAATTTGCTGATAGACTGACTCGTAGTGCAGGCACTATGCTGTCTTTGGCAATGGCTTGGAGCAGGCGGGGAGCTCCTGTCAAACTCTGAAGGCCTGCCCCACATGTAGAGAAGAAGGAGCCGATCACGATGACCCACGGAGACGGCCAAGCTAAAGTACCAATCACCAGGTTCCCATGCACTCCTTCACCAAACCTGAAGTGGGCAGAAGAAAGAATACAAAGAACATGGTCCTTAGTGCCTCATTGTCAAACTTTTAGTGTCAGTGAAAGTCAAGCATTGACTTACTTGTCCCTGAGGACCACACCCTCGATGCAGGCACCGAAGAGGATCACACTGGTCATGTCTGAGCAGTGGTGGATAAGGAATCACATTTCACAGATAAAGGTGTCTAATTTTTGTTGAAGTTGTTTTTGGTTTATTCTACTGTTCACTCTTTTATTGATTAATAAGAAGAAAGTGATCACAGTAAACTTCCCTTTAGAAAATGGACTTGCATAACTCAATTAAATATTGTTGCTGGAAAGCAACATCAGTCAATTTTGTTTAGAATTATATACCACAGATCAATGACATTGCAACTAATATGGCTGTGCTTTATTAACTTGCCATTGCAATAGCAGCCCATTGATGCGATTAGAAGGACCAATTAAATTGGATCGGGCTCCAATCTGATTAGTGTGAGAAACATAGAGGACATTTTAAATGGCAACCACTGCAGGAGACACATGTAATCACACAAGCTTTAAATCTGCCTGCAGTAGATGCAACTATGTATTGTTCTAGGTAATAGATTGTGATCTGATCTGCAGCAAGCCCTGACATTATCACCATATGACTTCTAGCACTATCCATCCAAGTTAATATAGGTGTCAATCATTGGGATGCTTCATCACAAAGCAGAAAAAAATATTCATTATGCAGACATTGTATAACCCTTTTTCCCAAAATCAGACTGGTATTGTGGAGGATTTGGCCTTTTGCAATTATAGCCTATTTGACCTTTAATTATGATGAGCCTCACAGGTCAATCAGTGAGATTTTGTTACAGAAAAGCCAATCACTGCAGTGCATCTTTACAGCATCTGGACTCCAAAAGAACAAATGGTGTCTGAGTATACCATACCATACCCTTTTTTTCAAGGTGTTGCAACAATGAAAACATTTATTTATTCTGCTTCTCCCGCTCATCCACAGTCAAATTACAGATGTGGGCTACATTTTCATAGTATTTTTGTGGCCTCTTGTTATACTGGACGAGGTCAGTAGTGAGAGGATACAGACAGTAGAGGTGGTGCTAATAGCTGCAATGGTCCCAATGGGGATTGACTTCTGGGCATCGCGCAAATCTCCAGAGCGGTTAGAGCCGGCCATGATCCCTAAACAAACAGTGACAGATCAGGTTAGGTCAACAGAAGAGAACAACGGTCTGAATCAATGAGGAAAATTAAATCATGCATATCAAGGGTTGAGATCTCCACCTGTCACAGAGGGGAAGTAGATGCCGACCAGCAGCGTAAAGAAGCTGGTGATGTCCGCCAGCACGTAGCGGTTTGAGCTGGTCAAAGGATCGTCCTGGTCCTCCACTGACTCCATGTGTCTTCTGGCAATCAAGTCTCCCTTCTCATAGTAGGTTCCAAACAGGTTTTCTGGAATAAGAATAAAAAAATAGGAGGGACAGAATAAGGGAAGGTTTTGTACAGACAGGCAAAGATCTGTTTTTCTTCATAAACCAACAGGTGCTAAAGTAATGAACAGACCTGATAGGATTCCACTGGTAACTCCGGGGATGCCCTGAATTTGAGTCACATTGTTGGCTACAAAGTACTTGTCGCAGGTAGCATTCAAGAATGGAGAATCACAGAACAACTGCCAAAGCTTCGTGGTCACTGTCCCGTTGGCTGTCTCAATGGTCTTGGCACACACCTCAAAGCCCTTCCACACCAAGGTGCGGTTGCCCAAGAGACACACACTGCAGCAAGAAAACAGAGAAGAAAAAGAGAAATGGTTGTGATTTTATGAAAACAAACCCACTCTCACCAGATAATCACACCAATTCTAAATATGTAAAAGTACTTGTAGGTGTATGTCATGGAAATTGTTTACTATTGCTGAATGCTCTTAATTCTGGTCCAGTTCCTATGCTTATCAACATACACTTATAACTTAATATCTTTAGCTGTATCTACTATTGGTGCCAGGCTAATCCAAACAAGACAAAGACATCCTTTGCACTACATCTAATCACTGTTCAGGGAGACTCTGTCCTGTACACTTAGTGACATATACACATAAACTTATTTACATCTATGACTGACATAGACAGCTCATTACAAGTCAATCCACAACCATCTATAAAAACGTCATGTGCTCTAAACTTAATAAGAAAATCACCCTGTACCATTGTTGCATGTGTTTGATTTGTTTCATTCCTGCAAGAATTAAACCAGTTTTCCATTTCTAAATTTACCATGAGCGGTCTTCGTAGTCTCGTTTGTGATCGAAGGAACCAAACAATTATTTTAACAGTGTACTTTGTGGGACTTGTTTTAAGTGAGTGCACTTACGGGAACACAGGAGGGTCAATTGCGGTCTTGATGACTCCAGCGTACACAGCCAAGATGGAAAGAATGACGCAAGCCAGGAAGACCAGGGCCAGCTTGTTGACATATTTCACTCCAACAAACACTACGGTGGCCATGGAGGTCAGCAGGATGGTCCCGTAGACACGCATGTTGTTGAGCAGAGCTGCTTCCACCTCAGGGCCCTCCAGTCCCTCCAAGGGAAAGATGGCAGCTTTGGGCACTATGTATATCTGAAACACATGGGTTAATGTGTTGAGGGAGCTCCAACTGCAGCCTTCAGATAAAAGTTTACTGCAATTTTATTGCTGCTCAAGGGCATGTGTTGGAGTTGTTTAGGGAGTTCGATATTACTCATTCCCCATCACATCTTCCCGGTGTATCTGGAGATAGAAACTGGCAGCTCTGGGTCACAATCCTGCTCTTCTAGCACTTTGTTTAATGCATTTTATTCTGTGTGGAGAATAAACTATCAAAGAAAGATCAAACGGGATGCGGTGAAGGAGGACAACTACTCTGCTTGGCCAAAAGGGCAGACTTATGCATAAAATTGTATTGTATATGGGAGAATCATGTATCATATTTCTCACCCTGAAATCCTTGTAAGTCTGGAACTGAAAGACAACTACTCCATTAGCGCATCTTTCTTTCTTATTATTATTACAAATGTGTCATTACAAAAAACTGTGTGACTTTTTACTGTTGGCCTTTTTGATTTGACCAAGCATTTTAGTGACAAGCATTTAAGATTGTTTCCGGCCTCAGTTCTTCTTGAATATAACAATACACCACTCTCTTTCCATGTTTTAAAAATGCACTGGACAGTTCAAAGCTCAGTTCCAGAATGAATTGACAGGGGGGTGACTCATAGATTTAAGGAGGTGCAGCTAAGGTTACTGTTAAAAGCAATAAAACGTAGTTTAATTACAACAATATCAACAAGCAAATGTTTATTACCTTGAGGTGGAAACATGAATTGAACTTCAAAACTTGTGTTAATATATCTGTGAAGGATCTCAGTCATCCAGGTCATGTTGAAGAAAGGGTTTTTAAGGTGAAGACGTTTTACTCTAATTCCAAGAGACTTTTTCAATTCTGAGATCAACTTGTAAGAGAGCTGAGCTTTATCTATAGAGGGAGGAGTTTGACCTGAAACTAAAGCTATGAAAGGGAAGAGTGACTGTTGTTAAAGGCTCAGGTGAGTCGTTTGTGTCACTGTTCCATTCAGATGTTTTTGTTGTTCTAGAATGATTTAGGTTTATATAAACAATATAACTTATGAGCTGTTGATTGATGTATTTTAGCACTATTTTCAGTCATCAATTTATTTATTTTTTTAATATTTGTTTAAGGCGTAGAACCGTGCATTTAAAATGTAAAAAACATGTTGCTTCCATTAGCAGTTCCCTCCTGCAGCAGCACACAGCCTACTCCGTGCTATTTCGAATCAGGTTAATTAAAGAACTCAAGCGTGGTAATAATATTTTTAATGAGGTGCCAATCTCTCACTTCTACTATGGCTAAAGCTAAGAATATTCCTACCATATATAAAACGGGAAAGCCCTAATTAGCCCATCAGAATCTGTCATCGTTCGTTTTAGATGATTCATGGCGAGCCTGTTACATAACCATGGGAGTTTCTGTATTTTAACGATCAACAGGATAATCACTAGGTAGAGAGGAATATTGACAGGAACAAGTGGACAGTTGTGTGTCTGTTGTGGCTGGGGCGACTAATGGGATACTAAGAAAGGCATATCACTAGGCAAACAAATCTCTGGCTTCACTGTGAACTGTTCTTGCTTCTTAAAATAGCAGCCCCGGTTTGTGTTCTTGGCTCGGGTGGAAGGATGAAACATATTCAAATCAGCCCTCTCCAGATCCGCTCCTTACAATTCTGCAGGGATTGTTATTTTACAATAGAAACTAAGCCAGCTTTGACCCAGAAGACAGAATTAACCTCCAGGCACGATCAAACTCTGTGTAGCCATTAGAGGCATCCAGAAGAGGATGTACCGGAGAAGTGTAAAAAAACAAAACAAAAAAACACACCTCTGGTATCTAGATAACAGTGGACCAAAGTGTGTGGTTGTAAGAATTGTCCTTGTCTCTCCACTAGTGTCTTGATCTGCCACTAATGCAGAATTTGCATAATTAACCAGCACTCCATACATGAGGAAGACTGCAGGAAGTGGAGGGTAAAATAAAAGGCTGAGGTGGAGGAGAGGAATGAAATGAAAGATACATTTTTTTTTATCAAATCAGAATTCACGTAAAACCTCTCAGAAATGGAGAGAGTTGGCTTCAAAGCTAAATAATGGCAAAAATAAACTACAGAGAGCTACTTCAGAGAAAAGCTGACTACAGAGGACAATGTGCAGCCAGACTTTATATTGAAGCATTTTGAAGGTTTGAAAGACAATGTTCCAGCTGCATTAATAAATGACAAAACAAGTTTATGTCATATTACCCAGAAAATATTGCTGTCATAAAGGATTTTAACTTTAATGATTGAGTGTTGTTCTAAAAATAGACAAAAGAGTAACAGGGTTATGGTTTAGGGATTAAAAAGTCTGATTTTGTATGACAGCAGCAATGTCATATTTAGACATAAGCTTTAATATATAAACCATACCACTGACAGACAACGGTTATAAGAAAGGTACTTACTAAAAATACAGGATTACATAAACACACAACTGACAGTGGCATATTCTCAGCAGACATCTGGCTTTGTTGTTTGAATACCTCTCTCCTGCTATTTTCACTTGGCTTCTTGCCTCATATCATTGAACAATTTCCAACACTGGCACCGGTTTTTGGCTGGAAAAACAGCGCCAAATCTTCCATGTTTACTCAGCACAAATTGATTTGAAGGAGTTGCTTTAGTTGAGGCAAAGGCAACCGCCAGTGTCTTCTACACTTTCAAAGAAGGCCTAGACATGTCACCTTTGAAATGTTATTATTTCTTTTTTATTCCTTATAATCTCAACATAGCCTCAAATTCTATCAAATTTGTTTCATACATGAAAGGGTTTATGTCCTGGGTGCTACAGTTATGTGTGTGCATTTGCAGCAACAATGCTTTTCAAACTATTTTTACACACAATGCACTAACCTCTTACAATCTGTGTACCTTACTACCTAATGAAATCAGCCTCTTTCACCCAAGCTTTCAATCCAACTTAACTATGACAAGTAAAAATATGAAGTGGCAGAGTTTACTGCAGAAGGAAAGGCAGTGATTTGATTGGTCATCCTTCACTAACCTGGCAAAGCTGCTTCTATTATTTTCCTTTTAGCTGCTGCAGTCATGCAGTACAATGGTTGAATTAGCTTCACACTAGAGTTATTTGATTTGCAGTAGGCTGTACAGCAGAGGCCTGACTTCCCTCAAATTTATACAAATCAATATTGAGGTTTTTACTGTGGGTGTCTCCAGCCTCAAGTCTCTCACATGCCACAACACCTGTCTCAGTTTTTACCTTAAAATATATAGCCTTAAAGTCATTTGAATGATTCCTTAACATGAAACAGGACAGGGATATTAGCTCACCTTTGTCAGAGTTGGGTGGGCTGCTGAGAAACTGCATTTTATAAGTTGAATTTTTTCTCTTTTAATAGTAGCATTAAATTATTGTAACATTACAAACAAGTGCCTAACCTTAGCATGTAATACCTTCTGCATTGTTAAGTGAGCTAATGTTTTTGGACACAAACACTGTCATGACTCGTGAGTGACCTTCGGCCCATAAATAAAAAGTTAACAAACAATAATCTGAAAGGCTACGACCAGAGAAATATCTGCACAAAAAAACAATACGGTCCAGGAAATAAATATTGTCAATGAAAGTTACACTGCTCGCTCAAGGACAGATTTGTTGTTTTAATTTTGCTGACTGTTTATGAGCAGGACCTGTGGACAGTTCTGGTGATGTTATATTACTGGAGACATTGGAAAAGGTTTGATTTGTGTCATTTAGAAGCTGGTAATAGTAGTTGTAGTAGTTAAAATATGTTGCTTTTATGTTTGCCCCAAAAATTATTAAAACAAACTTCTGGACATTAATAAATGCCCCCAAGGATATTTTAAGATGGCTTTGCAATGTCTGGGCAAACACCATGTGTCCCAAATTTGATCAAAAACATGCAAAACAAGCAAAAATGGTGCTCCCAGTGGTGTTTCTCACCAGGAGAAGCTCGATAGCTCCTAGGATATACATGGCGCCAGCATAGGTTGTCCCGAGGTAGAAACAGATGCCTACTGCTCCTCCGAACTCAGGACCCAGTGAGCGGGAGATCATGTAGTAAGAGCCTCCAGCTACAGAAAACACATCAACACATATCAGCAAAATATATATGACTTACATTGTTTATGCTCCTAATATCTATTTCACAAATTGAATAAAAAGACAACTTTGTTGCAGTGTAGCCTAGCGGTTCTGATAGACAGTTTTAATTGGCAAACAGCATCACACTTGTTTACAAGACTGTAATTTGATGCGGCTGTATGTGCACTGACTGTAAAGGCACAGACCATCATTACTAAGTAAACTCACAATTTGAAAATTGAGCCAACACATAAAGTCTCCATGCAAGAGGATGACTGTTAGCTGTGCTTATATTTGTGTACACAATGTAATGCAATTATGTCTATGTGACAAATCCCAGACTAGATCTTTTAACATTTCTGCACATACCAAGCTGTGAAAGTGTATTGTGCCAAAAGCAATCAGCGAAAAGAGGAGTTTCAAGCGGACAGCCTCAAACAGTGAAGAACTGTGTGGTGCCAGCGTCTGCTCACCCACCTGGCACTACTCCATTGGTAGCAATGGCACTCATGGAGATGGCAGTCAACATAGTCTACAGAGGGGAAAACAGAAGATTAGGTTAGCGTTGTTCATGAATTTACATACAGGGTGCAAATTCTATTCTCATTACCAAGTCTATTAGCATAACTATAAAGGACAATTACCCCACTGGTACTAAAATTAGCTTTCAGTTCTTTATAGCTGTGGCATATGGAATCTAATAGAGTCATAACAATAAAGTAGAAGCCAGCTGTTGTATGACCCAAGAAGCATGGTTAAAAAAACTATATGTATTTTTCTCAGTGCGTGTCAACGGAAGGCAAGGTTTTTTTGGGCTTGTCGGGCAATATCTGTTTTTTATTCACTGTTTCGACTATGTTTGGCCGAGAGTTCATACGGGGACAACAATCTGTCTGCAATCCAATGTAAATTCCTCAGTGTGCCTCCTTGTTGATTAGATAAACAGTAATGCCACTGGGCCAGTGATGACAGCTTTAATGTTATCTCTCATATTGACTGGGGGGAAAAAAAAGTCTGAAATGTGAGGACATGCCTAAGTGGAAATGACACACAGGCACTGTTGCCCTCGCTGCCCTGAGAGCAGAATGCAGGAGGAGACAGAGAAGTGAAGCATGGCCCTAAAAAAAAAAAGGCAGAGTGACAAATATTTCTGCCGCTCAAAGATTATATTAAGAGTCCATCGAACAGAAGAAGAATCTAAATTTGTCTGTATGCTGTATAGCTTTCCATTCCTGTCCAGACTAAAGTGGTTAGCGTCACCTACGGGCTCAATGGAGTGATAAATAGGGACTGACGAGTGCGAACAACAATTTCTTTCTCTAATGGGGTCATAATGAGATCTTCACCACGGCAGATAAGACAGTAATTGTTTAAGTGTTTTATCTGATCTGTGAGCCACGCAGCGGCCGCCAGTGAATGTTGCGGTCAGATAAACCTCAGATTTGAGCAATAACACGCAATTTAGCAGACCTAATAATGTCTCACTCCTGTCGCACTTGGTCATTTTATTCGTGCAGTGCGCCTAACGGTGTCCCAGTTTTATTTCTCATCAACCTCGAGCTGTCAGTGCAGACAGGGTCATTGGTCATCATCATCAATCACCTGCTGCCACAAAAACAGGGGAGCACACTGTCCTTGGAGCTAACTTTTTTTCGAAGGCTAAATTTGCAGTGGGTAAATGAATAGTTCCAAAGTGCCATTAGTGTAGGTTTAATGTTAAAAATTTGTTGAGTGTGGGTGAAAAAGCAGACGCATCTAGTTTGCTTTAAGACACTGGATGGAGTGCTGTAGTGAGCAGCATCTTTTCCCCACTGACCCAGAGCCTGTGTGCCCACTTTTGGGCAGTTCAGATGAAAATAATGATAGTTCTGAGAATTGATGATAGAGAACATGGCAAAAGTGATCTTGAAGTGTCCCCAAAAAGCACACTGTACCACTGGCCAGGGTCCAAAGTGTTACTTTCAGAAAGGTGGAGCTAAACGCTGGAGTCTGCTGATTGGACAATAGATAATCCTTACTTACTCTGACCATCTTTGTCTTGCAGCAGTAGCTTTATTTCCTGCCCAGTTATCTTGATGTGTTAACTTAGCTTGTATTAAAAGGTTTTAAATGGACTAACACATTAATTCCATTTTCTCCAGAGTCATGTAAAAGCAATGACTGACTCCAAAGGACACTTGTGCTCTCTTTCCTCTCCCAGCCGCATTCAAAGTCTGACTTGGCCTTTGGTCGACCTTGCTTGCTGAGTTGAAATTGCTTTTGACAGGAACCGAGTTTTGGAGCGGCCCTGAGAGCGCGCTCTATAAGCATGCTTCATTACACAAATGCAGAATAGTTTTGTCAAGTACAACTTCATCAATTCACACGCATTACAGTACAGTGGAAGCCTATTTTCAGTGTGCTGTTTATCACCTGGAAATCCCTGCGGAAGGTGTGTTGTGTTTGTGGAAGGGAGAAAAGTGTCAGGTGAAGGAGAGCAAGGCGATTTTTAGTTTCAGACATTGAGGGTGGGGAAAAAAACATGAGTAGAAGAGGACAACATCCAGCTGCGAGAGAAGACAGAGACTGCGCAGAAGGACAGAAATTCAACAGTAGGTGTAAAGAATGAGAGAGAGAGAGAGACAAAAAAGGATGAAAGTGAAAATAATGAGCAGGCTAAATGAAAAATAAAAAAAAAACACTGTGAAATGGAGAAAGCAAAAGAGATGAGGGTAAAAGATGAAAGAGATGAATGAGAGAATAGCATCCTTAGCATATAAATGAGTCACGACAGAGGGCAGACCACCCTTCTTTTTTTTACAGCACTGGGATTCAAGACCTGGAAGTAATGAGGAAGGTCCAAACAACAGACGACTTTCCAGAATATTAAAGCTCATTTTATCTCTGTGACAAGGCTGCATTTATTATCTGCTCTAAAAATAAGCACAGAGCCATGTTGGAGTAAAGCGGCGTGGAGAATGCTGTCTGCAGACTTTTCAAATGGGCGGCCAGTGCGTATCATTTCATGCTTAATGGTATAATGTGTCAGAGCTGTAACATGCAGAGGCGCATTATTCATATCGTAATGATTTCCAGAGAGTGTTGGGGCGTCTTGGTAATGTTCTGTCAAAATGCTGCGTGACGGAGAATAACGGTGTTAAGTGGTTGACAGCTACAGATGTGCTGCTGTGATTGAGTATCTAATTAAATATGGGGGGGAAAAATGCCTTTTTTTTATCCAGGTTGTTTATTACTTTGTGTCTTCAACTGAAGTCTGCGACACCATTTAAGAGTCCATGGTAATGTATTAGGTTCCCTAATAGACAGGACTTTACATGTCACCTACTTTACATTTGACGCCGTAAAATAACTATTTAGGAAGTGATTACATTTGGTAATATAAAGTATGACTGGAGCATTTTGGGCACATCCTGGAGGCATCGGCAAATCCCATGCTTGCACAGAGAGAGGTCACGAGGTGGAGATGCTCCCATTGGCTGTTGGTCTAAACCACTTGTCAATATTGTATCAAGGGAAAATGGCTAGTCTGGCTACATCTGCTTACCCAGAAATGGCACAAAAAATAAAAATAAAATAAAAAACATAACTAGAGAAAAGGAAAGCAAAGTGACATGCAGATAATATTGCACAAGGCATTTATGTGACATGGCGGAAATAATTGCAGGGCAGCATGGTCTAATCTCTACATTGGTTTGATGTCTTAGTATTTCATGGTGGCAAATTGATTAACCTTTTTACATTCCATTTTAAAAGATGAAAGCAAAAAAGGTTGCTACTGTATTGTTGGGAGGTGAGGATTAATGGAACTTTAAAACAGAATGCTACATAATGTAATTGTTAGGCTACTATGCAGTATTTTGGTCTACTGTATTTTTTTATTGTTATTATTATGGGTGAGCAGCAAAAAATGGATTTATTAGTCTTTAAAATACTATGTCTGGGCTTCTTGACATAACACTGGAACATGTCACCTAAATAAAGTTTTAAAATCATAGCAGAACATATCAGATCTTGGAGCAGCAACAGTCCTGTGTGAGTTTACAGCAGTATTTGCCTACTTTCTTAGGTATTGTGGTTGCCAATTATTAGTTTGTCCAAAAATTTCCACTCATTAAATTATAAAATCTAGGAAAAATATTGGGAAAGTCGATGGGGTTTTCATGAAAATAAATGTCTGCTTAAAGAATGTGGCTGTGTTAGGAATAATAAACTGACACAAAAAGAGATAAAACTGTCCCAAATAGCATCAAAGGAAAAAGGGAAATTAATGGCACTGAAAAAGAAGTAAACTACATGAAAAACTCACTTGAAAAAAAAAAAAAAAGACCAAAACAAAAAATGACCAAATTAACAATCTAGAGTCACAGTTCTTTAGGGTCTACTGAAATACAGGACTCCTTATATAAAATACAATAGAATGTAGCATGATCATTTTAATATTACTCCTTTGGCCTGGACTGTTTTAAAGCAAAAAAAAGGTAGCTTACACAAGATGCGTGATTCCCTTGCCTCTCAGATGCTGCTGATTAGACTATAAGGTAGTATCCCGTTTTACATGTATGCACTCAGACATGGCCGTGTGTGTGTGTGTGAACACTGTGCAGGCTGCAGCCCCCGGGAGGCTGGGTGGGTTGTGTGTTATGTAAGGAGCTCAGGAGGAAAGAGGTGGGGGTTTCTCACACACCATTCACGCTCAGGCTTATCGCCCTGGGGCCCTGCAATGAGCTTGGTGTGACTGATAAGAAATGTGTGTATACGTGTTTGTCATGGAGACCGAAATAGAACGACAAAATGAAGGTTTTAGAACGGGAGGGAAGGAGTATATGTTTGAACGTGTGTACTGGTGTCAGTGTCTGTGTGGGTTTGAGCTGCTGCCAACTGAGCCTCAACCTGTTTAGAAGTCACCAACTATTCTGTCTTTTTTTTTTTCAGGTTAATTTTAGCGTTAATCTGTTTTAGGAACTAAAAATGTATTTCAATACACTATAAACCAATTTCATCAAAAGAATGACACTGTATTTTTGCAGCTTGTATCTACAGTTTTGCTCAATAGTTTACATACCCTGGTAGAATTTGTGATTTTTTTTACCATTTTCCAGAGAATAAATAACCATCCCTACCTGTAATCTTTTTGCCTTTAATCAGTGTTTGTTTATCAAAGGTCAGTGAATTTCTGGGCTTCTTGAAGTGTATAAAACCGAAAAGGGACATTAAAAGATATATGATAATGCCAATATATATATGATATATATTTAGAATGCCAATCAGCAGTGTTTAAATTCTAATAAAGAAGTGGAAAATGAAAAGGTCAGGTAGACCAACAAAAATTTCAGCCACAACCAACAGTAAAATTGTTCGGGCAAAACTCACAAATAAACAAATAACTTCAGCTGAAATACAGGACTCTCTGAAAAAAGGTGGTGTGGCTGTTTCAAGATGCACAATAAGGAAGCACTTAAAGAAAAATCATATTCTCTGAAAAATGGCCCAAAAAAAATCACAAATTCTGCCACTATATGTAAACATATGAGCAAAACTGAACTGTAAACACAGTTTTGTGACAAGACCATACTTAATATTATTGACACTCATTTCAATTCTAATATAATAATAATCTTAAATACATTTTGATTGTTTCTTGACACAAAAAAGGAAGAAAAAACCCTCTTTTGAAGACAAAGAAACTTGTGATTTAAAGTGATTTGTGAATTTGTCACATTAACACAACTAATATAAATAAGGCATTTATTTTCCATTTCTGTGTGAGTTTGCAACAGCAGCAGTAGGTACAGATGCTGCTGCAGTGAGACCAAAACTCATAATACACTGACATAAAAACACAGGAGTTTGTAGAGATATCCTATCTAAAGCTAAAGATATTTTAACTTGGCAAATGTACTATATCTCTTTAATAGACTTTTGCATTTGCCGTAATTCACATTATACAATATCAGAACCACATAGACTGCAGCTTTTATTCTAAACTGATGTTTCTGGGTGTTATCAGAATACCTCATAGATATTGTTTTTTATATTATTTCTGTTTTTCTTTTTTCTGTTTTCCAATTGCCTTTGTGTTGGTGCAGTTTGTTTTAGCTGTGATTTGGTGAGGGTTGTTCTATAAATACACTGTGAGCTGAAGGAGAATGTAGGCTGCACAAACAAATACATACGCTGACATACACACCGTGAACTGAAAAGGACAATGTACCTTTTACTGAAAAGCTCAATTCAAATTTAATATGTGACAATGCTTCCTGTTCCCAGATAGAGAGCGCCTTGTTCATATAGGCCACTGTCATGTTCAAACAAGAAAAGTGGGGCGGAGAATCTGCCTCTGTTTGTACAATGCATGAAGCATTCAGCAAAGAGGCGCAGGGTATGTTCAGTGACAATCAAGTGCATCAAACAAGTCAAACAGCATCAGTAGGTAACAGCCACGCATGCGGGTGACAGCAGTGCGTCCATCCTGTGGGACGGTGTCTGGAGTCATTCTCATCTCAAGTCACTGTGACACACCACTTTGGCTCTGTGGCACTGACATTAATGGGAACCAGGGTGTGCCAGCATCCATTTTGTTCTTTTTATAGAGTAGAGGTGCAGATTCTTTAACTCCACGGAACGAACAAAGCCCCAGATTCTTACTTTATACTTCAAAGCGAGTCTGTTCAGTTAAAAAAGTGCTTAATTGTAATACTGCATTTACACATAGACAAAATGGAACTATGATAATCTTTTAATATACAAAATATATATTCATTGTGAACATTTCTAAACATCTAAACAACATTCCAAAGGCAATATATGCCACTGTTTTTTCTTCATGTTGTAGTTGCCTTTCAGCAACTTGGTCGATTCACAGAGTTTGGTTTACAGGGTTTGTAGATTCTATGACATGACATTATAATACAATAAAACATTACTTATTTTTATTCTGGACTATATTTATCCTTTATCCTGGACTTTTCTATGATCCATATGAAGAGTGATTTTATAAAGCTTATTCTACATGCTCATAGTTTATCTGTAATTTAAAACCTTAGAAAATGATAAGCATTGATATGCATTGTAGCATAATCCATTGAAATATTAAAGATGAGTGCAATCTAATAATTTTTAAAGATACTCACACTTTAGTTATTGTTAGTTAGATAGTAATTTTGAAAAATGTCTACAAAATAACTCTGAAGAAAAAATACAAACCCTTCTTACTAGACTAAAAGTAATTTAAACTATAAAACCGGAACATTGTGAGGCTTGACATTGGGCATCAGATGAAGAATGCAAACTTGGCAACTGTCAGTCTATGAAAATGTGCTCATGTTCTTCTTTTTTGCCCCACTTAACTCATCCCCACCACAAAAACCTTTAGCTAAATTAAGCCATGAATGACACTGGCAGTAAGAAGGTTTGAATAGAATATGTTAACAAACAGTATATGATGTACTTACTGTAGCACAGCACATGAAGACGATGATGAAAGTCCCGATGACCCCTCCGATGCCCACCAACCAGGTCATCCTGAGGAAGAGGATGACTCCAAAGATATTCTGGATACACGGCATATAGACGCCCATCAGAGTGCCCAGCTGGGGAGCCTGCAGTGAAAATACGAGGAAGACATTATAATCTAAAACTGTAATAATTCTTTTTAACACAAGACTGAAAAGCGATCATAGCTGTTTTGTTCTAAACGTTGTCACTCAGCCAAGCCATTTGCAGTAAAGCTTCACTAACACCTTGTGTATGCTTCAGTGTTTAACCTCATCATTCAGAATACGGGAGCCAAGTGTTCAGCCAAGTGTCATTTTGTCAGTTTGCTTTGGGCCTGACACACCAGATGTGCACCATTCGCTCAGTGGCTCCTGCTAAGTTCTGGCTTCAGTCAGAATCACTGAAATGCGACACACCCGCTGTGCAGGCAAGGAGAAAAGTGAGCTGATTTAGTGCAGTTTGAGTGTTATAGCCATTTTGAATATTCTGTGCAATTAGAGCAACAACAGAAAAGGCACCGCAGATGGCCATAGATCATTATATGAACAAAAGTTTTTATTGTGGTACGCTGCTGGAGGTTGAAATAGTTCCTGGTGGCTCTTTGTGACTGACGGGTTTCTTTTTTGAATTGTTTTTTTGTTGCTAATAGTTGTTGGAATAAATAGCTTTTTAATTCTAGGGCTTTACACATAGATTTCTGTTAACCCAATTTAGTGGGTGACTATTTACACAAAGGGAAAATCATGTAGAAAAAAGCAAAAGGATCTTTGTTCTCCTTGTATTTCCGAACTGTAAAAATATTAATGCACTATTCTAACACTAATTCATTTGATTAGTATGAACCCAAACATCTCTATGTGTTATTAAAGTTAATATTAAAATGGCAATAAGGTGTTAAAAAGCTGGCCTACATTTAAATCTAAGGGTTTCAAACAAAACCAAAGTGCTATTTTCTTCTTTTAAGATCATTATTGCAATGTTTCTAGTGGGGCCCTCAGCGCACATGCACATTCAAAGTTCAAAGTTTCTTTATTGTCCGTCTTAGGAAAATATCCTTGCAGCATCATTCTCCTTAAAACATACAACATAGAATGACACATCAACAACAAACCAAGAGCAGGATCAGCAATGGAAATCACTAAAAACCCAATAATAAAAAAGTGCAAAATGGAATTAAAAACATGAACAAATACAGTGTGCAAACAAGCAAAGTGCTAGGTGCCTTTTAGTGCCTCACATCTGTCGGTAAAAAGGACATGTTCAATCTTTTTGTCCAACAGCCCAGAGCTCTGTAGCGCCGGCCAGAGGGCAGCAGCTCAAACTCCCTTCTGAAGGAATGGTATTGGAGCTGCGCTATTGCACCAGCCTTCCTCTGCACCTGTCTGCTGTAAATGTCCCCCAGCTGAGCCTGACTCCTCCCTGAAATCTTACTGGCCACTTTAACCAGCCTACCCAGTCTGTTTTTGTCGGTCAGGGATTTTTTTTTTAGTACATGTATTTTTACGTTATTAACGGGAGGTTCCAACAGGTTTTTATGCACCTATTGTTCAGTATGCACTATATTCAGGAGGCCTATGCATCTTTGCTGAGGTAATGGCTGTATTAAACCTGAAGGACAAGTCAGCTGACCCACTAGATAATGGAGATATATTCATTTGCCGCTCAAGGACAACTGGGCCAATCAAGGACAATTATGCTGATATCCAGCCGTGACCCATTTTACCGAGTGAGTGCGCTGACATTAACCACCAACTGCATCACAGATCACACACACAAACCTCCTCTACGTGTATTTTTAAACACAGCATACTCTATATAAGGTTTATGTTATATGTGAAATCATATTAGCAAAATAGGTCAGCGCTACCTGACTACATTCAAAATAGCAAGTCCAAATTTCATATATTATCTATATTTATATTCAATTCAATTCAATTTTATTTATATTGCCCAGTATAACAATTGCCTCAAAGGACTGAACAAGAAAACTAAAGACAGCAAATAGACAAGAAAGTTGAACTGCACAACATCCCCTGTCCTTAGACTCTCCATCAGGGTTTAAGAAAAACCACAAAAGGAGGGCTCCACTCTCAGGACAGACAGGCTGTGCAAAGCTGTGTCCAGGACAGTCATTGACAAATAGTTCATCATATAAATGATTATTTGTCTATCAAATATTCAATAATACAAGATATTTTCCAAAGAACATTTTACTAAACGTTTTGATCCACACAACACAAACACTCTCACGTCCTCCACGCCACTAGGTAATAATAAATTATTGTCCTTAAAAGACTGTTTTAATGTTTTTAACATTGTTTTACAATACAACTATATGACGACTTCTTATGGCTCCTATTATATAATTATATATATTATATAACTATTATTACTGTTATTGTTTTTGTTGTTACCGTGAATACGTGCGTAGAGACGAGTGGCCCAATACCATCAAGCCACTAGGCTGAAAAGTCAAAAGCTGACACGTATAAAATGATTGCACAATGTTGATAAATGTGTTCAGTGTCCTTTTATTAGCATAAATAATGCCATTCATCAAACATTACTATATCATCACATGGTCAAAAATGGTTTGTCATCACTTTGCAGCATCGGAGAGGGCTTTCTTGGCCTTGAAATTGGCAAATAATTGCACCCAATAAACCACAGAACGCTACATTGTGGTCAAAATGTCCTACAAAATGCCTCTTCCATCGTGCATATATTAACACAAAAGTAGTATGTGACAACCACAGTGGCTGAAAGTCTTCACCCTGGTACAACTTTTCCAAAGACTGCGTGACATAACAGTGAAGGCCTGTGTACTGAAGGCAAAAATGTAAAAGCCATATCATTAAAGATACCCACCTCCATGTGAACAGGAAGAGTCTTGTTCAGTGCAAATGTATCATATTGTATTGGTATTTAAGTCAAAGTATAACCTAGTTTCAGGAGGTGTACTTTTTCCACAAACACAATTGGACATGTGAAAAAGAACAAGAATCATTGTTTTAAATGTCAACAATTTAATATAATGGCACCCCAATTCTTTTTTAAGAATGGCATTTGACATAAATGTAAAAGTACAACAGCATGAACATCTTGCAACAGCAACTTTACTGTCTTTGGCAAACAACTATGTTTTAATATGACACTTTCCATCACACTGGGAAGCTGTGACTATTAATATCATATATTGATACCCGACAGCACTGGTGGAAAACCGGCTTTAGTCAGTGGTGTTTCTGAGATTTGACATTTTTGATAAGCCAAAAAAAAATATTAAGAAATATCCTTTTAAAATGTAGGCCTATTCTTTTTTTCTATACTGGCCCAACTGTTTGGGCTTGGTCTAATAAATCTGGATCTTATGTCTTAAATAGCCCTCACTCATACATTAGACATGTCTGGAGACGTGTATTCTGGAGTTGTTTTCTTATATTTCTCACAACAAGATAGACACACAACAAAATGGAGGCTTTCTAATGGAAGCTGTGCACTGCGAAGCAACAGCCAGTTCCAGTTTCATAATCCAGACTTTAATCAAATCATCCCGACAAGTGGCTGACATCAAATGAAAAATACTGTGTCTGACGCTACAGTATGTGATCTGTTCGAAGAGGCCCACCATCCAGCATTAATAATGTACTGTGTGCAGAGAGTGGAAGAGGGAGAGCAAGCCCAAGCAGGTCTCACAAATATAATTATATTCTAATTTCCAGCAGATAAACAAAGAAGCTGCACTCTCCAAACTGTAATTAGCATGATTATCACGTGGGGGCCTCGGATGCTTCCGGAAAATGCTGCAAAGGCATTAACATGTGCGGACACATCACATCTTTAAATAGCACACTTACATAATTATGCAAAGGTTTTTGTTTGTTTCCTATAAACAATAAATATTTGTTGTCTTGCTATTGCTTGTTTGCATGTACTTTTAAGCTTTTAAGTTAAACATAGTTAAGTTTAGTTTTTAGCTTAAATAGGAATTTTATAATAAATGTAAATTCTGCTGAAATGTAGTTGTTTGACTGTAAGCATGGATGAATGAAATAAAGTTTTAAAAAAATTATACCTTTTTACATTGCATCAAAGTGCCGCAGTTAAGTACTTATTGTGACATATTAGCTTTTACAGGTAGATCTTCCCTCATTTATCCCACAGAGGTGTCATCTTATGTAACACACAACAAATCCAGTTATGTTTTATTAGAAATGTTTTGCAGCCTGCAGCACATTTTTATTCAAATAATTGTAGCATGATTTTTTTCCCCCTCTGCTTATGTAACACTCTCGTGTAGGCACCAGGAGGTTTGGGATGTCCCGGACTTTGTCTCGAGAGTGTCGAATTCACCCCAAGACCTGAAGGTAAAAAGCTTTGGTCAGGGTAAAGAAAGGGTTATACATTAAAAATGAATAAATACAAGGAAAGTCATATTTAATCACATCTCTGGAGAGTTGTATTACACAAAGCTCTTTTTAAAATCCTTTTTTTTTTTTTTATCTTGACTTAACATTTGCTTTTGTGTCATGTGGATTGTGCGCTGATTCTTAGTTTAAAGGCTTTCTGATGTTGCTTATTTATTTTTTTTTAAGTTGTTCTGGGTTATTGAAGGCAGTAGTGTTCATATTGATGCACTAAACTTTAAAATATTTTAAGGATTACTGCAGACACGACTGTAGTATTAAACTTTTGCACGTAGCTGGAAGTAGAAACAAGGTCTGTAGTTGATTCAAATACGAATTGTTAATTGATAAATGTTTGTTTCTTTTATTGCTCTTGCAGTGATTTATGCAATGTTGTGGAATTTTAAGGACAGACGGAGTAAAGCCAAACATTTAGCAAAAACATTTTTACAGCTTGCAGTCAAACACACCTTTTTCCAGCCCAGAGACAGGCAGAGATGCACGGACATAATGCAGTAACATATTTAAATGCATGGCAAGAAAGCAATTACACTGCTTCCCAGCTTCTCAGTCTAACAGTTTCTTGCATGGCTAATGGGAAAGTGCACATCAAGTAGATATCATTTATATGCATACAAATGATAAATGTGCAACTGCAGACTGCTTTATCAGTCTGGTTGTTGTTGTTTTACCAGGTCCGCAAATATTACTCAGTATTACTGTCTTGTAAGTCTAAACATCTAGCTTATGGCAAAATCTTCCTGTTTTTCAGGCTTTAAATTAGCATATTATATTTGTAACCAACTAGAAGAGAACACATGTGCAGTGCCTACTAAGTCATAGTCAGTATGACAGTACTGTGTCAAATGGTGGTTCTACAGCATCACCACCCCCTTCATCTAAACAAATGCACAGTTGAAGTAAGTTAACACCAAATCCTATTCCACATGCATTTACAAAGACAAACAACGAGAATTGTTAAAAGTTGAATAAAGTAATTATTGAAAAAAAACAAAAAAACGGATGAAGGTATTTCATATATATGTCTTTCGGTTCACATGATGTTTCTCGCATTTTGACAGGTGTTATGTACAGCTTGTGCTCCATAGGGCTGGAATATAATCTGCAGCCTTGCCTCTTTACCACTCCGTCATCTCAGCGGGAGACATCTCAAGCCGGAGCCGCACTGCGCTTTAATCAAAGATCACGTCAGGGCCTCCACAGGTTGCTCGAGGGAGCCCAGGAGAACGCGGCGTCGTCCATCTCTGTCAGGTCCCCCTCTGCACAGGAAGCATTCGCACAGTTTGTTGTCTAAACCATGCAAATCACATTGCACTGTGACTGTGCCCTTCAGTGTGTGGCACCGAGGATTTTTCATCATCTGCTGTCAACGACTTGATAGAGTTGTTTTATTTTTTTTAGGTATGTGACTACGTCTTTGTAATATTTCAATAGGAGGTAACCTTTGGTTATTTAATGTATACAGTAATATGATATTTTTCCATAAATCCTAATCTAGAAATTCATTATTTTTGGTGTTTGAACCATTTCCCCAGCCATTAATAATGTTTAGCCCTGGATTTTTCCTTTTTAAGTTCTGGGCTTAGTCCTAGTTCTGTCTCTTTAAATGATGTAACTCTTGGTAATACAGTCGCTTGATGGGTGTTTCAGTCAAGAACAGTTCTTCCAGTAATAATAAAATATACTGTTTAAACTGTATAAATGTACTATACAAGGACTACATTTATAACTGTTAAATAATATAACATAAAGAAATGGGTTGCACTTGGAGGGTCACAAATTTTATATAAGTGATAAAGAACAATGATAGAAAAGATGCTTGGGACAGTAAGTGCTTTCCATTTGGGCAGGGCAATTAATTGATTTTTAATCACAATTTGGGTTTCCTACAAAATAATCAACAGAAATGATTACTGTGTCCAAAGCTGTGTTGCTTCTGGTCAGAGCAGCAACACAATGATTGCAATGATTGCACACCATTGCCACTCAGCTGTGCAGGGCCAAAGACACCGTGATTAAAGTGTAGCATTTAAGTGCGTTGTGCACCTTCCGTAATGTCATTGGTGAGGGACTTTACCGTTAAGCTTAAGATGAATAACCTTGTCTGGAGACTCACTCTGACTTCCACCTGTTGTCTGATGCATGTCTGCTCTGAGACAACTCTGAATCAAAATAAGCATGCAGCAAAGAAAACTATCATAGACAAAAAAAAAGACTTTTAAATGAATTATAAGTTACACTGAAAGGCAAACTGTTTCAGCAAGTAAGAAGAATCCCTTTGGTCATAGACATGCAGGCCTACCTTTCAATTCTGACCAACTTTATTGATCTACATACCTTTTTCTAAATGTGACCTAATAGAAGAGCTGTAATTAAAACACCCACAAGTTTCCAGTGGCACCTCCTTCAGAGACTTGATGAGTAATATACTGTACATTAACAGTCAGGTGTTTCAGGCAATAAGGTCCGACCTGCCATCAGCACTTTGTTGTGAGACCTAATAGTGCTGCGGCTGCAGAAAGTGGAACAAGAGCTGAGGTCAGTCTGTAATCACAGGTAGCTATCAGAGGAAACCCTGTGTGCATTTACATAATACAGCCAGGAATGTCAGACAAAACACCTTCAACAGGATGGGAGTCCTTTCAAGGTGCACCTGAAAAGTTTTGATTAACAGGCAGCGGAGACAAGCTACTGTACACTGTTGTTAAGGTTAGATTATGAGTAGGAATACATGGAGCACAAACACAGACACTTACTGCAAGGTGCCATGGCATGTAACTACAATTTAAACTCAGGGCAAACAGGTCAATATGGTGACGTGCGTTCGATACATGACACTGTGATCATCATCTTAACAATATGTTTATGCGTATGTTTCCAAGTAGTTCCTGCTCTAATCATGCTTTTTATTCTTATGCATGGTTTTGGAATTTGCCACTGAAATTATTGCAGGAAGTTACATCATGATACCTTCATACTTGTTTTTCTCAAAAAAAAAAAATACAAAAAATTTATCAATAATAAAGTAATCAAACATCATAAGCACAAACAAAGTAAGGTCTCAAGAGCACAGCCCAACTGTAAATAATTATTAGAGATTATACTAATCTGCCTGGAAAAGGTGTGTAAATGCAATTTAGTCTTACAACAAAACAGTGCTTATGCCCCTAACCACTCCACAGGAGAGGAGCATGACCAAAGTAGGCAATAACCTTCTCCAGACTGAAAAATGTAATTTTCCCTCCCTGCTCCTACACAATGGGAAGCATAATCAACAGGCCTTGTGCATTGTACAAACCCGTAAGAGTGTACACTGTGGCTGGCACAGTGAGTGATAAATTATAATCCACACTCAACAATAGATGCACTTTAAAATCCTTTGTATCACATGAAGGTATGTTGGGGGTTTACACTGCTGTCACAAACACTATCTGCCCAATGTCTTTAATGAAATACACACACATTTAATGCACTGTTTTTATGTATTCATATTATTTTATTATTTATACTCATCATGCTGTTAGTTATGCGTGTTGCTTGGAGGCTTGAGGAATCAGATCTGAAGATACTATGTTTGAAGATGTTATCTCTAGAAATGGTCCAGCTGGCTGTGAACAACAACCTAACATAGATAATGCAGCTAACATGGCTTAACTTAAACTCTAATTCTATTGTCTATATTGAAGACTTTTAGGCTGAGCCACACTGACTGTGTGATGGCGAGCATACTGTGATCCTCCATCACTGTGCAGTGGGGAACTGCTCTGCTGCTCACTGGCAGGCGCTGCATAGGGTGGTTAAATCTGCTTAAAAATACCCAACAGTGGCCTCTCTTCCCTGAGGACCTTTACATGGGCAAGGGCAGGAGCAGAGCAACCTCCATCATAAAGGATTCATCCCAGCACATGAACTGTTCACACCTTCCCCTCAGGCAGAAGGCTACTCAGCAACAACAAGGTTAAAACCCTAACACAGAGGATCCAAAACTGAAGAACTCTTGGCTGGTTGTCAGAGGCCAGGCTTGAAAATGGACATGATAAAACAGCAGTCGTTAATGGAAAGGTAGCAAACTAATTAAAGTCTATAATGGTTTTAAAAGGATAAAATAAGCCAAAGTAGATGGGACACTTACATATGCATGGAATCACTGACTCTATCGGGAAAAGCCTTGGTGTTTATTGAAAGTATCGCCTCTCTATTTTCATTGAATTAGTGTTACATTTGTTCATTTGTGGACAGGGATTGGAGTCTTACCCAGCGTCGGCTCTAATATAGACGCATGTGCTCTCCCTGTTTGTGTTTCGCCTCCTCTCTGGCGTTTGTTAAATGGGCTCAACGCCAGCAGTATGATAATTTCCCTGGAGAGCCTGGAGCCACTGTGAGCTTTGGGAACACAGCCACAGGTATGCCAACATCTCACTGCTGAAACGGAAGAAACAGCTGCCCACTGTGCCTCCTGGGAAGTGGAGTTGACTCGCTGAATCTATGGCTCAGGTGTGTTCCACGTACAACACCTTCAAATACATCTGCCACTGCACCCTTTTCAGATTGGGCACATCCTGCTGCCCTACCACTTTCCACTAGCCTCTTACCAGATCGGACCAACCTCTCGGAAGGTCCCCTGAGCCACGCTTCTATCCCAGCCACTTTAGCTGTACAGTCCACTGAGCGCTCAGGCCCATTCAAGCATTTTCCAAACAATGGCACTGGATTAAAAAATCCTTCATGTCCTTCTCTAAAAGAAGAAAGGGCCTTTTGTTTATGCTTTTAGAGCAATTTAGAGATTTAGACAAAAATAGAATACTATTAAAAGAAATATGGGATGCTGTAGAGATTTTTGCAAGGTTTGATTTTTTCCCCTCAGCAAAGAACTGTGATTGCAAGACAGTAATTTATTTATGTCTTGCTTTTTCAAAGGTCCATTTGTTGAAATTGTGAGAACACCAAAGGTAACATTTCTGTCAGAGAGATTAGGTGTTACAAAGAAAAACTTTCTATATATTAACGATATAGCTGCGGGAAAGTAAGAAAGGGAAAGAGGAGAAATGGAATAGATAAAACATAGTACATAATGAGGGACACATCTAGGCCTTAAGGCTCTGGAAAAGCTTGCCAATCTGCTTAGACTGACTAAACCAGTATCAGCTTCAACCCAATGTTTTTGTGGTTTAAAAAGGGACATGTCTCTTTTCATGTGTGTGTAAATGGATGACAAATTGGCACGTTTATTTTGTTTTGATTGCACCAGTGTAGATAGACTGGAAACTGAATGAGAGAGAGGGGACAGAGATTGACAAAGAGCAAATGGTCCCGAGCCAGAATCTGACGTAGCTCACTTACATATTTGGTTAATTGCAAATTGAGAGATTTTTATTTCTTGGACACTGTTTATCATAAGAGCTTCATGAGCTTCAAAAGATTGCTGCGTGTAGTTTTTGTGTTTTACTTTTTTTTTTTATAATTGTAGCTCACTATTAGAACCAAAAGCTAAAGAGTTACCACACTAGTGAGGTACAATACGCTTACTCGCGAAGCTTTGTACCCATTTTGAAAATGGAATCTGACCCATACTGACCCGACTCTTCCAGGGGAAAAGGAGCTAATATCAGGTCCCTTCAGGTGAACCCTAAAAAATTTAAAACTTCTGAAACTTAAGGCAGTGGAGGTTGAGCATCCACAATTAACATTTCCCATCTGTAAATTTGGAGGTGTGAACTGGAGCGGGCGATGTGCAAGGGGACGTACCGCCAGCACAGAAGGCAGATTGTAACGCTATCTCCACGCTCTGCTGGCCAAACCCGAGCTGATAGGGCAAATATGTTTCTGCTCAGGTGTGCTGAAATATTAAACAGACAGAGAGAGGAGAGGCCAGTGAACATCAGCCTCCCTGACCGGCTGCGGCTTCCACCAGTCACTCTGCGGTCAGCACTGCATGTGTATGTATGTGTGTGAAAGCGTCATACACCGGCCAATGTGAAAACACTCACTGCTGGAGCCTTGTGTCCTCTAGGGTCCTGAAGGCTCACCACTTCAAAAAGTGTCTACATGTGTTAATGGAATATTCTAGGTTAAAAGACTCAGACACAGAGCCCCATGTGTCACCTTCTCTCTTTAGCACCACACGTCCTCACAGTAATGCACATGTCCTGCTCCACACTCTCCACCACGGACCACTCATCTTTTTATTTAGAGGTGTGGCAGAAGAAAAGCAGAAATGAACAGCTGCTAGACTGTCAGTCTAGAAATATTATTTGGTACATGGCATTGTGCTTCCATAACTAAAATGTTGCTTAAAAAAATCGGCTCCAGTTTCAAGGCTTTAATAATTGATTTAACAATGAGAAGGTATATGAACATGTCTTTTAAATTGTAATTTATCTGTAAGCGCATGGCCATTCTCATTCTATTAATTTACTTGTGCTGATGCAAGGTTCATTCTTATGAACGGATTCTGTGCGGCTAAAGTTCATGTTAACCTGCCGTTTTCTGAATTTTTCATTTTGCCATTAGATGACAATGTCGTGTTAATGTTTGTGTTATATTCCATAACTCACCACTGTATTGCATTTATTGTGCACTGACATTCATTTTGGCAGCAGGTTCCTTGGGCTTCTTGGCTTCACTTTTTGCTCCCTCCTTGGCTACTTTTGGGGCCTTTGGCACGTTGGGATCAACATTCTCAGCTTTGGCCTTTAGCTCTTTGTTTTTTGGTGCAAGCCTAAATTTGCCCGTGGCGCCCGTTGTCACAGTGGCGTTGGCAGGCCTCACTAAAGTGCCGTTCTCAATACCCTTTTTCAGCGCTTTGCGGACGAAGTGCTTCAACCTCACCAAGTCCACCGAGGGGTACTTCTGTTTGATGTAATTTTGTATCGCATGAGACGAGACGCCTTTTCTGGAGTCGAGTTCTTTCAATGCTTCTCTGACCATAATCGCGGTGGATGGGTGCGTGGCCAGTTTACGCAGAGCAGCAGCATCTGTTTTAGTCTCCATTTTTTTTCAACGGGGGCCTCGGTGGAAGGCTCAGCAGCGGTCACAGCTGCTTTTTTAGGAGCCATTACTGCAATTTAAGAATATAAACGCGACACCAAACGCAGCCTCTAAACAGGGTGCACGTGGCAGAGTGGTTAGCACTCCTGCCTTACAGCAAGAAGGTCGTGAGTTCAAAACCCGGCCGACCCAAACATTCTCGGCCGACTCCGGTCTTTCTGTGAGGAGTCTGCATGTCCTCCACGTGTTACCGTGGGTTCTCTCCGGGTACTCTGGCTTCCTCCCACCGTCCAAAGACATGCATGTATAGGTTAATCGGCAACTCTAAAGTGTCCCTAGTGAATGAATGTGAGAGTGAATGGTTGTCTGTCAATGTCTGTCTCTATATGTTAGCCCTGCGACTAACTGGCCACTGTCCAGGGTGTACCCCGCCTCAGGCCCAAAGCTGCTGGGATAGGCTCCAGTCACCCGCGACCCCTAACGGGACAAAGCGGTAGAAAATGAATGAATGAATGAATGAATGACATTCATTTTCACACACTGAGTCAGCTGATGGTGAATCTGATATGAGATTGCCCACTAACAAAAGAGAAATGGAGCGAGGAAGAGATGGCAGTGACAATCTAAAAAAAACCCCACACATTTAAGGCGTTGCCATGATAACACGGTTGTGGATAGGGGGTCGTTGTCATTGGCTTTTTTGTTCGTAATCACATAAGGGGTGTGTGTATCACAGGCGATGTCTCTAGGACAAACTAATTTTTTTGTCTCCATTCAAACTTTGTAGGGGGTGCTGGAGGCCCATTTCTAAAGATAGCCCTATAATTTGCACATCAATCAGATGAGCAATGTGCACAAACGCTTCAATGGGTCCAACCCAATCTAATAACATTTGTAAGAGTTACAAGAGGTTTTATTTTGCCTAAAATGTCTGCGTCTTTTCAGGTTCGGCCCAGCCACACCAAATAAAATATCCTATCGATCTTCATATTCCATTTCTCTTCCATAGGGCTTGGCAAAAGGCTCAATTAGGTGAAGTACAATACTCTATAAGTCTATAAAACTGATCCTATTTCACTTAGGCTATAGACATCAGCTCACAAATAAGTAAGCGAGAGAGCAGAGAATAGCCGACAGATTAGCTGTGACTTGTTTCTATCCAGACTGCTCCCTTGTGTTGCACATCAACCAGATCTCTAATCTCGGCTTTCACACAGAGCCAAAGAAAAGCCTGAACCCTCACTAACAACTCTCTCAGCAGCTCACTCGAGGGACCCTTGATGAAGGGGATGGAGGGACGGGAGTGGAGCGGGAAATGGAGAGGCAAGGTGATAGGGAGCTAGAGAGAGAGCGAGAGCGAGAGAGGTCGCTGTGAGAGTGATAAAACGCCACAGGCTGCCTTAATGAAAAGCCTCTCATGGCGATGGAGAGATTGCCTGTGGAATGGACGGCTGATTGGAGGAGCTGCGGCTTGGTGTAGTGCGCAGACTAATTAAAGTATTGAAGGCATTAGGGTGACAGGGCGAAGATTAGACCTGCTCCCAGGGTTAGACCAGCTGAGGAGGACTTGACAAATACACCTTATACAGTAGGACCTGACACTTCTGCTCATTTCACTGAAAGTCCCAACATTTTTTTACCAAGACAGTTTTTTCATGTCATTAATTTCTCACTACAGCATACTTTTCAACCAAAGGTCTAGAAGTAGTGGACCAGCAATGCCATCCATTTTTAACAAATACATATGAAAGGCACCTAGGTTAACACTACTACATCATTATTACAAATGCATTAGCCCAATCAATCTACATTATCTTTAGAAGTCCATACTTTTGGGCACTTTAACATTAGAGTAATTTGAAGGAAGTGGTCCTGGTCTGATAACAAAGTTCTGACAATGTTGTATTTTGGTAAAACTGTTTGGACTAATAGTGAGAGCCGGTGTGGGCTTGCTTATAGCCCCCCCAGCTCAGCTGCTATGTGTTGGAGTTCATCCGAGTGAATGAGAGGGTAATTTCCTGTGCTTTTGGTTTTGGGGATAGGTCTGTCACTGTCATTGACGCTTTAATGGCAGTGCAGAGTACCCTGCATTCTTGGAGTCTCTGGGAGGGGTACTGGAAAGTGCTCCGACCTGGACTCCGTCGTTCTCCTCAGAGTCTGGGCAACAACACGGTTATAGTTACATAATTTCCATTCAGTACAGTAAATACATTAGGTCATTACACACAACTGGATTCTCAAAGTGATTTGATTTAATTCTATTGAATTAATTGAATTGAAGTATATCAACAGTTCTTTTCTGTGCTGTCTGTCTGAATGCCATCCACAGAGGATATAAAGTACATCCTTAAAGCTTATCTGGATTTACAGTAGATGGTCGGACTGTACATGTGGCAGACACTCGATGCCCAAGGCCAGTGCATCTGCTTCTTCTCAAGATGAGAAACCAGACCTGTTTGAGTGAGTGTTTGAGAGGGAGATGTCAGGCTGATTGGAGAGCTCCAGACACAGAAAGGGTCAAAGGTCATGAAGCTGTCAACCTGTCACTGCATTGGCAACTCAATTTTACCTCAAATGTTGTCCGTCAAGCAGCACTATTTTAGCATTCACATTAATTTGACATTACCTTTTTTCCCTACATCATCACCATTATTATTCTTTGCTATGTCACATCTTGCTGCGCCGCTAACTATTCCCCACTGGATTATAATCGCCTGATTGTCGATCTATACGTGTAGGGGAGAAAAGGCCTCAAAAGTAAACTCCTTCCTGTTGGCTTCTCAACAGCCAACAGCAGAAAATACCAGGTGGATGATGAGGAAGGAGCTCATTAGTGAGTGGCATTTAAGACGCAATCCACTAACATGAACAGGGGATTTGGAAAACCAACACCAAGTGATTGACAGCTTTTAAACTGCTGCAGTGTTTTTCCAGGCTCTCTAGTGAGTGTGTTCGTCAAAGACTGCACTATTATTGGAATCTGAAGTTGATGTCACCTTACAGACTATATAAGGTAATAGTTAATGACTTTCCCTTGGCAACAACCTTTCTCAAGACATCCATGTATTGCAGTAAAACCATACATATATACACCAAATGAGCTGATATTTTTAACACAAAATTTGTCTGGGCTCTGCAGTTAAACCAATCATAAACCTTTATTGAAAGCACTAATTTACAATGTCTGACCTTTTGAAATGAAATACATTAACTCTTGAACATCCATTAACGCTTTTGCATTCACTGCGCACAGACTGAATCATTGGATCGGCTCTTTAAATCAGACAACCAGCTTGGCTAATTCAGTTGACTGATTTAATTTAACTAGCTTAAGAATACACCAGTCATAACAGTGATAGACATGTATTTTGACTTATGACACTAACTGTCTAAGGCAGAGGTAAGGCTGAGGCCACATTTTTGGTGTAATATCCTTAAATGTCTCTTTTCACATGGTAGACATACTATACTGTGGATGTGTAAAAAGCAAAAAAACCTACCTGTAGGGTTGAAGTCAAGAGTTCGCTAACTAAAACCACATCATAAGTCAACCAGTATCAAACATTGTACAATTCCTAGCAGTTGTATAAAGTAAAGAAGTAACTGAGGTGGGTAGAGTATCCTAAAATTTTAAAACTGAGTGAGAGTAGCATTACTTCTTGACAAATCTAATCAAGTAAAAGTATGGTGCAGTAAAACTACTCCTCAGAGTACATTTTTAGTTACTTAAAGTAAACTATCAGTGATGTTAATAAATAAGTCAACTGTTTTCTTTGCATTCACCATTTATAAGGCTGATTCCTCAATGCCCCAGACCAATATAATACTGTGTAAAAAACCATTTGGGATTGAAACCTTAATTAAATGTTTTTAAGAATAGTCTAGTTCAGTTTTACTACAGTCTTCTGTCTGGGTTTTGGCACATGGTCAAGTCTTGCCCTCATGAAAGTCAAGTCATTCTTATCTAAGCCATGTCACACCTCCATGCAGTGTGGATCAACCCTGTTCTTCATAAATCTACTAAAAATTGTAACATTGGCTTAACAGTTCCTATACCTTGACAGGCTTCTTGCGTGGTTCGGCCTCATTGTTCTCAGCTTCCTCGTGCTCTTTGCTGCCTTGCGGCAGGTTGGAGTAGTTGGCCAGGCTGCTGAGCAGAGAAGACACCATGGGGCTGGTGTCCATCTCCTCCTGCCGTCAAACACACAAACAGGAAGGAGAGAATTTACAAAAACATCCAAAGTGGCAAACAAGAACAAGCCTTCAATAATTCATTTTGGAAAATGTTTCCTAAGACCACAGTATGAGTTTATGTAACCACTCTAGGTTTGGGGCTTCAAACCACATCGAGTATTTTGTGATTTTGTATTCCTTTTTCTTGTTTAATATGGGAATACCACAGAGGGCACAATGTAAATACATGTATGTGGAGCAGTGGTAAATTGCCTTGTTGACGTTCTTTCCCATAGCAGTGTGAGATTTGCTTGCATTAACCTGAGGTTCCCACACGCCCTTCACACAGTAATTACCCTCATTAATCGATGTCAAGGCCCTTATTCAATCACATAATTGTGAGAATCTACCTTCTTCCTATCAAGGCTGATTGGGTTAAGAATTTTAAGCTTTACCTCAAACAAGGCCATGTGCTTGCCATCGTACTGCTGGCTTTTCTCGACAGTTGCATCGCTGCTGTTGATGAAAGGGCTGCTCTCCTTGGGATTACTTTCACCTAAAAGCAAAAAGCACAAACATTTAACTTTTTGTAAAGTAGAACAACTTGGAATTACTTTTTTTCACCTTCAACACCTGATGACCTTTAAAAGTAATTGCTTTTCAGATCAGTAATATATTGATCCTTAACAAATACGCTATTGTAGAAGAAACAAAAACAAAGAGACATCTTCCAGAGAAGAAGGCAAGGCTTCAGAAAGCGCCTACAGTCAGTAGAAATGCGGAGGAACAGCTAATGGAGTGTGGATTCACAAGATGTGCAGTGCTATATACTCCATATGTTCAGAAAGGAATGCAAAATTTAACATTTCAATCAGTTTGCTTCACAAACTCACAACAGCATATCTTAGTTACACCTTGGGCTCTTTCAGAAAGCCATGGAACTTCTACAATGGAACATAATTATCTCTCAAACATAAAACTTAAATAGTACAAAAACATATTTGACCCATTTGACCCGCTCCAGACCCTCACATGGATCCACAAAGAAGGGTACTGCTGCTTTAAACCACACCTTCTGATTAGCCTTGGTGCTTACAATGCTTCCTGGCCCGACGTGTGCTCTTGTCTGGAAAAATAATTGAATTTAGAATCACTTTACCACCCACCCATCACTGAGTACAACAGAGGTCTTGGTGGCAAAGGCGGCTCGGTGTAAATTTGTCTTATTTGCGCCTTCCCCTTCAAGTGTCTCTTCAGGGAGACGGCAGATTGCTCTCCCTCTGGCTCTCGGGCCTGTCTTGGACTGAGCTCCGCGAGACCGAGTTATTTATAGCTAGAACGCCGCAGCCATGTGCCATGACGTCGGGACATCGCTAACAGCCGGCTCCACAGAGAGACGGAGCAATAGGGGCCTCTCAGACTGGGACAAAGAGAAACAGGCCAGGCATGTAGAACTCCAGAAGAGCAAAATAAAAGGAGTTTGAATCAGATTGAGAAGCGGTGAATGAGGATGAAGGTGAGAAGATTGAGGGAGACACAGAGAGATGGGAGGCTTGTGAATGGTGACAGGAGAGAGCTGTGGGCTTAGAGACCAAGCTGGACCCAGACTGGTGACTCTGCAAAGGGGAACATGGCCGCAAAATGTAAAAGCTTGAGCTGCACAGAAGGTTCAAGTGGCTTTGACCCACAGGTTAAAACTTACAGTGCGGCTAAAAGGCAGAGCAGCCCACTGAGGGTTTTCCCAACATGTGGGTTATTTAGATGTTTGTTCCAATCTTTTTTTTACCTTTATCTTTTGACCTCATTCTGACAGTGCACCTGCATCATAAAAGCCTGCTTGAGTGCCTCATACAGTAAAATGGGCTAAGAGCACACTTCAAAGAGGCATAAAGCAAAACCAGGACCCTGTTTAGACCCAGTGTCAAGGTAAGGTGCCTGTTATGCCTATCACGTGGCCACATCTAGAAGATCAGGTCAGACCAGGCATTAACATGGGTCTTCCTGACTTCCGTGTCTAATATGTTAAAAACTGCATGAAGCTAAAAGACTGCTTTAAACATAACATTCTTATTTTAAGGAAAATTACTAATTTATATGTGACAGTCACAGGGAATACAGGCATATGTCTCTCATGAGAAAGGTGAATTAAGTTCAGTTATACTGCTACATCTCTGATGTGTTGTATCAATGCATTACTGACAAATTACTGAAAAATAAACTTTCAAATCTGCACACAACTAATTTTTGGGGGAAAAAAGCTCAACATTAGCAAAGTAGGGCTCTTTTCATTCAGACAATGTTGGCAATGTTTTGGATTAAAGGATCTATTGGAAGGTATTTAGTGAATTCACATCTAACCTTATGATTAGAGAAGATTGATTAAAGAGCCAATCATTTAGGACACATTTTATTTCCAGGTCTGGACTGGGCCCTCAGATGCACAATTCAACAAAATCCATTTAGCTGGCACCTTTCTGTTTAGTGTTAACACATTCACAAAATGAAACTAAGTGTAATATTCTCCAATGTGAAAATGCATTTCAGTGGAAATGATTTTTGGGTCGTTATTCCAAATATCACCACTGGGATGTAATTCAGATGTTTTGTAACAGAAACAGCACACTGCTCATTAAAGCATCATTACAGCCTTTATGGTGTCCCGCACTGAAACAATGAAACTAAATCCCATTGCATTCAACTCTATCTTTCATCACAGCCAGATCTACTCAGCTTCTGCAGGTAAAAAGATAAAAGTTGTGGAGGTAGAAGGGGCAGTAGCTGCACAGCGTTGGCTTGAATGTGTCAGCAGCACAGTGGTGTGTTGTGGGAAAAGTTTGCCTTCAGGGTTCTTTTCCAGTAAGCCTTCATTTGACCTTTTTATAAATTTATTTCCTTAAGTACTTTTAGTGTCATGATATAACAGCGCCTAAATGAGTATGATTGGACATGACAGGTCAAGTGACAGCATGAATGTAATTGTAGGTGTGCTGTCACGGCCCCTCGTCTGCCTGGCAGGGGCGGTTCCTTCTGCTGGCAGGGGAGGGACGTGAGTGTTTGGAGCCACCTGGGCTCAGGTATTTAAACCACCTGTTAACTTTTCCTTTGGGGCTCTTTATGTGTCTCTCTCAGCTCCAACAGGTATGGTGTGGTTAGCTATGTTGTTTTGTGGTTCTCTTTAGGTTTGCACTCAGGCATGTTACACATACAGATTCACACATCCAGGCACCCTACATACACCACTGATTCAGACATACTCACACCCCACTCCTTTTCTTTGTTAAAGTTATTGATTTTAGTTTGATTAATAAATACTTTTGATTGGACTACCCTTGTTGTTTGTGTCCCCTCATTATTTGCCACAGGCTATGAGCCGGCCTGTGACAGTGTGGACAATCATCTAATGCATGTACAAATTCACGTCTGTGCTTGAGTTAACAATGTGCTCTATTTTGTTTGAAAAAAGCCTTTGTGTAATACCTTGCCATGTTTAAATAAACGAGTGTTATGTAACAGCACACCTACACAACTGTCTGAAATCTCATTTTACTATGCACCAAAGATTACCCTATCAAGTGTATTCTGTTGCAATAGTAAATAAGTGCTTTAACTGGATAAAAGAACACACAAACACACACTTCTTAGGATCAAAGTAATCTCAAATACACAACACAGCTAATGCTCTGAAGACAACTCCCCTCGCCTATCACTTATCCCGCCATGGCTCATTTCTCCTCATCGTCTAATAATTAAAACGCCATCATCAAACACATGATGGATCCCCCGTTCTACAAAATTGACAGTAGCCAAAAGAGTTCTGACGTATCCCCTAAGCAGCTTATCCTCCTCCAATCTGATGCAGTCAGTCCTATCAAAGCCTGTTCCTATCTCTGGTCAGAATCCATAGCTCCACTGCCAGCTGTGTGTGATCATGTCCACGGTACTTGACAAAACAAAAAGCAGGCTCATTTTACTCTTGTAGATATTTGACAGATAGTAGACATTAGCATCTTGGAGCTGTTAATTAAAAAAATAATTTGTCATTTGCCCATTTAAGCTGAAAAGCCTTTCCTTTTTTGACTTCACCAACTGCCCCTTTAAGTCTATGTTGAGTAATATTTACGTGGCGGGGTTTTCTGTGTGTTTTCTCATGGCTGTATACACGTCACATAAATAAAAGGAGTGAGTGAGATAACTTCTAGTGTTTGCCCACAAATGAAAGTCTCACACCTCTGAGCGGAGGTTTGATCGAATGCTCTCATTCTCCGTATTCTAACAGATCTTTAAACAGAGCCGCGGAGGATTACATGTCGAGGACTATTTGACTTATTGATCGGGGCTGCTGAGAGTTTGTTGCAGTGTTGTTGTCCCCCTCCTCCTCCTTGCTCAGTGTCACGCTGCTATTGTGCTCTTTCTCTGTGGACTGACTTCGAGGGGAATGCCACAGAGAAGCTGACTCAACACAGGCCCAGGGACACTAGTTGTTCAGTGTGTACATACAGATGGGTGACAAATACAGAAAAAATACATATGCATATGTCAGGCACATTCTTGGCTACAGACCTAGAAAAGTCTTGTACAGCGGCAGCAGAACGGCTGTGGCCAATTAATCTTGGTCTGGGCAGAGATGGCTGGAATTCAGCCATTTTATGAGGAAATAGGGACACGTACTTTCTGGTAGCAGTTAAAAAATGGGCTCTCCTCACAGCTCCCTCATGTATGAAAGTAAATAAGGAGCATCCTTTTGGCTGTTGGAGTAAACAGTCTTTTCATTACAATACAGGCAAATAATTAATCTGGTGGAGGAGAGGAAAATGTTGTTGAAAATCTTGAGCACATTGCCTTTTTCGTATTCTCCATAATGTAAAATAACAATTGCAGAACAACATTACATTTATGGATTTTCTTATATGTGACATACTCTTTTGATTTCAAATTAGTTAGGGTAGTGGATGGGTTTTTATTTTTACATAGAAATACTGTATTTTTGCAAACACTGTCAATGTATTATATATATATATGAATATATGAGTCATATACTTATCATACTGCAGAATTTATTATACAGTGCCATTCATTACCTAACCTTAAAACACAACCTCATTAACCATCAAAACTGTATCTGGAATGCAAATGTAATAATCATATCATATCCATCTTTACACATGTGTTTTTGGAAATGTTATATCAATACAACTGAACAATAAGAGATGGGAAGGATACAATGTGGGGTAGAAAGCCAACACACATAAAGTTGGATCTTCTGGCTGTGTTCCCTGCTTTAGTTCATGCAGTTGGCTCTCTGTGCAGATCACAAGTTCACTCGCTCATTCTGAAATGTCACCACACAAGCACTCATTTCCGTGAACCAATCAGGAGTATAGGTCTTTGTGGCTCGCCGGTGTGCACATGGCACTGGGATAGTGGGCACAGTCAGGTGGAAGATTAAGGTCATTTTATCTAAACTGCAGACATTTTAAGGAACCAGTCCTGTCTCTCAAATCAAATGTATTTATGTAACATTTCCACAATGTATGCATATTATTGCATTTATCCTAAAATAGGGATAACTACTGTATGTTGAGTTTTGTTTACTGTTATTTATTTGAAATTTTGTGGGTTGTAACCAGTAAATGTTTGACCTTTTTACTTGATCTAATATAATCTCAGCTAATTTACTGAGTGCAGCTCTTGACATTATTACTCAGTGTACCACATCCGGATACAACTTCGGCAGACCCCAGGTATATTTCCACCTTGCTGCTATACCGCGCCACATTTTTTTGTGTATAAAGTATCAAACATGAAAATACTTTATTTAATTTTATTGTCCATTTACATGTGATTAGCGTGGTTTCAAAAGCACTAACACAATGTACGGAAGAGAAAAATAGCAACCGCATATTGTTGAGTGCCCACATCTTCCCACACACTGTCATAAATAGATCCTCTCCCTCCTTCCAGCTCCTATCATGGCTCCACACAACATCAGAGACACAACAGTCTTGTATAACAGGATCTCACGCTCTGTGTTTTCTCCCTGTCTCCCACTCTCCCATATTCAACTCCCTTTATTTTACTGCTGCCTTTCTTACACACAAGTTTTATTGATGACAGGAACATGCCAGCACTGGATAACTACGTAAAATGACCCAGCACAGGTCCCGTCCTCTTATCAGTATTCAGGCTGCTGCTTGAGCCTAGTATGGATTTTAATGCAGCCTTGCCTCTTAATCTACAGGACACTCTCTCCTCTCTGACATCTCTGTGCAAGACCTTCCCAATATGTTACTAAGCCAAGAAGGAAGCCCCAGTGTGCATACTATATTTACGGAGCTTATAGCAGATCTTAGTGTATTGACCAAGTCACTATTTGATGTCTCATGATGAATGGTGGGTTTGGTCCAATTTCCTGCCGCCTCGCCTCTGGCTGTGTGCACGTCAGGATTAATTTCGGTAAAATGGCAGGCCTCTTCTATGGCTTCCCAGGAGCACCCCCTCTATCTGACATCACCCACAGAAGGTGGCTGCATGACGGGCAAGACTGACAGCCAAATAAAAGTAAGCCTCCCGCTCCCCACGTTATTTGTTAATCCCCTCAGCCGCCAGAATATCAGGAATATCTTGACATGAGTGGATACGCACTCACTGGCTGGCTACTGAAATAACAAATTACTTGCAGATGTGTAAGATTCATATATGAGGATATATTGTTTGTGTCATATCTCACAGTTGACTTTGTTGTGTTCAATAAACTCACATTATTTACAATAATGTGAGTAACATTACAAACTCACTCACAGTAATGTTCTTCTTCCCCATGACATGACAACAATCACTTGGGGAAAATGGTTTAAACCCCAAATAGTATATTGTAAAAGCAATCATTAGAAATAAAAACAGGCTTTATGAAACCATCTACTGTTTATTATAAGGGATTTTAAAACTTTTCCCAGGACGGGCAAACAATGGCCAATTAAAACCAAATGCTCAAAAAAGGAGTGCTCCCATTAATCTACACTGGCTTGTGATATGACGTTCCAAGAAATTTAATAGGTGCCGATAAGGTGTATTTTCAGCGCTGACTATGTCTTAACGCAGAGAAACAGCTAAAAGAAAAGCATCAACGGGGAAAAGGGAGGCAATGTAAAACACGGATAAATACTTTCAATTCAATCACGTAATTTTTAACAAGGCGGGGACAGTTGCATCCTCGTAGCTAAGCTACAAGACAGAGCAGAAGAGGTCCCTAGGCTCCTTTTGGCAGAGAGTGGAGACTGAGACAAGGACGGCAAAAAGAAGGTGACAGTGCAATGAAAATTGGTTTTGAAATTGTATGTTCTCAACATTTACCCTTAAGGTAAACTATCCTATTATAAGTACTATCTTACTATCCTGGTAAGTATACCCAAGAGAAATTACTTGATGTCATTTGTGTCTGTTGCTGACAATCCCCTTTACCCCTAATTTACACTGCATGTGTCTGATCAGCATTTGGAGTGGCAGCAAACAACATCACAGACCCTTGCCCACTAGATGCGTTTCAGCAAGGAAAGTACAAGAAGGCTTGGTAAAAGCTATTGATAAAGACATGTACAGGACCAAAACAATTGTTTATTCAGAAGAGGAAGGACCAAAGAAACAGGTTTAGTTTGAGATTGCTTTGTTGTTCAAATAAAACATTACTTCAGGGTTTTTCCTCATTACACTTTGCACAAAAAAGATTTGTTTTTGCAGGTCTTATTGCATTGTGTAAATTAATATATTCTCATTTAAATCTAGATTGAGGCAAACTGTCTGTGATTTTGGTAAGAAATAGAACTGCTGCGTATCTCTGGCAAAGCTCCATGCACTGTTGGATCATAGCCGTAACGTAGCGTGTGCTTTGGAAATGCTCTCACTGACTAGAATGGTTATCGTGTTTTAGCGTGTGCGGAACTTTGCAGTGCTACTTGCAAAACTGCAATAAAACATCCAATGTGGCCCAAATATAATTTTTCCCACATTTTCTTTGAAACTGTTGAAATTAATAATTAAAAATTAAACACTGTTCAGTTAATCTATAAAGTTGATTGTGATTTTAGATTTGTATAAGCCTATTTAATAAAATGCCTTTAATAGCATTTTCTTTTACTTATACTTAAATATATGCCAATTACACATAATAGACAAAACAAGTCCTTGTTTTTGTTTTCATTTATTCATACTTACTCTAACAGAAAGTGAGCAGCTGTTTATGTTGAAAACTGAAAACTACACAATGAATGAACGCTATACTTCCCTTTTGCAGATTCAGTATCAATCACATAAATTAGCTGTTTATGTCTTATCATATAGTCTAAGAGTGAGACATTGGTTCCCAAGTCCGAGTCAAGTCCAAGTCGAGTCATTAAGGCTTATGCTCATTTTGAGTCATGAGTCCTAAAAATGAGCCTGGTGACTCGACAAGTCTGAGTCCAGGACTCAAGTCATCTCTGGTCTTGTCTGGCCAAAATGGATAGAGAGTTATGGGCACCAAACAATAGAAATAGCAATATTTTAGTAGTTTTTTTATTGCAACAAAAATGCCATGTCATCACTACACTGCAACTTGGTCATTACCCCCTTAAATATTTCCTGTTTAAAAAGGGTTGAAAGATTTTTTGAAAACTCACTCACAACTAAGTAAAAGGAGAAATAGCTTGTTTAAGACACAGAATTAGGCTACTAGACCCCTTAGGTGGTGTTTGGCGATGGGAAACCACACCGTGTCATGTGAGTCAACTGCGTCCTGTGTGCAGTTTGTAAGGCTGTGGGAGCAACTTTGGCTAGGCTGTAATTGGTGAGCCACAGAGCCTAACGGGGCTAGAGGGATGAAGGCAAGAGATGAGAAAAAAAAATTGTCTGGCGTGGGCGGAGGTGAGGGCAACAGGGAGGGAACAAGATTGAGTGGGAAGAGAGGTGAGGTTTGGTAGGATAACACACTGCTGAGGTAATTGGTTGAGGTGCCAAGGTGTCCCACACCTGCTATCTTTTGCTTTTTAAAGAAAAGCCTCACCACAAGTCAGACATATAAGGGGTGAGTGTGGAGGGAACTGTGGCAGCAATAAGAAACCTCAGTCGCAGACAGCTCTCAGTCTAAAACAGATTTTTCTTCAGTTCAATTAACGTTTTACGTAACAGATTTTACTGTGGCTTGATCTTGCTTTTATATTTCTTAGAAACTTTATTTGAGATTTTAATTGGCAGCTTTAATCTTGTATGTAATAGTTTTTGGAGCCCTGTTTTATACATTCTTCAATTCTTTGTTGTAACTTCCTTATTTTTTCCTTATGTTTTCCTTTAACACCATTAAACATTTCTTCAACATTTTCTGTTGTGCTGCAAAAAGAACAATTTGACCAGATCAGAAACCTCTGCCATGTTACTATTCAGAGGTACAGACTGACATACACAATTTTATAGTGGTGTCCAAAGGTTTACCAAAATGCAGTGTGAAAAGTATAGAACACCAGTTTTCACGAGAATGCTTTGTGTGATTTGTTGCCGTGCTAAAATGGTGTTATTTGTATATATTAAACAAGGTAGAGGCACTCATAAATTGTTAATTGAACACTAACATGACTCCTAGAGATTGCTTTTTCTAATGGATTATTATGGATTATAAATCTATATCTGTATCTTGCCACATGCCAGAAAATCTATTTAACTCTGAAACATAATGTCCTTTTTGGTTATTTGGTGCCAGGTCGGTGGCTGGTTGTTATTATGCTTTTATTATATTTGGCACATTTTGGGACAAGGGGCTTTGCTAAGAGGGCTCAGAAGCCTGAATGAGTGAAGGATCTTGGCTGAGTCAGAATATTTATGGGGAGGGGTGGGGGATCCAATCGCCTGCAGCAAATCTAGCAGATGGCAGGGATGCTTTATGCGATCGAAGATGACAGCAGTATGATTTGGTCAGCTCTGTGGCTCTGGGGCCTTCTGTTGGAATGCTGCAGGTGTGACTTGAGCAGCAAATTAACACCTGAGACTAGGCTCTTCTCTGGACTGACCCTCCGAGGATGTGGTGGTGTTCTTCATTCCACCCCATCTCTGGACACACCACCTGGCCTGAAGTGAAAACAATCAAAGGAAAGCCTGGAGGAGAGCAGGAAAAGGGCACATCTCATATTCCTCTTACAGCAGCTTCTCTCATTTAGCTCCAGCGCCGGTTTTCATCTCTCAGGTGTGATCCTCATCCCTGCGGTGTTTTCTATCCTCTTCCTTCTCCCTCCTTTTTGACATTTATCTCACCCTTCTATTCTATTCTTTTTACAGCAGCCATGTGCAAACTCTGGCCCTGGGGCTGAGCACGTTAGGCCAGATTTATTTAGCCCTCAGCACAGGATATACAGTATCTATAAAGGGAGTTGGGAACTGTATTTCTTTTCAATGACCATGATAATTCTTGTTTTGCACACTACATAATTTAAAGAGAAGTTTACAATTGTTATAGAAGGCTTTTGTAGCTTCATAGTAAAAAATGTTGAGATAATATTTATTTTCTCCAAACAGTTTGCAATAATTGTGGAATTTAAGTAATGCAGTTAAAAGCCAACAAAATGACATTTGAAACACAAACTTCCCATCTTCCTGTTACTCCGAGAGAAAAGACAGTAAGACTTAATGATAATTATAACCAAAACATTGACCAAAAATAATGAGCCGCTTTCTTCTCTGAAATCCAAGGTAAGCTGCCATGGCGTAAGGCTAAGGCTCTTACATCAAAATCAGACTTGATTTGCGGTGAACTAACAGCATAAATTCAGCTGATTTGCCAGGCCACACCATCTACAAGAGGAGAGGGTCATTAGATTAATGCACCTGCCTAAATCAAAGCCCGCATGCAGGGGTGAAACTTAATGTACAACCTTCACACCGATATTAACCTCCATTTTGCACAGTTTATTTGTACTTCATGACAAAAGTGACTGAAATGTCAAAGGACCTGAACTACCAAATAGGGTTAGCATGGGTGTCATAGTAAGGATTCATTTAGAAACACTGATGAGTGAGCTAGAGACTATATAGATACCAAAGTGAGGAAAGGACAGCAAGGGGATGTAATATCACTTAAATAAACTCAAACAACTGATCAAAAAAGTGCACTGCATTAACTATTTAGTGCAGATTATTTCATTTTATTCATTGTTTTTGGTCTTCCACATGGATACTTTGTTATGTCAAAAAAAAAAAAAGTAGCATCCATGTAATTTTGTTGCTTATTATGAAATTGTCACTGCATAAAAATGTAAAATGTAATACAGATAAACATATACAGTATATCATATATGGTTACAATTATAAATTTAATTTCTACACAAAGGCATTTTGATTAGGCTTTTAGTTGTGACTCAGCAATGAAGACCTGCCATTTGGAGGAAGATAAAATGGAACAAGGAAGTGGGGAATGTGTTAAAAGATCATCCATAATGAGGACAGTTTAGAGCCTATACAGCAGAATAATGAAGAGGGGGACAGACGGAGCGGAGCAGTGTGGGAGGCAGACGGACAGACACACATATACTGTACTAGACCAGAGTCTTGTTCTTGAGCCTGGGTCTGGCTGATAAGACAGCAGCATTCAGGGATTTATCAAGTGCCTCAGTACAGGTGCATCACCTGAACGGCTCAGCACCGTCTTGGCCATTTACCGATACGGTACAGTGTGTGAGCTCATTTTGTGAGTTTGTTTCTTTGTGCGCCATTGCGCTGCCCAGAGATCCACCACAAGACAGAGGCTCATCTTGTTGAGGACTGGCTGGTCTTAGAGGATATTTCTAGTCTCTGGCAGATAAATAAATAATGCTACACTGGTTTGGATTTAGACAGAGATGAAAGCTTTCGGAGGCCAGCTTTTTACAGCTATGCCCCGAGAGAGAAAGACAGAAAGAGTGGCACCATGCAAAGACACATTACACAACCTTTGAAAGAAGCAGATAATTTAACATGCACTGGTGGAACACCTCGGATTAACGTACAGTATAATGTCACGGCTAAATATGGCTTAGAAAACAGGAGCGGAAATGTGTTACAAAAGAAAAGTATCTCATTGGAGACCAGGCAATACATTTCATAGCTTGAGTTGCAAAAAATATATTAAAAATAAAATCATAATACAAATATCAATAAATAACAAACACATTTTAATTTAAATTAGCATTTTATTTCTTTACAATGCAACAGTCTGTAGTTAAAAAACTTTTTCAAAAACACTGTTGTCAAAGATAGTTATCCACTGAGACAACAAATAAATTCCCATTTATTTAAATGAAAAAGTTAAAATCATTCACGTTTGTTTAATATCAATATGAGTCAATATTTTACTGTGTGCTATAATATTTATCATTAGTAGATGTTAAGAAGCAAAAACGCACTGGATTTCTTTTTGTGTTACTTTGCCTAACATACTTATATCTATTTTTATAATGGAAACTTTTATTTTTACCTTAATGTAGCTAGGAATCCATGCTTCTATAAGCCTGTGTCCATCATGTGGTGCTATTTAGAGTTCTAAACTATACGTACTATATGTCCAGAATAACACTGTCCTAATCCTCCAGTGACTTATGTAACAGGAGCCTAAATAATCTATTAATAGAGCCACTCACTACCCACTCACTGACAGCACACACATGCAGTCAGACAGTACAAACATTAATCGTGTCTTTATTGCTTTTACCAAAATGAATGTAGATTTGGTCAGGTGATCTAGTGAAGAATAACATAAAGGTAAGGTGATATGTTGCCAATAAATGTAGTGCACCACTCAAAGCTCACACAAACCTTTCTTTGGATGTAGTTGCGAGAGAACATAGAGGAAGTTATAGTTGAGGTGTTCTGGGGTTTATCTGCACCCTGCTGTCTTCTTCAGTATTTTTTAGATAAAATAAGGCAGGAGAAGTTGTGTTAGAAGGGCTCTAGGCACAGGATGGAAGTTGAGGGCCTGTTTTGAAAAATGATCTGCTTCCTCTCTATCATTTCCTGTAATTCACCTGCTTTCCTCTTTTGGACCCTCTGTAGAATATCACGCAGCTGCAAGAAACACTACTCCCTGTTCAGAGACATTGGCGTGTTTTTGTGTGACAAACGGCGTCCTGGTGGATCCGAAGATTCAAAGACGGTGGCTTTTGTCTGCCTTTGATTAGGTTTATAAATAATGCATCCTGCACCTCTTTGTTTGTGTCCATGTGTTTAGGAGTATATATTTGTGTGTGTGCCAGGAACCGAGCCAGCGACTGCAGTGTTTAGTGACAGTGACTGATGCTGCCGTGTCCTTCTCGGACTATCTTTCCTATACACACTTTAAGTCTCACGTCCACTCTCACACACACATAGACACACACACACACGCACGCACGCACACACACACACACACACACACACACACACACACACACACACACACACACACACACACACACACACACACACACACACACACACACACACACACACACACACACACACACACCCACACGTAACTCACTTACAGAGGCTGATATATGTCCTTGTCTGGTCCTCTCGATTTTATATCACCCCAGCCCTCACACATCTCTGCCTCAACTCACTGCCAAGGTCAAAATCTGTTTTTAACGGTGAAGTGTTTTAATTAAGAACAGGCCACAAAGAGGGGAGAGCCTAAACTTAAATATAGCTGGGGTTTTGCAAAAGCGAAGTAGGACATTTTATTTGAAGAATGTTTAGTGTAGAGAAGCCGCTGGAAGTACATTGACTCCCAATTGTTGAAACTCAAACAGAAACAAATGAGATAGATTTCATGACTGACTGACTTATAAGTGAGAGTCTTGTGGTTGCTTTGTAAGAGTGGGATCACACACTACATGATCCTTCACACTGACTGGTCTATCGAGTCTCCAAAACAATGTAATTTTAGAAAAAGACAAAAGAGAAAAAAATAGGGAATTACAAACCCCAGCAGTTTGATGATCCGAAAAGCATTTTTTTGTCAGGTTCTGAAAAAACAAATATATGTTTGGACTCATACTGGCTGTAAATATATCCCCTTCATCCTGTTCTGTAATTGCCTGAAGCTCTTTTCTTTGTTGTGTATTCTGAACACGTTCTTACTGTTTGTAACACAGCAACAAAAGTGTTATAAAACGCAAGCTCATTAGAGGGCTTCTTATTTGATTAAGTAGGAACAGCAGCTAATGATGCAGTTAAAGTTAGAACTTGATGAAAACTTCTATTCCTCTTAAGTTGAATTAACTTTCAGTGGCTCCAACATTCCCAGAAGCAAAAGGTTTCTAAGTATAAGTATTTCAGCTGGAAGTGACTTTGTTTTGTTAAAGCCTGTTGAGATGACTTATATAGCACTGTTATTGCAGAGACATTGATAGTTTTACTTATGTAGTCAGAAATAATCCCTGCCAGCTCCTCAGGCAGAAATGGGGTGGAAAATTGGGCAGACTGACAAAAGCACTGCAAAACCACAGAGCAGCACTCCAACAATGTTTCAACTGACGCCGCATGTTTGAGGTGCGAGTGATTGTTGTGTTCTTTGCTCTACCTTACAGGGAGTTCTTCCATAAACGGCCAGAGAGAGGACAGTGAGCCAAATCGTGTGGATCTCCTCCAGAGATGCTTTGCTGTGATTTTACTGAGTGTGCTAAAGTAAAAGGGATTTCTAAAGAAAAGCTGGGGTGCCTTTTCTTTAGCAAAGAAACACATCATCCATCAAGATGTTTTTGCACTAGAGGGTCTTAGAAGCTTTAGCAAACTATTAAAAACTTAATAAATGTTTGTGTCAGGTTAATCTTTCGCCAATACAACTGATTTATGAGAAAATCTCAGTGCTTGATTAAAATTAAATGCAGTGCAGGCAGAAACCTCTTCTCAGCATGAATCAATCATCTAAATCTATTAAATGCTGTTGGTGTAATTCCATATTAAAACAACAAATTAACCTCTAAGCGTTGTATAAATATTTGTTTTTTTGTCTGTGTCTGTCATAACTTTTGGTTAGCATTTTTTACATCGTACAGGAATGGGAAGTAGTAAAAATGTACAGGGTGGGCTACATTTGTGTTTATAAAAAAGGCTACAGGAAGAAAAGAGGTCGAGTTCAGGATACACGAAAAAAAGAAAAGTCAGAGAGAGATAAAGACCAATAAAAGGGAATCTATTTAGTGGCATTGGCTTTCACAGTGACGTGGCACTTTTAAGATCCATCCATTGCAACCAGAAAGCTCTCATCATACAACTAAGAATGTATTAAAGACAAAGAGCCTTGTGTGAGGTGTCTTAACATCTCCAATGCATCACATCCACTGTGCACCTAACTATTCTTTTACTGTCTCTCACTGCGACAGCGAGAGCAAACACAAGTGTATATACGCCATAAATTTGTCCATTTGAAACAGACTGAACATAGTTCTTGGAGACATTTTAAGGATTAAATTGGCATTTTATTTCTACATGCCATATGGAAAAGGTAATAAAATAAACAAACCTCGCCAAAAAATCACGAGTTTTTAACAAACAGTCATGCTGGAATAAATGAAGCAGGAGTAGGGCCGCATATGTGGTTTTCGTTGGCACTGAAGCAGAACACATTCACTAAAACCTCACTCCACAGAGCCAGTGGTCTCATCTGCAACACCCCAAACTTAAATATAGCTCTGAATCAAACTGAATAAGCCAAGGTAAATTCTGTGTTACATAACTTCAAACTTTGTTCTTCACAAACAGCCTCTCTCCAGTTTGTGTTTAATTAAAGTCCTTCTTCCTACAATTGAATACCATTTTTAATACAATTTATAAAATATAAATATATACTGTATATTTTACTGTGTGCAAAAGGAAAACTATCACTAGCATCTATGTGAAAGAAGTCGCTTCTGAGTAGTATCTCTTGTGTGTCATCTTATCTTCACTTCCCTGTGTTACTCATCAGGTTGACCTTTAGAATCCGACTGGGCCGCTCTTATAGACTGTCCATTGGGACAGAGCCTGTCTAAGCCTCCAGGTGTAATGATACAGTAGTTAGTGTGCAGTAGAAGCACCACACCACTTGATATAACAGGGATAAAAACAAAAAAAAAAACACACTACTATGAAGATCACAAAAACATTATAGCCCTGTACTTTCAGAAGTGTGCTGTTTAGGTCTGTTTCATTGAACAGCCAAGAAGTGAAAACACTCTTGAATAATAGGGTCAAACGCTGGAGTTATAGAGCAAACTTTATGTTAAGCTGGAATACAGAAAACCAAGAGCTTATTGCTTATTTTACTGATTCAGGAGAACATATGGAAATAAATAAACCATGAAAAGATAAAATTGCATATGTGAAAAAACTGACCCACACACAATTCTGAATGATACCACATTTATTAAGACAATAATTCCTTGTCTTTAGCAAAGATTTTTTTTTTTTTAATTTCTAGCTCAAAATGTTGCTTGCAAAGATATAAACATTTAAAACAAGTCTTTCACTGCCAAAGTACTTTGTAGCTGGCTCCAAAACAAAGCAGCTGCGTAGTTGTGCCTGTGCTCCCAGTTCATTTTTCCTGTGGTTGTATGCCAGCCTTCATTCTGCTGCCTTTAGCCTCTGGACTGGCAGAGTGACTGGGAGCCTCCCTCGGTGACACTCGGACTCCCACCAAGAGCCAGTTAACCACACCACCATTTTGGAGGGGCCATTGTTGTCTGAGAATTACTTTCAGGTCAGTGACTCTAGCAGCAATCAATGAAGTTATTTTAGACAATGACAATGCAACACGACTCAATTCAATATGAGATATGGGAAGGAAGCCATAGATGTGGTCTAGCTGATTTTTTTTTTCTAAAGTGAGGCTTAAAAAACATTGCTTCATCGATTTAAAGAGTACTTCTCTCCTTGAATGCTGAGTTGGAGGATCTCCAACATAATTCATTTTTGATTTTGGTGTTTTCATCTTTACTTTATATAGACTTGGTAGTTGTTTCACCCATGTTTTGCCTTTTTGTTAGGTAAAAAATTTTAGCATTTTGAGTTGCTTATTTGACCAAAAAAAAAAATCTAAAGTAACTCACTAAACTACTAATACTTTTGTGAATTTTAATTCTACTGTACTATAGCTTGAGAACCTATTTTGGTTACACTACCCACCTCTGCCTATCACAGAGCACCTGTAAATCTCTCTGCTTACTTGGCACAAATGCTTCAATCATGCTTCGGATATCTGTCTTCTCCCTGTTACCCCATAGTCTCTCCATCACAAAGCGGTGGGCTGTATGATGAATGAAGTTGTCAGTGATCGTTTGTAACAACGGCTTTGGTGCTGTATCTCTCTACTGTTACCGACTGTGTGCCTAAGACTGTGGTCATAATTTAAAATGAGAGCGATGTGCTCTATCTGACTGTACTGCTAAATTGTGGGCTGTTATGCCTGATGAGGGAGCAGTGTGGTAGGTCCTTGACTTTAATTCTGTGCAGATTAAGTTAGGAGCTGGCTGATAGCGTACTTTGGTATCCGCGGCACATCTTCGGAGGCCGTCTGACTGACAGGAGGTAGACACATAGCTGATGAATAAAACATGAATTCAGACACACTGTCAGCAGACACGAGGCTGTGCCGAATGATGTGACAGATATGTATGAGACCGAGTCAATACAGTAGGAGCTTTATCTTTACATTTACATGAATAAGTAGTGCATGTATAAAAAATGGAAACTTTGACACACATTAGTTTTGACATTAAAATCTAATGCTTTTAAAAAATATAAGAGCCATGTTGTGTGGCAGTGGTTAAGAATGTTATTTATACTCTCAGTTCATGTGCAGACATAGCCCAAGTCTAAGTGCGTGTCATGATGCTTTTATCGGACAGCATTGTGGTTCTAAAATACAAAATTTATTACCTCAGTGCAGCCTTTATGTGCCTTGTGAATCACTACTTGGTCAACCTATTTTTGAGCTGCCATCTGTGTAGTTTATAATGTTAAGCAAGCCACTATTTTATAAAGTATTGCATGCTAATAATAGGGATAGATAAGTTACCATACTTAGTTACTCTCTGGACAGAAACCTTCTAAAAAACAAGAGAAACAAGAGATTACTCGAGTGAGGAACTCTAACACACTATGCATATAATAAAGAAAATAGGCCAATACTTCAGAAAACATGTTATTTCTTATTTCTAAAAATTACACAGGAAGGTTATAATATGAACCTGTTTGTACAGAATATAACTCTTGGAGATACGGAAGAGGTGGATGGGACTCATAGGACCTTTCCTCCTAGTTCCCCTGCAATTTTTAGGACTTAAAATATAAAAAAAAACAACAGAACACTTTTTGTTTTGGGAGTTCTTGTAACATACCGTTGGAATTAGAGACTTTTAAAATAATTTCTAGATGGGTAAAAGAAATACATAAATATGCAGCCTGACAAATACAGTTGCACACATAAGTTATCCTGGCAGAATTTTGGGCTCCTGACAGATCCTTGCATCTTATATCCTGTGCTGCACAGACATTTCTGCATTCTGAGTCATGAGGAAAAGCAAAAGAATTGTCAAAGGATCTGCGGAAAACAGGGATATAAAAAGATATTTAAGGAATTTAAAATGCCAATTAGCAGTGCTCAAACTCTAATTAAGAAGTGGAAAATGAAACGGTCAAGTAGACCAACAAAAAAGTTCAGCTACAACCACTAGGAAAATTATTCGGGATGCAAAGAAAAACCCACAAATAACTTCAGCTGAAATACAGGACTCTCTGAAAAAAAAGTGTGTGGCTGTTTCAAGATGCACAATAAGAAGGCACTTGAAGAAAAATAGGCTGCATGGTGGATTTGCCAGAAGAAAGCTTTTACTACGCAAATGCCACAAAGCATCCCACTAACAATACTCCAACAGCACAGAGACAACCCTTAAAACTTCTGGAACAAAGTCATTTGGAGTGATGAGACCAAAATCAAACTTTTTGGCCACAACCATAAATGTTACACTGGAGAGGAGTCAACAAGGCCTATGATTAAAGGTACACCATTCCTACTGTCAAACACAGAGGTGGATGTTTTGGGAATGTGTGAACTACAAAGGCACAGGAAAAATGCTGCATGTTATCAGAAAATACTGGAGGAAAATTTGCACTTATCAGCCAGCAAACTGGGCATGGGATGTACTTGGAGGTTCCAACATGACAACGATCCAAAGCACAAGGTCAAGTTGACCTGTCGTTGGCTACAGCAGCATAAAGTGAAGGTTCTGGACTGGCCATCTCAGTCATCTGACCTCAATATCATTGAGCCACTCTGGGAGATCACAAACTTCAGTTCATGAAAGACTGCCCAAGAATTTACAGGAACTGGAGGCTTTTTGCCAAGAAGAATGGGCAGCTTTACATCTGAGTAAATAAAGAGCCTCATCCACATCTACCACAAAAGACATCCAGCTGTCATTGATGTTAAAGCTGGCAATACATGGTATTAGGAACTGGGGTATGCAAACTTTTAATCAGGGTCATTTGGGTAGTTTCTGTTTTCATTATGATTTAAAAAGAGTAAACACAAGAGTGACAAAAAAGTTTTTGTATTATCATTCATATTCTTTGAAAAATCCCAATTTCTGTCTGGGTATGTAAACTTATGAGCGCAACTGTAATTACAGAAGTTCTAATAGACATAGGCAGCTCCTTTATGATGGTGAATGTCACGCACTGCTGAGTCAGTCATGACTAATGAATGGTACACAATGTTCTGTCTCCCAGCCTCACTCTGTCTAACCTTGCCACATCCAGAAGACATTGGCTCAATAAGCTACACTGTGCGTCTCATCTCTTAATTTTGTTAACTCCTTTTAATTTGGCTTCTTTTGCCCAAAGTCTAGGATGTTTTTGCTCTTTAACAGATCTAAGATGGACTCTTTTTCAGGTGACAGTGCTTAAATATTATATATTGAATTTGGACTGTGAAGGGATTCCAGAGCCATTTCAGTGATGGAGAACTTCTGTGCATGACTAACCAGACTAAAAAGACCAAACATTGCAATGATAAAGTCACTGAGATGATTCCAACCTGTATTTTATGATGAATTCTCTTTTGTTTAACAGTCAGTAATCTGTGTAAAGATAGACAGAAAGGATTTGTCAGCTTTACTGAGTGGCTTTTGATTTGATCAAGGCTGTTTTAAATCAAACTAATGTGATCTGTACGCATCTGCCATGACCACAAGCTCATTTTGTCACACAGTAACATTGGCTACTGACTAGATCTACTAATTCACTGCTTAATGTTGCATTGCTTTCACAGGTTTTATTGCACTGGCAGACATTGTCCTTGAGGCTGCTTCTGGGGGCCCTTTGGAAACAAGCAGACAACAGCCAGGGTATGTGGCACATTTAACTGCATCACTTTTTAAACTGTGACATTAAGACCCCTGCCGCTGAGGACAAAGGTCCGTTTGATATGAATGTGCATGTGCAATGCTCCTTGCTTTCCCCGCTGCCTTTGAAGATGGATGCCGGTGAAATGCTAATTAGCCAGGGCCACAAGGCTGGACGTGTGCACAGTTCAAAGGCTGGGTGCAGCCCAACCTCAAAGCGCCAGGCTAAATCTGTTCTGGTCCAAGGCTCCGCAACTACCAGAGGACAGCGCCTCGGCCGAAAGAACTTCTCTGCCGCTTTCCTTACAAGCGTTACAAATCCCTCTTATGCATGTCAGAAACCTTTTGACCAAATGCCTTTTCTGGCAATGTAAAAAAGCTAAGGACATCAATATGTTTTCAAAAAGAAGATAGATTAAAGAAACACTAAACACTTTTTTGTTTTTTCTTTTGTCTTATAGCTAAGTTTACCAATATCAGACGACTTGAGTCAAATAAGCCATAGTGGAAATTGAAGATGGAGACTTTTTTAGCAATGTTAAACTCATTAATCTTTTGGCATTTGGTCATAATATTTTTAGGACTTTTTTTTCATGTGATGCATGGTGGCAAAGTTATGCCACATTGGTTGTTAGCAAGCACTGCGCACACAAGTGGAATGAATTGCCTTGACCTGATGCTGCAGTGCGGTGCAGTATTGTGAGTGTATGTGTGTGTTGGGGGGTAACGATGTATGACAGGTAAATAGAGGTCACTTCCTAAAGGAGGAAGACAGAGAAAGAATTACAAGCACACATGCTTTACACACAAACCAAGCCAGCCTCAGGTGATTTATGAAACACGTTGTCTTTGCAAGTGTTTGCATTTGTGCAGGATTTTGATGTATTGCTCTGGAATGCCCAGTTCCAACAAGTTAGTGCGGGATGCGTTTTCTCTGCACTTGACACTGTGTGTGTACAGCGTAACATAAGGGCATCTAGTACAGGGGGATGCTCAACATTTGATGATGCTCGCTGTATCATCAATCAGCGCCAGAGAATAATTGCACCAGTTTGCTTCTACTGACAGTCTACTGTCTGTACCCATTTAGGAAAGTCACACTGCTACAGGCAACACACACACACACACACACACACACACACACACATACACACACACACACATAAACACACACACACACACACACACACACAGACACACACACACACACACACACACACACACACACACACACACACACACACAGACACACACACACACATAGACATACACACACACACACACAGACACACACACACACACACACACACACACACACACACACACACACACACACACAGACACACACACACACACACACACACACACACACACACACACACAGACAGACAGACACACACACACACACACACACACACACACACACACACACACACACACACAGACAGACAGACAGACACACACACAAACACACACACACACACACACACACACACACACACACAGACAGACAGACAGACACACACACACACACACACACACACACACACACACACACACACACACACACAGACAGACAGACAGACACACACACACACACACACACACACACACACACACACACACACAGACAGACAGACACACACACACACACACACACACACACACAGACACACACACACACACAGACAGACAGACAGACACACACACACACACACACACACACACACACACACACACACACAGACACACAGACACACACACACACACACAGACACACACACACACACACACACACACACAGACAGACAGACACACACAGACACACACACACTCACACACACACACACACACACACACACACACAGACACACAGACACACACACAGACACACACACACACACACAGACAGACACACACACACACAGACACACACACACAGACACACACTCACACACACAGACACACACACACACACACACACACACACACACACACACACACACACACACACACACACACACACACACACACACACACACACACATTGTTGCAAACAGCTAAAGTCAAAAGTATGCCCGGTGCAGCCAACTCATATAAAGTATCTATTCTGTCTATTTGGTTAATTGAAAATATATGTAGGATAGCTACATTTTTAGCTCTGACTATATGACTCTTAATCTATATTACATCCCATCGACTATCCTATCCTAAAAGCTCCTAAAACTTGGTAGCACATAACACATTCTCGAGCAACTTGGGTCATATACATAATGTCGCTCAACCTGTTTCCAGTCTGTCTTCAGTGTCACTATCAAATAAATACAAAAAAGCCAAAACAATCTGCACACAACAAAACAAAAAAAAAAAAAAAAACACTTGATCCACAGTGCATTTCCAAATATAGATATTCGATACTTACTCATTATGTTGGTTGTAAAAAAACAAAGAAATAAAGCAAATATACACGTGACTAGATCAAACTTAAACAGTCTGACTTTGAGATATGTTAAAGAACAAAGATGTGACTGTACTATTTTTGGCCGACTGCTGCTATGGTTTGGTGTCTGTGACTAAAGCAATAAGTGACGCTGGGATGATGAGACTCGGTCTCCTGTGAAGAGACAGTCTCTGTCTCTTCTGTACTTTGTGGAGCTCCTAATAAATCTTTCATGGTTTTACATTTTTTAGATACCTGTGTAAAAGTCACTCTCTAATTAAAAAGAAATGCATCAACAACCCGAGCAGTACATTGTGTATCTGTACAAATAGCCCGCAAAGGTCTTAGTGACAGCAAGTGACGTGCAATGTTAAAGAAGTGGGAATACTGCATCTAGTTTCACTGTGCTCATCACAAGACAGGCTTCTCCTTCACACTTGGATGCCTTGGAGCAAGTCGGAGTTATGCAAGTTCAAGACAAGCAAATTAGTCCTGCCTGACGCTCAGTCAAAAACATGTGGAAGGAAGAATTTGACAAAGTACTTGCAAAGAGAAGTTCACCTTCACCATTTTCCCTACTGAACACCTGCCGCTAAAGTAAAAACAAAATGTGACTCAAAATAACAACTCAACACTGAATGTTCCCAAACTGTAATTAGGTTTGTGAAGTAAACCAGGCAAAATATTCTGTCTAATCTCAGGCTTGGTGTGAGCAACAAATTAGCTGGTAAAATGGGATTGGCTGAATAGAGGGTTGTGACCTTTCTAACTGTATCCATCTGACAATAGTCAAGCACTAATAAAAGAACTCTATAGAAAAACTAAAGTGGAAACATAAAAATAAGAGGGAGTCTGACAGTGTGCTTATAGATTCTGAACTGGTTGCACTTTTAAGCTGTTCATTCTCTTTTATGGTTTCTCCCTCAGCTATTCATCTGAATGGTTAGGAGAGATTCAAGATCCCTCAATAATTTACCACAGCAGTATTTTGTTCTATAATGACGACGGTAAAAGAAAAAAAGAGTGCTGCATTTCCATGCGATACAAGTGAATGCTGTAGTTCTTCATTTGTCACCTTTATCACTGGCACTGATTCAACATAGCACCGGGCCAAGGTTTAATCTGATGCGTTCCAGATAAAGGCAAGTGAGGAGGATGGAGAAGCAGTTGCCATGACGTTTCGCTAGTTACAGAGATCTTATGCAACAACGGCTGATGACACTGATAAAGAACAGAGTGGCTAATGTCTGACGACATCTTTAGTGGAATACCCTGTTCGATGATGCAAAAGAAGATAAAAATTTAATGCAATCATATCACATGCTCCAGTTAGCTACCATTTATAATCTGCTATTGAGTTTTAAATAAGCATAGCATAAGGTACCAGTATAGGCAACATTCACAAAGAATTATTATTTATTTATGGGCATGGGGGTTGCATATGTTGATCCCACTTGCTAAGGAGGGGACCAAACAATATTTTAGGTTGCACTTCTCACATATATTCAAGCATGACACATTTGATTATGTGCCTTCTACTGTCCTCGGGTGTGGCATCTTTCCCGGGGTTTGGCACATACATACATACAAAAGCTTTGTAGACAGTATGGACTGTTTTTCTCTGTGTTAAAACTGATGCGCTCTCTGTTATGCAAAACCAAGTCAGCTACAAGAGAGGAACCGTGCACTGGCACATATCAGCTTGTGCTAATGTGAGTGCAGACCAGTGGAAGACAGGGGTGGGAGGACAATTACACCTCTGCACAGCACAGACCAAACGGCTTTAGTGGGAGTGAGCCACAGGAGGGTTACAGAAACTCAAGGCTTAGGTGTGCATGTCGCTTTATAAAGATGAAAACACAATTAGTAAACTGATTTTTCAGTCATGTACGTTTAGGTTTTTTATGTTCACATTGCACTTTTTCCACATTGTTTCATACTTTTGACTCAATTAGATTGAGTAAAGCCCTTGGGGAGGGTCGCACTTTGCCAGGTCACAATATAGTAGTTACAATATAGTAACAACTTTTTTTTTTTTTTTTTTTTTGCTGGTTAGCTTGCTTAACCTAGTTGTAACACAAAAGTAGTAGGGGTGCACGTGGCAGAGTGGTTAACACTCCTGCCTCACAGCAAGAAGGTCGTGAGTTCAAAACCCGGCCGACTCAAACATTCTCGGCCGACTCCGGTCTTTCTGTGAGGAGTCTGCATGTCCTCCGCGTGTTACCGTGGGTTCTCTCCGGGTACTCCGGCTTCCTCCCACCGTCCAAAGACATGCATGTATAGGTTAATTGGCAACTCTAAAGTGTCCCTAGTGAATGAATGTGAGAGTGAATGGTTGTCTGTCAATGTTTGTCTCTATATGTCAGCCCTGCGACTAACTGGCCACTGTCCAGGGTGTACCCCGCCTCAGGCCCAAAGCTGCTGGGATAGGCTCCAGTCACCCGCGACCCCTAACGGGACAAAGCGGTAGAAAATGAATGAATGAATGAACACAAAAGTAATTTAGGAAGATAAAGGTGGCTACTAGACACCCATGTAATGACTCAGCTATTACTCCACCTCTGCAATTTCTTTAGTTTTTGGATTAGGGATGCAGTAGAAAATAAATGATTTATGACATTTTAGCTATACGGAGCTCTCTTCTACGTTTTGCTTCCACCTCATTGGCTGTCCTCCTTACTCGCTGTGATCCTCCCCCTGCGGTTAACTGAGCAGGATGGCCACTGCATGACAAACAGCTGAGGCAGATTGAGGAGTGAGATCCCACTCTGATGTAAGTGATTCCATTAGAGGGCGTTGACACTGGCATTAAAGGCTATTGACACGGTCACAGGTATTAATGCCATAATGAGAATGTTAAACAGTCACAGTGGGCATTGGTATAACATGATTTGTAAAGTGTGATTTTGTGTGTGTGTGTGTATGCACATTTTAAAGCGCTTGAGAAAAGGTCCCGTGCAGGAGAGGTCACGTGTGAACTCCACACACAGCGAGGATGCTCTTGTAACTCGATGTAGTTCTTTCGACAGAGAAAGAACTGATGTATTGTTTCAATAGATCACAGGAAGAAGGGTATTCTCCGGAAAAAGAAAAATGTCTTTCTTCTTATCAGGCTCCACAGCTGTTGTAGCTGAGTGATGGGAAGGTCACTATTACCGATATGTGTCGGCGTGGCTCCACTGTCTGAGAGCCACCAGTGTGTCAATTCATCTTAACACCATTCTCCCTCACCCTCTTGTGCCCTTGACATCACCAAAAGCTTATCCGCGGTCAGAACAGAGCATAATGTAAGTTTTATCTTGCCGTTTTGGCCATTATACAGTGAGGACTTTAGTATTCCTACAAATTCCTCCAATTGGAGCACTGTAATCTTTCACTTTGTCAGTCATTTCTGATAGGACAGAGTAAAGCTCTGTTCATTGCCAAAAAAAAAAAAAGCAAAAATTAATACTTTGTCCTGATGTATGGTACTTAAACAAGGCAGGAAATGATACTTAAAAACAGTAAAGACCAGACTAAAGAGTGAATTACAGTGTACAATGTTACAATTATATAACAGTCTCAATAAATGTAGTTTAGCATGAGAGACAATACTGTGCATGTCATGTCATTAAAAAACACTTTTACTGAAAACAGTGTAGTCAACTAAAGTGCACTTTACATTTTGAAAATGGACCTTTGTGACAACTGCTGCACACGTTAAGACTTTCAGCATCATTACCTTGTTTGTGTGTGGACAGGTAAAAACAGAGCCTTTTCTAAATGCTGTGACATCTTTGCTCATTATACTGAATGCTGTTTAGTGTAATAAACGTTGTTAACAACAAAAAACATAATGACAGCCGTAGAAACAGGCTTTAGAACAAATGACATATTTAGAAAAAACAGACTACATCTTTCATCGCTTTGTGTTGTAAGACTGCTAAAAACAATTAACACTTATTGTCTGTCCATACAAATGAAGAAGTGGGATAAATTAAACTGTAGTTCTCGGGTTCTGCCGTATCTTTATTGTTTCCTGCTGGTCGGGCTTTTAGCTTTTTTAATTTTAACCAGTATTGATTGAGCATAAAAAGCATTTCCTATTGTTGTCCTTCAGATGTCAACAGAAAACAAAATAATGCTCATAGTTGCTCATGCAACAAACATTATTCTGTTTGGAGATTTCAATACTATTATTCATTTAAGTATGATTTCAGGGTTAAAATTACAACATAGCATCTGCCTACTGTGCTTGTTTTGACAACCCACTTCAGCTGATTGATTTTAAAGGCTTTTTTTTTGTACCTTAATGATAAGACAGGTGGCCACAGATGACAGATCTATTCAGCCTCCATATACATTCCTTGGTAAAGATGCCAAAGTAGTGCAGATGACACTGCTGTAAGCTTTTGACCCAATCAGAGCATAGGGAAATCACTCTAATCCTTGTGCCGAATATTTGGTCCTGCAGCTTATTTACAAGTCGCCCTAATATAATAAACCAAGACTTGTAAGTGAGAGATAAACAGAAAACTTCACATGCGAGCCACAATTAATGTAAAAAGAACTGAGTCACTTTTCAGTGGAGAAGGACTGCACCAAAAATGTCTCCTGAGGTACGTGTTCTCATTGAATCCCAGAAAATACAGACTGTGAATCGTTTGTTGCTTAAATAGAGGCTGCATAATGACACTGCTTGACATCATTCTTTTATCTGCTCACTATCACTTTTTGTGTACACGGTGGTTGTCTTCTCGCAGCCTTCCTTCCTTCATGCTGCATCCTTCAGCCTTGAAAAATCTTTTTATTTAATCACAATCTATAAATCAGCTTCTTTCCTCCTGCGACACTTCTGCGTCTCTCATCAGTTAGTCATCTCTCCTCCCTTCTCCTTTCCCTTTTTTTTACTCGGCTCATTCCTTTATCGTGCGCATCACCTGCTCTCTTAAACAGTTTTTGCCTTCTCCATGTCTTATTTGTATTTTCGATGCCTCCCTTCTCTGCGCTCCTTCTCTTGCTTGTGCGACTGCAGTGTGACCTACTTAGCTGTGCTGCTGCCGCTGCTGACTGGCACGGCTGAAGGTTGGCAGAGTGGTGTGGTGACCAAATAGGCTGACTTTAGAGCCAGTGCCAAAACATTCTTAACCCAGACATCAAAAGAAAGTGTGTGATCATCAACCATACGTCCTCCATTTGGTACATAAAATGCACAAATTTTCAATTATTCTGTGGCAAAAGAACATTGTGTGAATTGCCTAAGGTGAATTACTTAATTTCTCTTTTTAGAGTCACATCCTGTTCTGTTGAAAATGTAACACTTATTTCAAGCTCCCTCGTTGCAAGACAGACCATTAAGTGAAATGACCTTGTTTCATTTGGGCTTGCATATTAATGCATTGGAGTGAAAATGACAATGTGCCATTTGTACAGCCATCTGCGGGCAGCAATTTTCATTCTCTGTTCAATCACTCTGTGGCTATTACGGCAAATGCTAACAGTCCATATCGCTGTATTAAATTCAAATAAAACCCACATTGCCACAAACAACTATGAAACAATATAATATTCTCACTTGAGAGAATAGTATTTCAGCCTGTCATTAGCTCTCACATACAAAACTGCAGGTGAGCATCCCTCCTGCACTCAAAATATATTTCTGCTATTTCATTTGCAAAACTGCTTGTTTTAAAAAACTAACAATAACAAATTATAGATCTTCAGTAAAAAAAAAAAAAATGCGCTTATAAGTTATAGATCTTCAGTAAAAAAAAATTGCGCTCATAAGTTTACATACCCTAGCTGAATTTATGTTTTTTTTTTTTGCCATTTTTTAGAAAATATGAATGATATCACAAATACTTTTCTTTTACTCATAGTCAGTGGTTGGGAGAAGTAATTTGTTGTCAAAAAATTGTGTTTACTCTTTTTAAATCATAATGACAATAGAAACTACCAAAATTACCCTGAACATACTGTGTATTGCCACAGTGCCATCAATGACAGCTTGAAATCTTTAGTGGTAGTTGTGGATGAGGCTCTTTATTTCCTTAGATTATAAAGCTGCCCATTCTTCTTGGCAGTTTCTGTAAATTCTTGGGCTGTCTTGCATGAACTGCACGTTTGAGATCTCCCCAGAGTGGCTCAATAATACTGAGGTCAGGAAACTGAGCTGGTCAGTCCAGAACCAAAACTAATGACAGGTCGACTTGACCTTGTACTTAGGATGGTTGTCATGTTGGACCGTACATCCCATGTGCAGCTGATGGCTGATGAGTCCAAAGTTTTCTACAGTATTTTCTGATAACATGCTGCATTCATCTTGCTATAAATTTTGACGAAATGTCTGACTTTGTTCCAGAAGTTTTGAGGTCTCTGTGCTGTTGGAGTATTATAAGCAGGATGCTTTGTGGCATTTGCGTAGTATTGGCTATCTTGTGGCAACTCCACCAAGCAGCCTATTTGTCTTCAAGTGCCTTCTTATTGTGCATCTTGAAACAGCCACACTACTTTTTTCTGAGAGTCCTGTATTTCAGATGAAGTTATTTGTGTTTTTTTCTTTGCATCCTGAACAATTTTCTTGGCAATAGTAGCAAAAATGTAGTACCTCAGTGGTAGAGCGTCCGTCTTTTGACCGGCGGTTGGGCGGTTCGATCCCCGCTTAAAACATCCCAAAACATCATAACATCCCGCTCTCCCCCACAGTTCATACTGTCGTTGTGTCCTTGGGCAAGACACTTAACCCACCTTGCCTGCAGTGGTGTTCCAGCTGTAACACTGTTAAAGCGCTTTGAGTGCCTACCAGGTGGAAAAGCGCTATACAAATACCAAAAAAAAAAAAATATATATATATATATATATATATATATATATATATATATATATATATATATATATATATATATATATATATATATATATATATTGTAGCAGTTGTGGCTGACTTTTTGTTGGTCTACCTGACCCTTTTTATTTTCCTCTATTAATTTGAGTTTATACACTGCTGATTGGCATTCTCAGTTCTTTGACTATCTTTTTATATCACTTTCCTGTTTTATACAGTTCAATTACTTTTTTTTTTTGCAGAAGAATTGACAATTCTTTTGCTTTTTCCATGACTCAGAAAACAGAAACGTCAGTGCAGCACTGGATGAAAGATGCAAGGATCTGTCAGAACCCCAGAAACTCACTGACCTTTTATACACACACTGATTACAAGCTAACAGATCACAGGTGTAGATGGTTACCTTTAGTAGCCATTCAAACCCGTTTGTTTCAATTGTGTGCATGTTATTATCAGGCTAAAATCACCAGGGTATGTAAACTTCTTATCAGGATTATTTTGGGTAGTTTATGTTGTCATTATGATCTAAAAAGAGTAAACACAGTTGTTCACTTCACCAAACCACTAACTATGAGTGATAAAAAAACTGTTGTTTTATTATTCATTGTCTCTGAAAAAAATCACAAATTCTTCCGGGGTACTTATGAGAACAACTGTATGCCCCTTTATGCTTGACTTGAAAATGCATGGGCCATCTTTTTTGACTTACCGGGAGCCGGGTTGACCCAGACTTTCCCCTTTCCAGACACTTCCTCTAGCTTCTTAGGGGAATACCAAGGCGTGTGTGTATACTGTATACTGCAATATTAAAATATGTTGCAATCTTATTATTACCTGCAATTTGGTATCATTTGGTCTTTTCTATACTAAAGCTGCACTACCTGATTTTCTTTTAGTCTTCCCTGTCTCAGATTCCACTCACCCCCAAAAGCAGCCTAGGGACCTCTCCTGCTTCTTCTTTATTAAAAAAGTTAAACCGGACCCAGATGTCTTCTACAAAATACTACAGTAAACATGCAAATTCAGCATTAGATCAGAGCGTCAATTACCTCCGGCATGTTAAACATTATGTGACTGATCCACGTTTCCCGTTGCCGCCCGTTTCTGTGTTAATGTTTTTTCTTTTTTTCTGTTGATGTTTTTCACTGTGCTAAAAGACATATTCAGTGCTGAATATACACTTTTTTATCGGCAGTCAAAAACATATGACAAGCAGGTATAGACCGATGGGAGCGCTCCTTTTTCGAGTATGTGACTTATGCAAGCATGTGATTGGCCAAAGCCCCCCAGCCCAATAGATGGGATTGAAATTTCCATCTATTTAAATCCTCCAACTTTTTGTTTTTTATGCACTTTCAACACTGAACGTCGCACTCTGCAGTTTACAGACTTAATCCAATACATACATAGTAGGAGTAGTTCATTAACTAAACACTATAAACAATTCAGGTTTAGCATTAGATTTATTTACTTATTTTTTATATAAAAGCTGAATGCTATAAATATAAGGAACGGATTAATGTAGTATTAGCCTGAGCAGTTTCTATTGTTTGATTCTCTAGGATAAAGTGCATGTAAATTTGAACTTGAAAGAACACTAGCTCAGTTAAACTGCTTAATGGAGCTGCGAGGGTAGCTCGACTAAGCTGTACATGTAAACATAGTGATTATTAGACTCAACTGCATTTAATTGGCCCTCCCAGCTCTGATACAAGAAGCACATGTCCAGTCAGACTTGTTAATGACAGTTCCCCAGTCTACAGAATCTCAAACCCCGCAGTAACTTGCTGACACTTGTTTTGTCCCTCGAGGCGCAAAATAATTCAAAACAAAAAGCCACTGACCACACTTTGACCCAGCACTGTTTGTTTGTTTTCACTCTCCTCGCTCGAAGCAGCTGCACTACCGAGGTTCAACCCCAACCGTGGGCAAAACAAACTCTTTTTCTTGAATTATTATCAGCCTATATTCACCTCAACAAAGGCAGGAGGAGATAATGAATGTCTGTTGTACAGACTAACATGCGTTTTATTTTTGTGCTCTACTTAGATCACAGTGGAGAGGCCAGGCCAGGTGTGGTTTTAATGACACAGGAGATGCTGCGGAGTGCACTCTTCTCAGGACGCCTCTACCTGCTCCAATCAGTCACAGTCTGAACCCCCACAGGCCTCAAGAGTCAGGTGCAACTCTATTCATCTCACTACAAACTCGCAACATACTATGAAACACTTGTACAGTACAGTTCCAATGTTAGTTCAATGTGTTCATAAATACATCACATAGCCAAAATAATATTGAAACTAAAGCATTTTTATTTTCCTTAACATATCTTGGCTCTTAATATAGTATCTTAATTACCCTGGGGATGTAACCTCACACCAGTAAAAAGTAATTCATACATTTTGAAATTTATGTTTGTGCTATTATTATTTCATTATTCCAGGGATTGAAAAAAGATCAAACTTTCTACTTCACTATTTACTTCATTAAGTACAATATAACACACTGTGTAACAAACTGTAATAACATGTATCTACATCGTACATACATCATGGCAATATGTGTCCTTACATATTGTAGGTATGGTTAGGGCATGTATGTACGATGTAGTTTGTTACACAGTGTGTTACATTGTACTTAATGAGGTAGATACAATGTATCAAGTGTAGTGTAAAATAGTGTTACCAAAAAAATCTTTACGACTGGGAAAACAATGTCTGTGCAACTTTAAGTGGCAATGGCCCGGTCCCCAGTGATAAAGCTAGTTGCATTTCCTTGTCACTTCCACTGTTTGCTTTCTGGCAGCATTGGGTGACCTACTCCAGATGTTGCACTAATGAGCTGGGACATTAGTGCCACCTTGTCATGCCATGTACATTCAGTTAAAAGTAACAAAGCTCTTTTGCTCTTTGTTTCCTTTAACACATTATATATTAGGATGCCACTCTTCTTACATTTTTTAATCTCTTTAACATATATTTTAATTTCTACAGCCACACTCTTCCAATCCAAGCTACACATCTTCATAAAATATTAAGTGCTATTAGAGAGAACAGAAGAAGAGCATTTATTTATCCATCAACAGAGCACATCAACAGGCACTCTATAATGTGTCACTGTAGTAACATATCACTTGCCTGTTTGTGAAGGTTCTCAATCATCTAGGACATCTTTAAAAAAAGGTTTAAGTAAAAGCATCTGGACTCAGTGAGTCCAGATGCTTTTACCTTTTTTTCATGTCAACTGCCTGAATGGACAGTACGCATGGGAAACTATTTCATTGCACCTATTTGCATTTCTATACAATGTATTAAAGTTAAATAAACTGCATTATCATGTGTGAGTAATCACATAAATCATGGAGTTACATCATTGAATACATACAAAAATGACAAGCATTAGTCACACTGCTGGATATTTCCTATAATTATTAATAACTATATGGGCAGATCTAAGTGTATAGATGAGAGCAAAGTTCTCATGCCTTGGTGCCTGGGGCATGGGCTTTACTCACTTCATGCCTGGTTTCCTCACACACTGTCACTATCCATCTACTTACAGATTATGCAGAAGCCCGTACACAACTTGGCCTCTCACTTGCCTGTTTAAAACGCACTAATTAGAAGGATAATATTCCAGAAAAACATGGTTCAAATGATGAAAGCCATGAGACAAACTCATAGTTCAAATACACTGTACCCTTGTTGTGTGTGGCATACAAATGTTTAAACACTTGGGTTATGCAATCTCCTCATTCTTACACTTACTCTCCAGAGAGGCAAGAATGCACATTGACTTTAATGAAGGTCTGGCTGGGTTTTTGTCAGATAAGATGGGCTGCGGTGGTTCAGGGAAAGTCCAGACTCCTTGATCCAGATGAGTCATCAGTTTGTGAATGGTTCTGTGGGAGTGGTATTGCCACAGAGGGCTTGCGCAATTAAAGGAGTTTTCATGGGGAGAAAAAGATGGTGAGGCCCGATGTAACCCTTATTTTACTGTAGAAACTTAGAAGCTGATACCACTCATGGTGATCATATACTGTGAAAAGACCACAGTGTTAGGCAGGCTTTATTAATTGTCATGGGTCAAGCTTTATTAAAAAGTCAATATGGCAGTGGCTGTCTGTGAAGCACCAAAAGGAATCCAGCTGCAATGGGGAAACATTTCAGGACAAAGGAAGGTTGGCGAGGAGAAGCAAGAGTGAGAATTGATCAAAAACGGCAGGTGAAAAGGAATGCGAAGTCACGTTGCTATAGCAACTAGCCATGTAGTCGTGAATAAGAGCTGGAGTTGAATGCAGTCTTTTTGCTATTTCTCTCTCATTCCACAAATATGAGCAGAGCCACCTCTTGACCATGTGAGCAGCTTCCTTATGCTCTCGCCGAACAAACAGCAAATCAGCTACTGTCCGTCTGACCATGTCCTCCTGTATTCACTCATGAACCAGGGAGCACTTCAATTCTGTTACAATGTTCAATCTTGTTGCCAAACCCAGAGAGTGCAATCCATTTGAGGATGGATCACATGCTAACCTTCCCATTTGTATGCATGAGACAGTGCTGCTGCTTATGTCATTTCTAGAGGCAACAGCCTGCATTGTTGAATAATGGAGCCTGGAGGAATAGTGACAGTAAATCTTACATAAATATGTTCACCACAGCAATATGTACCTGTTAGATAGATAATATTAATAGCAATAAAACACTGATGACATCATAGTACTATGGGTTCTCACTGCAGACAAAACAGACTTGGAGTGCACCTGTTCAGCAAGCTTTTTTTTAAAGAAAACAGATCTTGAACCATTTTTGGGTCTGCCCAGAAGGCAAACATTTAGATTTAGCAAGCCTGGAGGCTGCAGAACCAACGTTTTTTTTATGCCATCTGTGTCCATTTTCACAAGTAGAAAAAGGAGTGGACACACAAGCACTTGGGCTGTAGTAATGGTCTGGGTTATGAGCTTCTTAATAAACAACTTAACTGTCATCTAAGCATGACGTGATAATGTATATTCCACTGCTTTGAACTCTCAAATATGAATGCGATGGCCTCATTCCGTCAGATGTGCTTTGGCCACACATGTACCATTAGGCCTGTCAGGGCTGTAGGCCCAAAACATACCAAACACATTATTATTTCCTGTTGCTCCCTCCTTCAAAACAGATGATGACAGCTGCCATAGATGCAAAATAACAAAGCCATAGGCATGCTTCTTTAACTCTCCTGTTGTCTGTCTGGCTGTCTGAAAAGGAGAGGGCTAATGCACTGCCTTTTTACAACATCCACCCTCCTTGCCACATGAGTATGTTCAACCAAGCCAAATTATACGAAAATGTTAAAGTCAACCTCTACTGAGGAATCCTGTGGCATGTCTGAGCAGTGAGTGCAAATGTCTCCACCTCACAAGTAGTGTTGCATGGTTTATCAATACTTAGGTAGGTATTGCAATACCATGGTGCTTAAATTGATACAATATCATATTTTTTAGGTATCAATATTTAATTTAAATACCTGACATGCCGTGTTAATAAGTAGCACGAACAGAGAACAGAGACAGGGCAAACCTATGTTGACCATATTTTAAAACCTAAAAACAGGGACACTTAAATTTTACAGCAAATTCAATGACATTATCTTAACAAATGAGAAATTATGTTGTAGAAAATCAGCAAAATAACCAGACCTTTATATTTACTTCTGGGGCCTATTTAGGGGCTGAGAGTTAATGAGAGCAGCTTGTCCGCAATGACCACATGCAAAAAGGTTGTGTGGTGTTGTCGTTAAGCGTGAATTGTGAGTCCTTTGTGGTCAAGTCCAAGTACAAGACCAAATTATCAGTTCTTAAGTCTGAGTTGAGTCCCGAGTCCTTGTATCTGAGAATAAACGAGTCCAAGTTCTAGTCTGAGCCATAAAAAAGAAAGTCAAAGTCGAGTCACAAGTCACAAAAATAAACCAGATGACTCGATTTAAGTCCGAGTCCAGGACTCAAATACTCCATCTCTGCTTTATAATAGCCTCAGAGAATTAGCTTTCAGTTCTATCTTAATACAGATTAAACTGTCTTAACCAAAAGAAACTATTTACAGTGTTTGTTTGTAATATCGGTAACTATATTGGCTATCAGTTGTTCACTTCCCCTTAATATCGGTATTGGCCCTGAAAAATTTATATTTGTCGGGCTCTATTCTAAATGCCTTTGTTTTAACATCCTTAAACAAATCAAAAAGACTAAACAGCTGCTATTCCATATTACTTCATTCTTCGTAGCCTCTTTTGTGTCATGCCTCATGCTCACACCTGAGTGAAAGGTGTGAGTGTGAGCTGTGTCCCATTCACGTCTCTGTTGAGGACACGTTTGGATCAATGTTTGTACCAGTCAATCAATCAATGTTTGTATTGACTGATTGACTGGTAGCTTATATTTGACACAAAAGTGTGTTACCAGTCTGTATTATTGTAATAATTGTGAGAGCGGATCAATTAGCAGCTAATGAGCAGAGCTGACCCCCGGTGAAACCAGGAATGGAGTTGGGTCTCACTTAACTTCACAGGAAATACAGGACGTATGTTCAAAAAAAAGACAGAAATGTTAACAGAGTTCAACAAATGGATGAATGATCAAAAACATGCTTCTCTAAACAAGGTAATACGTAACATACAAGGCTTTGCTGGTTTTATTATAGTGTTGTGTGTGTTTAGATAATAAATAATAGTTTATCTCAGGTGTGCTCTGCGTCCTGAGACTCCAGGCAGTGACACATGTTTCTCTAAGCATTTGTAAGTGCGTATATTGCTGCATGGTTAATTATCATAATTAACAAGCAACAACAAACTGATGAAGATGTTAAAGATTTGTTGTATTGTGACAAAACTACTCACAAGCCCAATTCCTCTACACACTATATCAAGGTGCCCCCTCCACTTTCCTGACAACAACAGAAGTCCAAAACATTGGACATTGCACAGAATGCACAAAGGACAATTTAATGAAATACACAGATTTTAAAGTCAAACATCTCTTTAGAATTTAGCTGGATGTAATTTAAAATTGTTCAGAGTATCTGGAGCACAAACTAATCTCACATGGATAAGCCGGCTGTTTTGTTAACACAATGTGCAATCATTAGCTACTCTAAGAAGCCAAAAGTAGGATTTCTTTTAGTTGAGTGAGCAGCACAGAAGTCTGGAGGCTAGGCCCAGCTGTGAAAGAGAGCGAGCTGAGCCAAGGTCCTGGGCCGCACTCAACTCCAAAAGTACTGTCCTGATGACCAATGTGGGAGGCAGCTGTGGGATAGGAGGATGAGGGGATTAGGATGTGTTGGGTTTAATAATCTAGACATGCTGGAAGAAGATGACAGGGCGGGAAAGGGAGAAGACGATAGATGGCAAATGAGGAGGGATCAGCAGTGTGTAAGTAGAGGTCCAAGGATTATTGGATGGAGGTCACGCCAAGCTCTTACTCTCACACAGTGCCGTATATATGCACAAATCTCTTTCTTAGAGTTGGCTGAGTGCAAATGGACTGAGGTCCCAGAGCAAAAACTTGACAGCTTTTATACAATACAGTGCAGCATGTAATATGGAGGGAACCTTCAGCTAATCATGAATTATAGGGGAACATAAGGCCTTCTATTTTAAGAAGCCGGGCTTTTATGTCCCTTGGTAGAAGTATACAGCTATCCTATTGATTATTAAAGACTGCCAAAAAAAAAAAACATTCATTAAAGCAGTTAAAATGGTGGAAAGTGGCTCTGCCATCAGCAGAATTTTGGCAAAGGAATGATATACAATTTACACTGTAGTTAAAAAGAAACTTAAATTATCTTAAATATTCTTAAGTATAATGTGTTGTCTTTCAGAGAAATCAATAGAAAATGAAAACAGCTGCTCTGAGTTTGACATAACTTGCCACTAGGTGGAGTCATGAGCAACAACGGTCCTGCTAGATCACACTGGTTTGAATGGAATTGAAACCACTTTAAATTGTAACTGAACAATCTAAACCTTGTTGGATTCCACAAATAAGAGGAAATGTTGATGCTAGTTAATGTGTCGCCACATCCTGTTTTACAGCAATCTCTCTTTAACATATCTGCATAATTAAATTAATAATTATTAACAAAAACAAGTATGTGTCTGAGGCTAAGATTTAATCTCCCCCAAATGGAAAAAAGTACCGTAAATGTCCCATCACCAGTGGAGAACAGAGAGAATGTGTGCAGTAATATGTGTAAGCAAAAAAGCTAAACTTTAAACAGAGACTGTCATCCTGAGTCTGAACTATTTCTGAGCCTTAAGTTATTATTGCATAACACAGTCAGACCTGTCTTACACTAAGTGTTCATCTGTTTAAGGCCCCCTTGTCAGAGTGACGTAATAATGTTCTGGTGGATCATGTGCTGCCATCTGTGCATGGGTCTCCAACTTAAGGTCCGTGGACCATATCAGGTCCTTTGTGAAGTACTTATTATTAATAAGTAAATTACTGATTTTATTTATGTTATTAATTCTTTAGAAACTTAAAAAATGGACAAACATTAGCCTATATTTTAAATAAATATGGGGAAAGTTGACATTTACTTAGGGACAGTTGGAACTAGCTTTCGGTACGGTACTGGGACGGTGATGAAAACAGTCTGGAGCCCTGATTTGTGAAATAATAAAAGGTCGCTCTTTCACTTCTAATTTGTCTCATTTCATTAAAAAAATTGTTTGACAAAATTGAGTGATCGCGATTGCGAGATCAGAATTGTGAATGAAATTGAATCGTGAGTTAATCGAATCGTTACATCCCTACTAGTAATCTAATGATTACTAATTACTAAACTGTTCTCACATTTCTTAGAAAAACTGTATTTAGAAAATTGTAATAAATGTGAAAACTCATGCAATATACAAATCTGAAAAAGTAATCTATTTACCCAAATATAAATTTCCCATCTATACACTGTAATTGAAAACAGTTTAGGAATCATCAAACACTAAGAGGGCCACATTAAATCCTCACACACTCCACCAATCCCAGGGCTCTCCAGTTAAGTTGTTCCATTTCCTGTGTGACAATAGCTGAATGGCTCCTATTGAAGGCCGAGATGGGACACAGGGCAAGTGGCACAGCTCTTTGCTGGCTGCGGAGGGCCCAATTGACAGACGGTTTATTTTCATTTGCCTAGGAGGCTGATAAACTCGGCTGAGATTGGAAATACTCTTCATACTCTTCAGCCGCAGACATTTGCTTGAGTGAGACTTAGGCAGACATGTCAACTAAGCTGTTGTCAAAAAAGAATGAGAGCAACGGATAGACACTGAGGAAAGGAAGTGTTGTGGCACAGCGAGCTAAGTGGTCAGCGTAGCCAAAGGCGATAATTCACTCTGTAGGAATGCAGAGTGCAGTTTAGGAAAAATCAGGGAATGCTTCATGAAATTCACACCAAGGTCCCTAAATATTTGATTCTGAAATTATACTTCACATCTACAGTATATGTTCACTTAGCAGAACTCTGTTTAAGTGACGGGTAAATGGCAAAGACTAAATAAAGAGATAGAAAAAGTCAGAAAGGAAATTATATCAAATGAGACACACCTGAAATATGAATGAAAGTGCTATGTAAATTATTGAGTCAAACATATTTCTCACTGCTATGATGAGATCTATAGTAGCCTCTATGCATGTTCATTCATCCGTCAATCAAAGAAGCTATTAGCTAATGGCACTGCTATCATCCGCCATTGCCTTTTATCTGCCATGTCTGATCCCTAACAAAGGCGATTTCATTTAGTGACGCCATAACAGGAAAGATGAATGGCTATTGCTTTTATTCAAAGACATCAAACAGCTGCATGTGGAAAATAACTGGACTGTAGGAGACACTTTTTTTTGAGTATGCATTTTACTAAATTATGCAACTACAATTTGTTCCAACATCAAATTGGAAAATGTGCCTGTCTTCTTGAAATGAATGACTATTTTCCCAAACAACCCCACTGATAGCCCCGCCATTTAAAATGTTCAAATTATAGCGTTGGTCATTGTGTCCCTGTTTACCAAAGTGCTTGTCTGTCACTTCAAGAATTAGGCCTACATAGACAGAAAAATGTCAAAAGAGTTTGCTATTAGCTAATACAAGAAATTATATGACCCCAAATATTGATTAATAATTGTATGGTGAATTAGGGTGTGTTTGCAATGAAAAAGAAACAGCAAAACTCACCCGTGGATGTTTAAAATGGAGTACAAGACGAGCTGCAGAGGGGCTGAACCTCTGAGGCGTTACAAGCATTGGGGAGAGACATTTCATTAAGTTTCCACCCCCTAGCCATTCAAACCTTTGCCAAACCATTTCCACTACAGAAACCTTAATGATGCTTTGTAATCTAATGGCCGGGAACTAACAGGGGAATGTGGAAAGACAACGAAAGCGGAAACTTCATCACCAGTCCTGTGCGTTTCACCGTTAAACTCTAAAACTTCAAATGGACCATTGGGCATTAATGTGACCAGTCCTGCAAATGGCTACATTTATAATCAGTGTCAGTCTTAAAAGGATGATGGCATCTCTGCATTGCAAATTGTGGCAATGAATAACACTGTGCTCTCATTAACATAACATGCGAGTAAACTGTGATAAATGGATGGCAAACTAAAACACACAGTTTGGTATGCTTGAAATTATGAGCAGAGGTATGTAGCTGCAATAACATTGTTCAATATACCACAAATCTCATCACAGAGTTTGTATTGATTTAGCTCCAGTAAGGTTCTGCTGGCAGACTTGATTCCTTTATTGATTTGAACACACAATGTAACCAGTCCTCAAACCAGTCAAAAAAACTTGCACTGGTTATATTTAATTTTAATTTTCTTTACTCTTAAATTATACTATATATTATATTACCTTGTCTGCCAAGAATGGTAACTAAAAACACTGTTAGGGCTGCTCGATGGTGGGAAAAATATTATTATCATCATTATTATAATCACAATTATTTAACAGATTTACTCATTGATTCATAGAAATATGTTGGATTTATTGAACAAAACTGAATTCTCCTTAAAATAAATAATATATTCAATAATAAATAAAAAGCTTTAAATATAAACAAAAAATAACAATTAACATAAATATTTAAGATCAACAATGTAGTGCACTTCCACATTCTCATGGAAAACAAGTGTTGCCATGCGGAGCAGAGACATAATAATAATAATAATAATTATTATTATTATAATGTGTTCAGGCCACAATACAGAATGTCACTAAATAATAGTTTTTCCTCAATTTCATAGGTTTTGTAATTTTTGGGAGCAGAAATTGAAATTGAAAATTTGATTAAGTGCACAGGCTTAAAAACCATTAACATTTGCAGGTCATAAAAACAAGACACACTTATTCAATAAAAAGATAGCTTATAAATTGAAAAGAGGTGGTTTATAATTATGAACAAAAAAGCAAAAATGGATGTATGTTCATTCAAACTGTTCACTTTATTATACTGCACACTATCAACCATTGCAACTACAACATTTATTATTTTCGCATTACTTCTATATCAATGATCACCATTACGTTTAAGTTGAGTGTTTAGTTAAGTTTTTGTAAAATTATATGATCTATAAATCAGTTATTCTTTAAGTCATTATTGTCTACTACTGCCTTCTACAGTGTAAAGTTCTTATAAAAAGTAACCAAAAAAAAATCTTATAATCAAGCCATGCTATGATTTTGTTTAAAAAGTGAAAACAACCTACCACTGATTCTGCTGAATGAAATAGTAGTAAAAATATGAACGGAGTTCGAATCATTTGTCGAAGTAATGTACACTTTCTTTTTGTTGCCCTAGTCTATCACTTTATCACTTGATCTTCTTCACATTGTATCAGTAATTAATCAGTGAACAGTTCTTTAATCATTAGCTCAACCATTAGTGAGATCTGAACTTCCCAGAATGCGCTGATGTTCTTGCTCTGAACTATGATGTGCCATCTGCCTCATTAGCAATTACAGTCTACATACCAAACATAATGTGTGTGCACAGTGCAGTGATTGCCAGAGAAGTTGCCATAAAGCAGGCAACAAAGCATTGAGCCCCTTGTTGCCACTAACCCCTCCCCAACTCCCCCTGCCCAATTACATGGCTGTGGGTTTGATTTTGATCCAAGCCACTGTGCGATCTACATTTTTTTTGTTCCTATAGAAATGTCAACCACTGGCCGCCGGTCACCTTAAAGTTGCTCTGCCCACTCGTACCCACCAATTAAGCTGCTTTCTAGTTTAAAGACACAGCACTGTACAACTGAGCCCCCTCCCACACACCAGGGTTCCTGCAGTTCAAAAGTAAATTCATTGCCCCTACTCAGCTTATCCTCATCTAAACTGAGATGCCATAATGACTTTTTCCTTTGCCACAGGCTGACTTCTACGTGTGCCTTTTTCATCTGCAAATGTATCTAATATTTTTTTTAGCCCGCATATAACACACATTACATAGACAGTGTCAGTGTCATGGTTAACACACACATGCCCAAGGCCAAGTACATGACAGTGTAACAACTACTCTTAAGATCAAAGAGGAAAAAAACAATTTCTTCCTTTGCCTTGTGGTTACCTTGGCAATTACTTAACTGAGCTGAGAGGAGTGTTTATCCATTTCTGGAGTTGAAGAGAAAATGGAGAGGGGAGTGAGCCGTGACGCAAAGGTAGTGTGTGAGCTCAAAAACAGGGAAACGTGACTTTTTTACAGAATGCAAATGATCTATTCGCCAAAGGAAATTACTGAAAAACAATAACATGCTATACAAAACTAAACCAAGGGTGCCTTTTACTTTATTGTCCTACAGAAGACCAATACCTAGAACGGAAAGAGCATTATGTGCACTATTTTGTTTGTCATGTCATGTTTTAACCTCAGGGCGAAGGGTTCATACTTAGCAACATTTCCAATAGCCCAGACTGTAACCATGGCAATCCACGTTATCTACTTGGGTATTTTTCTCTTTTGAGCCAAAGAAAAACAGCTTGTTAAAATGAGTTGAAGCCAGGCTCTGACATAGACTAAAACACATGCACATGTTCAAATCTCTTGGGGGATTATGAGTTACAAATCTTTGTGTACTTGACGTAAAAAATGCAAGAAAAGTGGTATGGTGGTTCTAAGACTGGCCGCCGCCTCCACCTTGAGCTGAATCACCACAAATAGGTGTATGAGTGAGAGCAAATCAATACGTGGCTTTTCATTATGGCCCCATCTCCTGGCACAAGTCAGTTCACAGTAATCTCAGATAGGCTGGAAATTGAGAGACTCATCATGGACTGGAGTCTCTTTGATAAGGAACCAGAGGGGATAGAGACAGGCGCCTCTACCCTACACCCTCCCCCTGGCTTAGTTTAAAAATAGTGTATGTTAACTGATGAAACCTGTTCTGTCACCCAACAGCATAAATGTCGTAAGGATCTAGAGCAGTGGTGTCAAACTCAAGTTTGAGGTGAGGTCCCACGACAGTAAATAAGAATCCTTTTAGGGGCCAAAAAGTGTGATATTTGGAAGTTTTATAAAATTTTGGATGTGAGGTTTCAACTTTATTTGAGTCTTACAAATGTTTTTAAGTTGCCCTTAAGTTAGATTTGTACAGGTTTAGCTGGATTTGAACAAGTTTGTTGGTTAGTTGGATTTTATTTGGATTTGAACAGTTTTTAGATGGATTTGAACCAATGACAGTTTATACTATGGACAACTTCCATAGTAAACTTATACAATAAAAATGGTGGTTACATCCGGCTTTTCGTCTTTTACTCTATATACTATACTATAGTATATAGAGTATATAGTATTTACTCTATATACTATACTATACTATAGTAAAACAATAGTTTTCAGAGAGCATAAACGCCCCCCCCCACACACACACACACATACACACAGATTTGTAATATAGTAAAAACCTAGCTCTAGAGCCATCTTTTGTACCAGAGGTTTTGGTTGATTTTAAACAGATTTTAATTGGATTCAAATGGGTTTGAGTTGGATTTTAGTTTAATTTAAACAGGTTTAGTTGGATTTAAACAGGTTTTAGTTGGATATAAACCGGTTTTTCAAATCGGTTTTATAAACCGATTTGAACACGTTGTAGAAGGGATAATCCAGTTTTAGATTGAATTGAACTGGTTTTAGTTGAATTTGAACAGATTTTAGTTGAATTTATACAGGTTTTAGTTGGATTTAAACAGGTTTTAATTGGATTAAACTGGTTTAAGTTGGATATGAACAGGTTTTAGGTGGATTTGAACAAGTTTGAGATGTATTTGATGTTGTAGGGTCGGGGTAGGGAGCAAGAGGCAAGGAGTTTAAGGGCAGCTTTAAATTCCCTGTAATAAAAAATAACTACAAGTCGCATTGCCACAAAGCAATAATTGAGAAATATAGCAAGTGTCCACTGCTGTTACAATGGAGAGAAATGACCAAGTAGGTGATGTGGATTGCTATGGTTACAATATGTGCTGTGAAAAATGTAGTGTATAGCTGCAAAATATGAACCCTTTGCACTAACGTTAAACAGAGAGAACTACTCCATGCACATACCTCTTTTACCAGTTATTGGTATTATACAAAGACACAAGGAATTGCAATTGCACTCTGCTTCACTTTTATACTAGGATTTTTTTCTGTTAGTTAGATCATTTTATAAGTGCATATTATTTAAGGTTTAGATATAAAAAACAACTTGTTCAGGCGCATTCACCCTTATTACAACATATTTTTGATGATGTAATGGTATTATTAAAATTATTATTAATCAATGTATTTGATGTGATGAATGTCCCTCCTTCGACAAGTTCATGTTACTGCCTTCTAATTGTCTGTCTGTGGTCTTCAGTAGGTTTCATGATCGCTCAACAAAAGCAAGTGATTAAAAGAAATCTATGTCTCCCTAAAATAGAGCCATTTTATCTTGAATTCCACCTGTGATTTGTTTAGACAGTGGTGATAATACAGTCCGTTCAAAAAAATTACGATTTTACAGTTGGAAGGGTTCACATTTCTTCCAAAGGTAATATAAAACAGACAAAGGTTGTTGTGTTAAGCGTACTTGAGCTTTTGCTTGCATGATTCATCTCTTTCCTTCACTTGGACTGGCCTCCTCTTTCCCTCCATAAAAAAGCCTTCCATTTCTATGCACAGCCACCCGTCCATTTTAAACAGTCTTCACACAAAAAAAGCTGCAAACCTTTTTTCTGTGTTGTTGCTATGCAGACATTATGGCAGCATGTTAGTGTTATTTTTCAGTGCATGGTACACATGTAATAATGATTATTCTAGACAAGGAAATTGAAACATGTATGAGTAACAAATAAGACGCAACATCTCCTATATGTGCGTCTGCGCAAAAGCCTACTATTTGAGCACACCATTGTCTGAGCATTTTTATCAGAGCGGTGTGCGTCAACAGAGTTCTGCAGAAACAGGGTCCTTCACAACTGATTATACTCTCTTCTACTTTCTAATTGACAAACCAATGAACAAAGACCCATCCATTATATGTGGACACCCACTAGTGATGGTAAGCATTCTCTAATTAGAAAGAAAATCTATTTGTCTGGCTCTGACCCTGGAATCATCGCGTAAGCCATTGTATCTAGGTTTCATTAATACCTACCTTTATTAAATTAAATTAAAAGATACATAATTATCATTTATATTTGGTTGTCAAGGACCATTTGTTGGATGTAATGGGTCACAGGCTTCATTTAGTTATCAATGCTTGGTATTTGGAGACTTCATAGCCAGTGGGAAATAATGGACCATGGCATTAGGGAAAATCTCATGAATAAATGAGGGCTGGCTCCGAAAAGCTTGGTTCACGAACATTCATATTTAAAATGTGACAAAATACTTTTGTTCAGTTGTAACTCTGGTCTCGCTCTCTTACATTGTTCATAGCATTATTCTATTAAATACAATGTTAATATGAATACATGGTCGCTAACTGCTATCCTCAAAAAAACACAATTAAGACTTTCTTTATAAAGCATTTCATTATTATATAAAAACTGTGGTTATGTCTTTCTTTTTCTGTAGGTCAGACTCTACAGTTTGTTTCACTATTAATTTATATGTCCAGTATCTAGAAGTGCTGCATACCCACACACACACCCAAGGGTGCTAGTCAACTCATGAGGACGTGATAAGTTTAAGCTACAGGAAAGTATCTTTTTATGCAGCCTGTGAGCTCCTTTGAACGTAACAAGTGTCCCTGCTTCTGTATTAGCCAGCAATCTCTCTTACTTAGTGTGCATTTGCAATGCCCTGCGCTCCATTCACTGTAGATGAGTTGCAGAGTGGGTAGACAGAGAATAATGACGTTGAGCATGCACAACAACTGCCTCCCTAGGAGAGGGCCCTCAGGAGCATTTTGCAGTATTATGCAGTCAGCCATAACTAAAACGTCATTACAACCCTGTTCACAGCTCTGACCAACACGACTGACTGGCTTCATGGAGGGAAGGGGGGATTGACAATATTAGAGATTGAGTATGTATCATTATACTTATTTTATCCAGACACTGCAACACTCGTTTAGTCCAAATTGCATTGCCACTGAGGGAATTGCAATGATATAGACAAACATATATTATACAACAATCAGCGACACTTTTTTGTATTTTTTTTAATATGCATATGTCTTAATTAAATGAATTCTAGTTTATAATAACTTAATTCAAGCCTTATCTTTCATATCTTTATGGTGACATTTTGATTAAAGGATCAGTAACATACTCAGTTATTTTATCATATCTAATAGAGGCAACAGTGTTTAGAAGTATTTCCTTGATAACATGGTGAAGTATTAGGATTAAGCTGGCAATCAACTGTCAGCTGACCTGCTGAGACAGTGTTTTGACCAAGCAGAACTCTTGAGTAATACTCAATTATGCACACATAACAAAAAAACACTTGCTCATTAAATCACAGCAAATAAACCGAACTGACACAGAAATAAAGGGGATAACTATATAAAAGAAGAACAAACATTTGGACAAGTAGCATGAAATTACTTTTGGTTGTTAACAAGACACAGCCACTAAAATACATCTTAGTACCCCTTCATTAAGATGAAATAAAACATTCAATAAATGATTTGGCATTTTCATTGGCAATATAGTACAATATAAATGACAGTATACACAGTTCTCAAATATCCAGAAGAGAGACATGTTCTCATTTTGACATGATCTGTTGAAAACAGCATTATCCCACACCTGCCAAACAAAAATGACGTTCTCACAAAACCTTTTGCCATTTGCTTTCTTTCCCTTTAAAGAATGAAACATTAAAGCTTTCCCATGCAGACAGAATACTAACGCTTCACTGAGTCTTGACTGATCCCACCTCCTCATTCTCCAAACTGACACTTCAAAGGGAAGATCTGCAGATAATTAACAATATGGTGAGGGCAACATGACAACTTATGAATATGTAAATGTGGCTGAGATTTCACATGCATTCTGCTTTACAACCTGTTTAACTTGCATGCTAATGGTACATTTTGGTTTGCATGCTTAAGAGGGGACTGTGTAAAAATTATGCCTCTACAAGGACACAGCTCAAACCTAGTGTTGTAAGCAACTCTTAATGCTCCTGGCTATAACCCAGCCGTGTAATGAAGGCTATAAATCAGCACCTTGGACAGGGCTAGACAGCCCTGAACTCTTTGATATGCATACATACTACCAAAATCAGGCTCAAGCAAGAAGAGGAGGGGAGACCCGCTTTCAGCACCAGGGGAGAGTGGACAGCGACAGCCTCTGACTTTCCTACTGGAACGAGGCAGAAAGCCCTCCCTTTCTGGAGCTGCCCCGGACTGATGACTAAACAGAGTTATTCAGGTTGTTGCACAGCTAGCTAGCAGAGCTGTGATTCAGATGAAAGGGGTGGAGGGTTGTGTGTATGTGTGTGTATGAGGTCCTATCCAGTGAGATGCTTCTACTGAAGAGTGACAAAAAGAGACAGCCAAGAGAGACACGGTAAGATGTAGCAACTGAGAGCAAATCTCAAAGAACGTTATCAATAATCCTCTGTGCATTAAATAATACAAACATAGAGTACAATATTTTGAGATATAGATAATATCTATGAGATATTTTATATTTATTTAACCTTTATTTATCGAGGAACGTACCATTAAGATTACAAATAAAGTTCTGGCCCCATGTACATGACTTTATACTTAGGGATACATAGCGTATTTCCTACAGTAGGTAATTATTCACTCCCAAGTTTGGAGAATCTGACAGGAGACTGAAACAGGCTATGTGTTATATACTGTATGACTAATAACCGGGCCAGTGAAACCACTTGTTTAAAATAATGGGGCTTCTTAATCTTACTACATATCTTAATCTGTACTACATAAAAGGCATTTATTTTGACACCTGCTTTGTTTTCTTTTCTCACACAACAACACAAACCAATGTCTGAACCAAAATCTAGGCTATTTCTCTGAAAGAATGCTGACAATTATCTATTGCAGAGAATAAATTAGCTATCCAAAAATACTGAAATGAACCAACTTTATAAAATACTCAACTATTGCTATAAAGTGAGTTAATTTATTTAAATGAGGTGGCTTTTTACTACTCAGACTTGTTTTAGTATCTTCCCAAGTCTGTTAGCGTTAGTTGCCAAAAATATACTTAATAGTTTTTTTAAATTACTGTGCCATTGATCTCACACATAATTCACATATCCATGGTTTGATTCTAAGTGACTGCAGTAGAAGTGGTGATATGTAGGGAGAGGGCACTTATCCCCATTTCTGCCTCTCAGCGGGTCCCACGATAGCTCTGCACATTGCCTGCTATATTTGAGCTATATCTGTGCAGAATGTCTAAAATACAGGCAGCCCTACTAAAAGTGTAACTATATATAGGCAGAAAAAGAATGAGCTACAAACACATGCACTTCAAATAGAGCACATTAGCATGAGCCCAGTTTGGACACACGTGACAGTCTGCATGACAGCTCCATTCTGAATCCACATGTCTTACTACTGTCCATATAAATCACAGGGTAAATTTGACAGCAGTAAATTGTGGAAGTGCACACACGCCGGCAGCTAGCTTAATCCTCCTGTGTGTGCATTTTGTTTAATGGCTTTATGTCATGCTTGCTAACCTGTCCTTGATGGTTTTTAGTCACAGCACTCACAAATGGGCCGTGCTTTAACCCCAATGCCAACCCTCTTACAACTGTCTACGCATCAAACACACTATTGTAATCCCCTTACTCAAAAAAAAAAAAATAGAAAAAGAGGTTGCCCGCATTAAGTTAAATATTCATGTTCCCAGCACTGTTCTATTTTTATCATTAAGCCCCTCATAGGTAGAAGAGGCAGCATAGTGACTGTTCTCTCATCCGCATCCTGTCTCTCCGGTGCGTCCCGAAGTGCCCAGGGCACACAACAACATGGGGATTTGTACATCAAACAAGAAAAATGTTAGAACAACCAGAGTGGCTTACAGTAAAAGTGCTAAAATTGTTTTCAGCCTTACTCATAGCACCTTGTAACTGTTGTAAAATACTGCAGCTTCCTTTAAGGTCAAGGAAGTTTTCTCCTAGTGAGAACACATCTAAAAAGATTAGCCAAACTAAAGATATAACATTTGACATGATTAGGCACTTCTTCCTGTCAAGCTAAACATGCACCACTTGATGAATAGAGCTTCCTGCTACAGCAAGAGACTATTCAAAGAGCACTTTTCACACAACTCTGCATAAACAGCAAAGGCAGTTTTTTATTTCTCCGGGAAGTATGTGGAGACTGTTAACTGCATGGGCTCAACTCTGGGGATTGGATAGAGGGCAGATTTTGACAGCTGGGGGTGACCGGATTAGCAGCAGTGGTAGGCTGGTATCTGTAATTGTGAGTGGCATGTGTGTACACATGCGTGTACAAACGCATGTACCCGTACCGCCTGTCCAGGGGATGCCATATGTGATACGCTCATACAGACTGGATGAGGCACTGGATGGAACTAGATACACTCAATGAAAAAATATATGTTCACTTGCCAAGGTGTTTTTTTATAGACCAATAAACAAGTGAATGGAAAACTGTCCAAAAACCCAACTAGGCAAAATGGAAGACACTTTTTTGTCTTTGAATGCTTGACCATACAGTATGTGTTTGCTGGACAAGCTGGACTGCCCTTACACTCCCCATCTATCGTATGCAATGGGTGAGAGGCTGGTGAACCCATTACTATTCCTGTCACAACAGCCTTGCAGTAAGAGCAGCAGCAGCGGAGGAAGCAGGCCGAGCACCGTACAACGCTCTAACACTCCAACCTACTACACGCATACACACTCTTCCCACATGAGCCCACTCCACATCAGACACTGTATTGCCATGCTCTGTACAGATTTACCCCACCTTTGTGTGTCTGGTTGAGCAGATTTAGATGACCAGCTTGTCTTGCATAACCATGTGAATATCCATTTGTGCTTGTGTGTGTATGTGTAGGTGCGCGCGTGCATGACACATCCCATCACTTACCCTGGCTTTGCGCTCCTCCGTCCCCCTCCTCTGTGTCGGTCAGGTTGTTAAGCATCCTGCCGTCTCTCCTCTGCTCCTCTTCTTTCTCCTCTTCTTCTTCTTGTTCAGCTGCTGCTGCAGAGCGATGTCACCGTGCGAGCCTTCGGCAGCTCTCCCTGTGATGCGCGCACTGTGATATCTGCCACAGACACGGCAGGGAAGGCTGAGTGTAGGACTACACCAGCCAGATCCTCCTCGCGCCTCTCGCCTCTCGCTGCCGGTAGGATGCACAAAGCCAGGCAGGAGAAAGAAGAGGATTTATTTTTCCTTGTGTAGATCCTCCTTTTGACGTCTCTTCTTTGCCTGGCTTGTAAGCGTGACTCTCTCTCTCTCTCTCTGTTGCTGCCTCTCTTCAAGAGGAGGAGGAGGAGGAAGCTGCAGGACTTTGGGAGATGATAGAACGCCTCAAAACTGCACAGTTCCCTCTTTCTTTCCCTCAGTGATTTTTTTTCTCCTTTACTGATAGAAGCTGAAATTATGTTGCCCCGTCATTTTAGTGGCCAGCCTGATTGCATATTCAAACAGTGTGACTCCTTTAGTAAATCTAAATCTGCCCTCCCTCTCTCCCAACTCCTCATCCCAGCAGAAAGGTGATTGGAGAATAAGAATTGATGCTGTTTAGAAGAGCAGGCAGGCAGCAACCCTGGTGTTCTCTCCCTAATATCAGATTCAAATGGCTCCTCTGTTTTCTTAAAGAGATCAACAAGCTTATTATCATCTTCAACTGAATGCAGCTGTAATCAACACACAGTTGCCTCTTCTGGATCTCACCCTTTTACATTTTCTCATTAAATGCATCTTCACAGGTAAAATCACGTTAGGTTCATTCTTGCTGTGTGAACCTGCGTACTCTACCGCATTGAAGCCTCACTGTCAATTAGATCTCGTTTTGATCGTTGCAGATTCATTTCGATCCGGTATGGCGTGAGCCGCCTGCAAAACAGTGTGTCTGTGTGTGTGTGCCAGTGATCGTCATTCTGCACCACGGATATGAAAGCAATTAATCTTGGTTTTGGTCATGGTAGCACTGATGCTTAGAATAGATTTTAACAAAAGGACTGGGCGGTGAATACAACTGCACGCTTAGCACCAATGAAAATAATTATAATAAATGTTGTAGACCAAACCGGTCTTGTCAAGGTCCAAACTTACTTTGAAGCCATTTTCACCAAACTCTGTACAGAATCATTTGCCTGTCTTTCTTCATTAGTGGTCACTCCAGAGCCAAAACTTGGTTTGTAACAACAAAGGACACACTGTCACTGTAAAATCTATTGGATAAAAGCCTTGTATTAAGAGGCTGTTATGTCCTGAATTACCAACTATGTTTAAATAAGAAAACACTGCATTCACACAGCAAGACATCTGATTGGTTAAACTTCAATGAGCATAAATTCTCCTCACTGTAGTTGTTACTATGCCTAGAAAGTCTCATTTTGTTTTTTATAATGAGAAGGTAAACAGCTTTGAAGAAAACAGGACACATTCATTATTAACAAACCAGAGCTGTTCTAATAATGGGCTCATGTGGGTTCCGCAGTATGGACGCTGCACAATATGTGAGCTTACTGTCAGGCATTTCTGCTGCAGAACACCACTCCTGTATGTGGTACCACACAACAAAACAAACAGTTGGGTGGTCATTTGCTCTTCATAGATTGGTTGTAACTGCTGTCACTTGGACAAATGGAAGACAAGTAAATGATTCATTTCATTAACTGCAGTAAAGGTAACGGTTAATCTACAGCAAGGACAACAATTAGTTGGGCTCTGATTTTTAGCTACACTCATCTCATTAGGCACAATAGGGGAAATACTTTGGGGCTAGGTTTTCATGATCTAAAGTCAATGGCAAGTTGCTCAAAGTGCATTTATGTAATGGGCATTTCAGAATTCATTTGTGGGAGTATAAATCTAATTTCATGCCTGGCAAAATAGTCCAAAAAGGTGGGACCTCGCAGACAAAGATGGGATTAAGTTAAAAGATACCTTGTGGGTGTGTTCTCGATGTAACATGCAATGAACCAATCAGAGTTCTCTATTCAATTTAAAAAACAGGTACATCCACATGACATTTGATGCAACAATGAACCAAGACCTGGGAAGGCAAGTGGAGGAGGTAAAAGCAAGCGAGGAAAACATATAAATGGCGAAAAGGTGCTTATCCTGCAAACAGGGAAGCCTTCTTCAAAATGGCTTATAGATAAGACAAGGGTTGAGTGACTGGAATTAATTACAAATTTATTGGTACTTTACACATTAATTAGTTCCAATTAGACATAGCTAAAGTTATCATTTTCATCTAATGACACAAATTGTGGAAATTTTCTGCAAACATTTGTTTAACAGAAACAAGTGAAGTAGGCTATTGACACTAAAAAATGATTTGCTTCTCAGGCTACTAACGAACTTTTCCACCAGCTGATCCCTCCTCACCATGCTGTAGATGGTGCATTTGGGTTACTTGGCATCGGCACATGCAGCTCAATCTCACACCTTCTCACGTTTTCTATTATGTCCTCATTTATCTGAGTGTGTTCCCTTGTGATTGATGTAAATGAATGTGTTTTCTGGAGGTGCAAGTATCTGAACATGCGTGCAATTAATCGCACAAAGGATTCCAAATTTTGCCCAGATGTCATTCACCCTTACTCGGGTCAAGAGGATCAACAGAGCATTTGATGAATTCTGCGCCGTGTCTGACAAGGGCTAAGGAAACTGCATAAATGGCCGAACTTACAGCAGATTGAGATACGCCTCCAATTGACCCCAGGGCTGGTTGGAAAGTTCCTGTAGCATAAAACCGCAGTGCAGCAGTAACTTTCACAGCTATGGGGAGGGCATAGGGTAAGCTGGCAGTGCCAACAGGTGACATCTATCCGTCACCATCTGATGGTCCAAATGCAGTTTTCTTTGACATTTTGCCTCGTTTAATGACAAATAGCTCTGTCGAACAAGAAAGACCCGTTGTCTCCATCACTGGTAAGAAGATACTCCATTTTATCTGTATCAAGGACTGTTTTGTTTCAATTACCTCACGGGTCTCAAACTCAAATATTTGGGGGCCGCAGGAGGCAGAGTCTGGGTGAGGCTGGGCCGGATCAGGTATTCCACAAAAAAAGCTTTTTTGTTAAATCCTCTCAAACGTCATTACTAATAGTTCTTTGAGTTCAAAGGGTTCTTCTGAACCTGAGCTATCCTGAACTTAAATGGAATATTGAAGAACATGAATGAGCTGGCTGACTGGCCCCATTGGATGTCCACTCCCCTCGGTGATATTGTCAACATAACATCGCCGTTAACTTGCAGATTTGTCATGATAACAAATCTGCATGGATAGTTGTCAAATTGCCATCAACTTTCAACTTTTCAAACAAATCAGCCCATTTCAAATGATGGGAAAACAAAATACAATCCGCATGATGCCAAATCCAATGCCGGTAACACTGACTTTGTCCAGCTCAAGGTCAAACATGCTCATTTCAAACACAGTAAGAAGCAGTAATTTTATAACGACTATGTGATGTGACACGAGCTCCTCCATAGTTGTTAAATGTTTCCCCACCTGCATCAAGCCCAGGCGATGGCCCGCCCCCAGGAGCTATATACTCCACTGTGATGGTAGGTTGGTTCAGTACAAGCTTGCACAAAAAGGAACCTTCTACACAAAACGTGGTAATGTGCCATTCATATAAAACTTGCAGGGCACACTAACGTTAAACTTTCATATAGTCCTGCGGGCCACAAAATATCGTCTTGTGGACCGCAGTTGGCCCCCGGGCCGCGAGTTTGAGACCCCTGAATTACCTGGTCTCAAACAGATAAAGCCAAATATCTGTTAATAATGATTTTTTTGTACGTTGGTTTGAGCTTCGAGAACAAACAAGCAACAAGCAAACTTGATTTTTTTTGTTTAAATATCCACATATCCAAATATCTTGGTATGCTGAAGTATTAACAGTACCGTTCACTGGAACTAAGGGTCCGAGCCTAATTCTTGAAAAACAAGTCCACACCATAATCCCCCCCTCCACCAAACTTTACATGTGGCACAATGCCGTGAGACATGTACCGTTCTCCTGGTAACCACCAAACCCAGATTCGTCCATCAGATAGCCAGACGGAGAAGCGTGAGTGATCACTCCAGATCATTTGAGGCTTGGATTTAGCTGCTCAACCGTGAAAACCCATTCAATAAAGCTCTCACTGTTGTTGAGCCAATCAGAAGATCACATGGAGTTTGGAGGTTTGTAGTTATTGATTCTGTAGAAAGTTGGCGACTTCTGCACACTATGTGCTTAAGCATCCTCTGACCCTGCTCTGTGATTTTACATAGCCTACTACTTTGTGGCTGAGTTGCTGTTGTGCCCAGTCGCTTCCATTTTGTTATTGTACTACTAACAGTGGCATCCTATCAGCGTTCCACGCTGGAATTGCTTTTTGTGACAATACTCTTGTTTTCATTATTGTAATTGTGATTAAAATTTGATCAACTGCCCAACCCCTTACTTGAAATTACTTTATTATGACTTTATGGGAGTTTTCTTTAGTATCTGCTAAAGTGGCACGTTGTTAGCTGTGTGTTTTACTTCACAGGGCATGAATTTAATCTTGTGCATCTGTTTACCTCTCCATACAAACACATACCCAAAAAAAAGGATCTTATTTACACCATGCAACCTTCCTTACAAAATACTAAAGCTATTTATGGTATTCATGTTCACTCATGGATTCTTGTTCAATCTTTCACATATATTCCTCAGATTCAATAATGATGATTGCTCCATGTCCATTGGCTCAGTGCAATGAAAATTGACTGGTGAATAGACTGCCAAATCTCTCCATTATTTGAGCAGAGCGAAAGCAAGGTGTAGTAGGCACTGTGCCAAAGGTAAACTCAAGACATTTGCTGTGTTACATTAGTGAAAGTGATCAATGGGCCATCTTGCCTGGCAACAGTGATCTTGAAATAGTTGTTAATCTATCAATGGAGACAGTGAAATAGTAATCACCTTTTTAAGATAGCAGTAAAGAAATAATAATGTTTTAAAAGCAAGAAAAGATATACAAAAATGCCAAAATAATACAGAAGAAATAACCATAGTATACTTACTACATCCACAGAAACCCCTAAAAAACACCAACCACTTTATTGTATCTCAGTTATCTCTCAAATACATTCTGTAGTTCTCTGCATGCCAAGTCACTCAAGCATCTAAAGACTGACAACTTAAGGCAACTCGAGGGCAGCACCTAGACAAACTGCAACAGGTTAAGTGTGACATCTTACAAAAATACTTCTGGCGAATTCCTTAAGTAAATTTTTAAGCAAATATGCCATGTTTTTCTACTTGAGAAAACTGTTTAATTATTTATTCATCTTCTTCCTCTTCGTCCTGTCAGGGGTTGCAGGTGACTGGAGCCTATCCCAGGACCTTTGGACAAAGGCCAATTGGCTACAGTGACAGAAAACCATTCACTTGGGGAGATTTAGTTCAATTTACTGATACAATTTCCCTTTGGGCAGTGGGGGTAAGCCAGAGCACCCAGGAAGGACCCACAGTAACAAGGTGAGGACTCCTCACCTTAAAGGCAGAGAGTCGACCAGGCAGTTGATTGGACCCACAATCTTCTTGCTCTGTCACCGTGCACCCCCACTGTTTAATCATCTAATAGCATATTGTAAAAGCAATCATCTGTGAATAAACAAGACCTTAAGAAGTCATCTTGGTTTATGAGGTTTATAGATGAAAATGTTGAACACATACTTAAAGCTTTGGCCAGTCACATGCCTTGAATAAACTAACCTTTTCTTCTTTGATAAGACATACAGTAGTTTAAGTTTTTTTGATTGAGTTTGTATCTAAATTTATTTACATTCCACTGCTAACTTCCAATTTAAACTCACAGCTGAAATATAACACCCTTAAAGCTTTAGCTAAACTAAGCACAGCCTTTGCCTAAGGTCAGACTGACCAGGTCCACTCTTTTCAAGGGCTCACTAATGAAGTAGCACAAACCACACAGTCTAAATACCTCGGATGACATGCCATGGTCAAAGGAAATTCAATTATGTCTCAGAGCAGGGCTCGCTGACCTCACGTGACATGGTGTCGGTGCAGGGGCCAGGGATGGAATGGACGCAGAGGGTAATGATGGGTGGTGGCCTCTGGAAGACCCAAGACATAGATGGATATGAACCAAGACATATGTATAAAGCAGTAATGAGGGAGAGACAGGGAGGTAAGGATCCACACACAATTTGGCCCTCAGTCAAGTGATAAAAGCTTTATGTGCTGTATGCCATGGACTATCCTGACTGAAACCGCTTATATTATAGATTACACTCAGTTTGGTAGGTAAAATCAAAATGAAGTAAGAAGTTTTGTTTTTACATTTATTTTTATTACTAATAAAGGTAATTTTCACCTAATATACCACTGAAAATGGTTTCTGAACTGTTTTACACTTTGCTTCTCTGTCCTGTATTGTTTTGTTATTTTTGATGAAAGAGACATTTTCTGTGTATTTTGAGTGGCAAATGGGAGCATCCCTAACTCAAGACCCCTTATCTATATGATCATGCAAATGTTATGTGCTATACATTATCCTATATTCAAATCCTTAAGTGTGGATGACATTTTAAAGAAACAATGTTGTCACGTGTTGTAATGCAGAAGGTCTGCATTATATAACAGTTGCATTGATCCCTCGTCCTGTAGATCTCAGCCCGTTTGCATGTTCATTGATTCCCTCAAAAATACCTGCTCTGTTCATTAGAACCATTATATGTAACTGATGTTCTCACTGCTCAACACTAAGTAACTCAAGGAGTTTTAGTTGATAAAAGATGCAATAAAATCAAGAGGACAACCACTTTTTATATTTGGCACCAACCACAGGACCTGCCTCCTGGTGTGTAAGAAAGACTTGGACTCTGGCCAGATCATTAAGGACTGTCTGAGCACCATTCCCATACACTGACAAGGGCAAGCTGGAGTTTGCAACAATCTCAGGCCAAAAAACAATACACAAGACAATCCATAGTAAAGAATAACTCAGCACAATAGCATTATTTCACATAACACAAAACATAAAAAAGAAACTATGCATGTGTTCTACTATAAAAGTTAATAAAATCTTCTAAAGCGAATCTAAAATATCTTTTCTGAATTCCCTCTGTGTAATATTCTAAAATTTAAAGATCTGACTGCGAGACGGCACTTTTACTTAAATAATGCAGCATAGACTTTCAAAGTGCTAAAGAAAAAGCTCCATCAACACTTCTGACAGACACATCTGTGATGCCATTTTTATCCTACAATAACTAATATAAACACAGGTTTGATTCAAGTTCACTTATTATAGGGCTTTTAATTTCTACAATTATGCCATACAGCAGACTTTATGGGCTGAAAGTAGCCCCCACATAGCTGGTCTTTTATTGGAAGAGAGTTGTAATAAATCCTATTGAAGCTGTATTGTGATAAATAATGCATTTTGGTTTGCTGTCAGAGCCGTTTCACCAATGAAATATTCAAACATTAAAATGACTCCATAGACCTAATGTGGGGCTGATGTGGAATTGCATGGTGGAAAACAATTTGAGAATGATGTTTGTTTGCAAATCAAAATAGTGATGACTCCAGCTGAATGAGATTTCCCAATTGTCTTATTCTCGCTTGATTGTAAATCTGATCAGAGTTGGCTCAAAGAACAGCCCACTATCCTCCTACAGTACACCTAATGGCAAGCATGCACATAAAGTCACCTGTATCCAAGTATAAAATTCTATCATGGGCTCAGGGAGATTGCATGGTTGGTGTTTTAAATCAGCTCTGCTCTGCTCGGGGGTGATTTTCAGTAGGATGATTTTGTGAAGTGCCTTGGTTTACCTGGCTCCTCCAAATTTAATTACATCTACACACCTACTGTGAAAATTACTTTATTGAGTGAGCCTGTGTGTGTGCGTTTAAAAAAAAAAAAAATATATATATATATATATATATTTTTTTTTTTTTTTTTGGTGACCTTTACTAACAAATTTAATCATAGCTCAGTCCCTAGTGTCACACTACTTTTAGAATAAAAAAATGGATTCTGTTAATTGAGTGTTCAGAAATATTTGTTAATGCAGTGTTTTTTCTTAATAGACAAAAAAATAAGTTGGGGCAATGGATGGGTCATAAAACCAAAGACTTTCAGAGAAAAAGATGGGGGATGGGGAGGCAACAAAACAATATTTAAAAAATGGCAATATGTGCAACATACATTTCACAGACTATGATGATGTGACAAACCTTTATTAAACCCAAAAGAAAATAATCATATAGTACAAACTTGATTCCCAAAAAGTTGGGACACAATTGTGAATATAAACAGAATGCAATGATGTGGGACTTTCAAATTTTTATATTTTATTCAGAATACAACATAGATGATATGTCAAATGTTTAAATTGAGAAAATTTATAATTTTACGGAAAAGATAAGTTGATTTTAAGTTTCACATCATCCTTCCTACATCATTGCATTCTGTTTTTATTCACAATTTGTACAGTGTCCCAACTTTTTTGGAATCGGCTTTGTATGTCATCTAATAATACTGCATACAACACTTGATTAAACTTGTGCATCCAGTTAGATTTGTCATGAGATTTGCCAGTTAACAAACTCACAGAAATCCATCTCTCTCAAAGAGACCAATGGTGTGGCAGTAATGAAATGTATGTACGGTATCAAAATGTTTGTTCTGCCTTAACTATTTGAACCACATGACATTGTTCTGATTGGATAAAATTGTCACCATGTGATAGGTGGGTGCAGCAGATTCTTCAGTATTCATGTGCCTTTTGTTATGTGTCTGGAAGCCCTCCACCATTTAGGTAAAGTTTACTTAAGAAGTACTATAAAGTCATGTAAATGTAAAGATAAAACATAATTATTGTGTTTATAATAAACACATTCAACACAGTCTTCCATAATTAGTGAGTCCGAACTGAATAAAAAATGCAACAGACCAAGAAATACCAGGTCTCTTTAAAATATGTGAAAGATAAAAATGTGTCTTTAGTCAAATTGATATTTACATAAGTAAACAGTGATTTTCTCAGCAGAGCTACCCCTGAATTACTGTCAGAGATGTGCTAAGTGTTAACAATCTGCTGGGCAAGCAGAACCTCTGGCCCTGAGAGAGGCTGTCAAATAATTAAGCTGAGAATAGACTGGGCAGTCCTATAAACAAGTGTGCACATCTGTCAAGGTTTGGGTGCAAGACGGATGTGAATGAGATTCTTTTTGGCAAGAAGAAAGTGTGAAGAGATCACTGTGGTGTGAAGATGTTCTGACACAGCAGAGGCAGGCTTTTGTTTCCTTTAAACATGTTTTATCTGATCTGGCCCAGTTCACCGATCTCACAGTGTTGTCTTTCTAATCGCCTAATCCTTATTGCACAGCCACAAAACACCTGACAAATACAGCCGTCAGTCCAAATTCGGTACTTCATGGTAGGGTACATGCCTACATTCACTTTGACATCAGTCGATATGTGTGTCACATTAGTTAACTCGGACAAAACTTTTTACTGTAATTTTTCATTAGTGTCATATTCTGTAACTGGCTTTGTGAAGACTTAGAAGGTGTGCCATCTTCGCACTAGGTCTGCTAACTACTACTTGACTTTAAACACTCTTGGAATCATGCTTGGAATTAATTGAATGAATTTATCTCAATTGATAACTACATAATGGCTATGGACATTTTTATCTATTGAAAGCTGTGACATAAATGGTAGTAGTTGTTCCAATCTATGCATGAAAATAGACCTGCTCAGGTATAGTGACATACTGTAATGAGCAACAATCAGAAGAATCAATGACATCCTTGTCTCTTGCAAGTCACATTGCACCATAACAGAAGAGATTAATGTTGGAAATGGCTATCTATATAAAATACTATATTATATTGCCAAACATGCTCAAAGCCATCCATAAAATGCCCACACTTCCTACTTCCTTTCAGTCTCATGTTCTATATAATAGCATGTGTAAAAGCTAATCAGTGTGTGTGGTGTGTGCAGCTTGTGTAAGTGTGCTATTGGGTCTAAAGGTCTGCAAGTGAAAAATGTAAGGCTAGTCTTGACATCTCCCCATATTAAAGGGTGAATGTAACAGAACTATTGAGCTGTGGAAGCAGGCAGCCTGCGCTGAAACCCCTGAAATGTTAGATAAAGACATAGCAGGAAGAAAAAGCAGCTCAGAGATGCACCTTGTAAGAAAGAAAAAGGCTCACAATAGTGGATCAGATTTATGAAGAGGAAAGAGATATGTTTCAAGTGCTGCTAGCTTAAGAACTGCTGTGAAGCCATCAAGAGTCAGTCATTCAGCGGATGACCTTGCTGCTTACAATACTTCCCTATGCATTCACTATATTGTCTCCTTCCATTTATTTTATTTAAGTTATAAGAAAGAAGGAGAGTGGAGATATGACCTGGTTTTATTTCCTCTAAAGGGAAGACATGGTATCCACAGAAAAATAAAAATAAAAATTAAGCAAAAGAGGAATGACAAAAGAGAAGTAGAGATGAGAACAGAACGTAATGAGGGCTCATTTCTATGCATGGTTTTATATCTTCTACGCTGAATGATAAGCACTTCAGCTGGACCTCAATGGGAACACGCTCATGTGTGAAAATTGTCTGTTTAAACTCTGCTCTTTTAGATAAACACATGAGAGCTTGTCACATGCACACATAAACACATAAACATGCAATAGAATCAGCGTTACATGCAGACCTTACTCCAACTATGCTCATAACTAAATTAAGCCTTCACAGCTGGAGTTTACACGTTGTCCGAGTTAACAGCCGGAGAGAGAACTGAAGTTCTGTGTCCGCAATCATGTGTCCTTTGTCTTTCACAGCATTAAGCTATATATATATATATCAAATATATATATATATATATATATATATATATATATATATATATATATATATATATATATATATATATATATATATATATATATATATTAGTGCTGGGCAACGATTAAAGTGTTTAATCACGATTAATCGCACAAAGTTAATCGCATTATAAAAATACTTGTGTATTGCATAGGCTACTTTTTTTTAATGTACTACTATATAAACAAAAGTGCAATAACATTTGGTTTGCAAACACTTTAAACAAACAAGGTGCTTTTTACAGAAGTTAAAAATTAGTAGCAGTAAAATATTTCTTGTAAATCTCAACTTAAGCATTAATGTAATCAAAATAAATATTAAATTAAAAATATTTGCCACTGCCAGGGCATTATTATTTTGTTTAGTTTGTTATAGAAAAACAAGTTATGTCTAGAGCCTTGGTCATAACATTAGAACAATGTAAACAATATAAATGTCTCTCTTGTGTTTTCATTACAGTCAGAGATTGTGAGTGCAGTTCCCACTGTTCATCAATATAACGCACTGTAACGCTGCAAGCTAGTTAAGGTTGCCTAGCGATGTACAGTAGTCTCCGGTTGGTGCACGTTGTAACACCGTCGCTTTTGTAGTCCTCCCTTTTTTATACAACTCGTGTATTCTTCCTGTGATGGTGCGTCATGAGGGCGGCTCATACAGCAAGTCAGACCGACATCTTTCACAATATTAATTGGCCAACATTAACGCGGGATAAAATAATTGTCGGCGTTAATTCATTAATGCGTTAACGCAGTAATAACGCGTTAACTTGCCCAGCACTAATATATATATATATATATATATATATATAAATATATATATAGTATTTTTTTGTTTTTTTTGGCTGAAATAAACTTAAAAAAAAAAATGTGCATCAAAACAGACAAAGTAATTATGCACAGAAATATAATGTTAACAATGCTGGCTGCATCTCAAAAGCAGGATGCTCAGAAGCAGGTCTCTTGAAACAGGTCAGTGCTGCCAACTCCTTCATCTCACATTCCTGTAATGATGTACGGGAATACAGGCCTGTCTCTGCCCTGTCCTGTCCTTCAATCATCAGAGGCTAACAGTCTAAAAAGTTGGCCTCAAGGATTTGGTAGCTATGACAGCGAATCTTTGCAATGAATTTTTGTCTTTAATACGTCTCAGCTCATCCTAAAAGTTACCATGCCACCATGTGAGAAGTGATGTGGTCCCATAACGGGGTGCAACAAAGGTGAGGCAGGTGAAGCATACATTGGCAAGCTAGCAAAATGGCTTAAAAAATATTATCTTTTTTTTGAAAAGTTATTTTAATCTTACTGTTGCATACATTTATTTCATTTATTTTTTGCTCAATGCTCAACACAAAGCAACAATAGCTAAGCAGCTGCAGCAGTGTGCATTACTATTACGCAGTTGGCGGTTCGATTCTCACTCTCCCCACAGTTCATACTGTCATTGTGTCCTCAAGCACGACACTTAATCCTCCTTGCCTCCAGTGACACTGCACTGGTGTATGAATGTGTGAGAATGTTGGGACAATGGATGGAAATTAGCTTACGGCTACAATCAAGCATGTGTCTTATGTATGTTCATTAACATGCACTGCCCCAATCAAATTAATAATAATAGGTTGAATACTTTATAGTTTTAGCCCAATCTGTCTCCAGATTTCTTGAGCTACATACAGCGTGTTTTGGCTGCTCATATAAGCTGCTTTAGAGCATCCGTTTACGTCAGACAGAGACATTTGACTGAGATAGAAATAGCTGATTTATCCACAGGGTAATACAAATCAATGTTTGGTGCAGGCTTTGGTTTTATCATAGGGATTATCTTTAGTAAAGACCTGGCAGCCATTTCTGTTGACTTTGTGAAATCTAAATGTAGCCCAAAATGATGTCAAACATATTTAGCATCAAGGCAGACATTTTTCTATTCATAGCATGTAAATACATTTAAACAGGAGAATGTTTGTGTTGTGCAAACTTTAAGACATATTCTGCTTGTAGTACTAAAGTGGGAAGAGTGTTAAAGGGTTATAGGCTTCAGTGAGTGTGGGATTTGAGATATTTATAGGCCACTGTAGATACTGCTAAACACCTACAAACACAAAATAACTACCAACACTGAAAACACAAGACCTTTTTCACTCGGCATTTAGAAGAATGTTTAATGCCACAGCTCTGGTTAAAATAGGGACTTGAAAATATTGTATTAGAATAATAATAAACTGCATTAATAGTCAGTACATTTACATGCAAGTGTATTCTGAATTAGTCCCATTATAACCAGAGTTTTAAACAGCATGTAAACACCTTATTCCAAGAGGGGGAGCAGTCATTTGAATTGTGCCAAATTGTCTCCTGGATTATCACCTGGAGAATGTGATTCATTGTGGGACTCCTGCTGTATGTAAATAGCTTTCTCCAACTAGGTCAGACACAGCGCTCTGAGTAGCTCGAGAGCCGGACAGTGGTACAAACAGTATAAACAGATAATTAAAACATGAAGACCAGTGTTTAGAGTGATACCAGCGAAGACACATTTTGGGTCACTATTATAACTATTTGGCACCATCGTCTTGTAAAACTTTATAAAGTAAAAAGCCAGTCTACTGTAGCTTATGATGTGTTCATGTGGGTGTGTAAGGAACATGTTTTTTCTAATTTGTTGGTCATGTGTTTAAAACTCGTTAAATCAAAGTGTTTCCATTTGTGTCAGTCACGTTTAATGCAACTGTGGCGAACAATGCAGTAGTGTCATGTATCTTTCGATTAATAAAAAACCCTGACAGATACATGCAGGTAACCATTGAGGGTGAAAATGTGTAGGGTTTTTAACAATGCCAAAACACATATGCACACAAGTGTTAAATACAATGACAACTGAATGAACACAACATCAAAATGCATTACATAAGATGACATGTATTGAACCATGTACTTTTACAGCAGCCAAGTGTGATCTCACCTTGTTTTGTGATGCACTATTTCTCATAAATGGGCTACAGGATACAAGGACTAGATCCAGTGAGCTTAAAAGGGCCATCGTTTATCTGCTCCGGTTCTGTGCAGCTGTACAAATTTATGGGCCGTGCACAAACGGGTCAGCGATTATGAGGGAAAAAAAATGTTGTTTTGAGAACTAAGGAAAACTGAGTGTCTGTTTGGCCACAAAAAGAGTAATAAACCTGATCTCCTTCTGCTACTTCTCTGTTCTTTATTCATGTGCTTAAAATCTCATCTCACATCTGCACTGCTAAGATGTAGTTCTCATGAAAGGTCACCTCATTATTGCCACATTAAGCGATGTCAATTTTATGCCACATTGACCTTTGTTTCTATTTCGGTCATGCAACAGTGCACCTATAGGCAAGTCACAACAAAGATGACATTTTCAGCAAAAAAAAAATGACCAAAAATGACCACTTAGTAAAATATGTTAGGACATGAAATACAACAGATTCTTGTGCCATTTCGCAGCCTTTAACCAGAGCTAAAATTGCTAAATTTTAATTATTTAGAAGAAAATTATGTGCAGACTACCTTTGGAAAATTGACAATAAACGGCTCAACAGGGGTAAGAAGAAGCTAACAATTACTGCCCTTAATTACTATGCTTGAGACTGAGAGAATAATAATGCACTTGTGTGGCATTATCATAAATGTGGCAGAGATGTTGCTTGTGCTGTGCAAGATGCAGGCTGAAACAGTTAAGACGTGCTTTTTTGGTGTAAAATTTTGGTGCAATCTGCCCCTATTTCGAGTTCCAATCCCAAGTAAGTCAGGCTGTGTGTATCTCTTTAAACTCTCCTCCCTAGTTTTTGAAACGGTAACTCTACAACTACAACAAATACACAAACAATGAGGCCAGTTTCACCTGAGTCTAGGTCTTTCTTGTGCTAAAAAGTGCTGTGGCCCTGTAGCTCCTCCAGGGCGTGCAAATGTTGCCCTAAAACAGCAATAGTGTGATGTCCTCGGCTCTTAGCTTCCACCTCAACACCAACTGCTGAAAAGAAACAGTATGCTCAAATTACATCACCTAGATTTGCAGAGAAATGTTTTGTTAAATGAAAGAAACTAAGAAGTTGACAGAAGCTTTACATACTTATGTACAATCTATTAATAACAAATTACTGCTTTTACTCATCTTCCTCTTCAAAAATCCACAATTGTTTCTTTTTTGTGTTTGCCAAAATTAAGGAAAAAGTAGAAAGAAAAGAAAGGAAAAGACAATATATAAAGTTAACTCAGCTGTAAAGCAATTACATAGATGCATGCATTTAGAGAGGACAATGTGCGTTATGTCTGTGGAGACTTCCTCAATTGAAGAAACATCTTATACCTTTAAAACTGTCTCAGATGCCTATTAATATACAATATACAATACAAAGCCCCATAAAAATAATTAGTCATAAAGTAAATTTTATAGGTCCTTGTTGGGCTGCACAATATATTGTATATTTATTGCAATATTATCAATTACAATATTCATATCACAAAGAATGACTAAACACAATAACGTTATGGCCTTCTTGCCATGTGCCTTTTTCAGTCTTGTCTCCAGGCTTCAGGTGGCGTAAACCCTGGTAATCTCCAGCCACTGAGCTTGGCAGCTGAACTGTTACCACCTAACTGTACTTTCATTAATACTCCGAGAACCACTGGCTGTGGAGAAGGTATTGCTACAGTACTGAGGAGCTGCTTACACTATAAGCCTATGTCAATGATCTCGTTTTCTTCTTTCCCCAATTATCCAAAATTCTAGAAAAACTTTTTATTGCTCGTTTAGATGGTTTAGATGGCACAGCAGCCAGCTCACCCTGAACATAGACAGAGCAAACCACAGAAAGATGTGGTCTAAATGCCTTTGTTTAAACAAATCAAAAAGAGCAAACAGCTGCTATTTCGTATTACTTCACATGTAGTATCTGTTGTGTCAGGCCTCACTGAGGCTGGGTGAAAAGCGGGAGCACAATGGAAGCTGTAGTTTAATGTGAGCTGTGTCTCATTCATGACTGTTGGGGACTGTATTATTGTAATAATGATCGCGAGAGCAGGACAATTAGCAGCTAATGAGGGAGGAGCGCACAGACGAGCTGAAGCCTACTATGGAAAGTTTAAATAAACCAGGACAATATTTGGGTCTCACAGAACCGTGACAGAACCCCAGCTCACACTCAGGAGAAAAGGTCATCACAGACTAACTAAACTTTACAAGAAATACAGGAAGTGTGTTGGGTGAGTGACAGAAAACACGCTCCTAACGAGGTAATGAAAGACAAGGCATTGTTGGTTTTATTCTAGTGTTGACAGTGAACAGATAACAAATAATAGTTAGATAGATAGATAAATAGAGGTGTGCTTGTGCGTCCTGAGACTCTGGTAGTGACGCAGGCTTCTTTAGGCTTGTGTAAGTGCGCATATTACTGCGTAGTTAATTTGCACAATTAACGAGCAACAGTGGCATCACAAACTGATGAAGAGTTTAGTGTGTAGTTTAGTTTAATGTGTCATTTTAATATGCATTTTAATATAGTTTTTAATCTGAATGTCATTGGCATTTGTCACTCACTTATGGACAGTCACCAGAGCAAAGTGTGGAAAATATTAGTCACACATTTCCTATGGGGAATAAAACTACTTAAACTATTCTCTTACTCTATTTTAATATTTTAACCATGATTGTTGTTATCCCTGACTGAAGTGATCCTGCTGTGCTTATCCTTTTTTATATTTTTTGCTGCTTTTGACAAAATTGACCACACAATTCTTTTATCTCTTTTGGACATTTGTGTTATTTAGATGGAGATACTATGCTGTTAAACTGGGGGACTCCTGAGGGTCAGTCCCAACTTGTGGTTCCTTAGACAAGACTTAAAACCAGAGGAGACCAAGCCTTTTCTTTTCTTAAATTGCAAATCTTAAGTGACCCTAGTGAATGGAGGTGAAGTGAATGGTTGTCTGTCACTGTCTATGTCTAGATGTCGGCCCTGAAACTGACTGGCCATTGTCCAGAAGTTAGTCCAGTGCCTTGTATTTCTTTACATTTTTTAAATCAAATTTGATTAACTAACCATTTTTATAGCAATATCTGCAACCCATAGATCCTTAAAAAAAACAAAACAACCCTTTATATAGAATCAACACAATGAACTCAGCCAGACAAGACACTCCAATGTCAGTCAGAATTAAAGGGAATGTAGTGAGATCAATCTTGCCAAATTAACACAGGCTTGCCTGTCAAGTAAGGGCGCCACCATACAGTGATATACCTCCATCCACCAGAGGGCAGGCTCTAAAGGCAAAAATATAAGGAGAAATCCCACGACAACTATAAGTCATCGGGTAAAAAAACGTGTTTACAGCCTGGTACAAAAGACGTCTATAGTCTCTGGGGGGAGAGAATTTTTGAAAATTTCTTTGGTTTGCCCTCATCTTAACTTTTGAATTATGCATAATTAAGGGAGGGGCGACTTTGATTGGCAAGTGGGTGCCACCTAACGTCTGTTAGAGCTTTTTTGCTGCTCAAAGAAGTTTTGTACAAAAACCAATGGGATATCTTGCCGTATTATGTCCCCTTCATTGACAGACCGGCCAAGATGCATGGCTCTGCTTTTTGGTTGATTAAAATTCTAATTGTGAGATAAAACACAGATCCTTAGGTGTGGCAGACATGATCTTTATTTTCAGGGAGCTGCAGGTGAAGCTGGTCCAGTTTTTCATCACATTAACAGGTTTGACACAAGCATAACCTTCATGTAATGGATCCACAGCGGTTCACAGGACGTCCTGCTCTTCTTCACAGGCCACACAGAGACAGGGACAATTAAACAAATAAACAAAACAATACAGTCAATAATGTTTAGCCATTAAAACAGAGTTTCTGAAGTGTGTTGAGACTATGCATTTGACTAAATATTTGTATGCTTCTAAATTTAAACACTAACAGTCATCAAGTGACACTAGAAGAAATAGACATTAAAAGTGGATCTGAGAGTCGTCTGTGTCTGTGTCCGGAGCCCACTGTCGATTTTATAAACCAGTTCATGTGTAAAAGGTAAATGACAGTTCTTTCTTCTTTCTAAATGCTGCATATTTGCTGTAGGCTTTCGGGGGTTACCACTTTATGATCTAAAAGTTTATGTATAGCATTATAAATCTACTATTTGAATATCTTTGCGTGTTACCTGCTTAAATATTACTATTTTATTTTAATAACATTTATAAGATAGTAATGACGCTTTATTTTAGTGTAAAAATGTGCCTCCCTCAAATAATGAAGCCTTAATGTACAAGACTCTTCATATTTGTTTAAATATCTGCCCTTAGGCAATTATATTATGAAGTATATAATTATACATTTTATATATATTTTAGAAAACACAGTTATTTATAACAGAACTGGAAAGGATTATCAGACCAAGATACAAATGTGCTCATGCTTAAAATTATGACAATTATCATAAAAAAGCTCTAATATTAATTATAATTATTTAACAGCAGGAGCTGGAATAAAGTTTGCTGTAAAGATTTAAACTTACCTCAGGTTGAGAGACAAGAGTGGAGAGACCTCTGCAGCCGTTAGCATGACATTAGACGTTAGTGTTAGCGTGTTTACTCAACAGTGCGTTTGTTAAACGCCCACCCTGGAGCAGTTCAGATACTATCCTCTCTGCTCATTTAAGTAATATCCTCTGATGAAGGAGTCCGAAAAGCTCATATGTAATCGCCATCTTGTTGCCCCGTGTTAAGGCCAATATTGGTGAATAGAGAGCCTTAGGCGGAAGATATCCATATTTTTACAATCATTGATGGAGTTTTGAGTGTTGCTTTAACAATAAAAAATATACAAATATAAATAACTTTTGTTTTCTTTTAAATCACTCCTGAGTACTTTACGCAGATTTGCAGGTAGGTTTGCTTGTATAAAAATGCAGGACAGTAACAGACCAGCAGGCTGGACTAACTCTGAGAACACTGCTAAGCTGTAATTACCTGGCAATGGGAGTGGCCCACATCACACGAGGGACAATGTGATTGGATCAGTTGACACCTCTGGCTTATGATAGGTGATAATGTTCTATTCTGAGTGGATAATGCAGAGGTAATCTGCCCCGTGGAGATCCCAATCGCTGTCCAACCCCCACCAATCCCAACTCTGTTAACAACAGATAATGAGATTACCGCTTGGCCCATAGCTGATACAGTTACAGCTATATCATGGAGGTGAATCATACCAGGTTAGAGGATGCCACTAACCGTCAGACAGTAACAGATAATTAGACTGTAATAACACATTTATGATTTTAAAGTGCTTGGAACTTAGGAAGCTTTCTATTTATTACAGCAACATTGCAAAAACATTGACACCTGATTTTAGATGGGTGATAAAAATGACATCTAAATTATATTTTTCTGTTTATCCTAAACAAATCCGAGAGGAAAGATACAGAGCTTATTGCCGATATAGTGCCGCTGAAGTTTCCACAGACACAGTGTAGATTGAGTTAAGGGTGAACTGAGAGAATGTTGGCTTCTGAATCTAAATGCTCTAATCTTATCTGGCCGCTGGAGCGGGAAGCAGAGAGACACTGAATTCACTTGTGGAGATTGGTTTCGCCACATTCAGAAGAGTCTCGCACACATGCCCACAAAGAGGATAAAGCTCCAGCATATCAGACCACAGTGGTCATGGACAACCACCAAGTGAAACTGTTTGACTTGTTTTATTTAAGAGATTGCTTCGTCAACAGGGATCTCTTCCCTACTGCAGATAATTGCTAAAACAGACAGGAGCAATGACACAGGCTTTGTGTTACTTATGGTTTCTAAAACACTTTTAATAGCAACTAACAATAATTCTAAAACTTAAAAAAAAAAAAAAAAAAAAAACAGATTTCTTTCTTTTTTGTGTGTTTGAGGAAAAACTGTTCAATTAGCAAATAGCATAGTTAGAATTATGTGAAAAAATAAGACATTAAGGTTTTTAATAGATAAGAATGTTCATCTCATGTGCTATTGTGCTATTTTTTCTATTGTTGTTAGGTGACCTTGAGTGTCCAGAAAGGCGTGTTATAAATAAAATGTATTATTATTATTTTTTATTATCTTATACAAAAACTTTGGCAAGCATAGAGGTCTCTAGTTTCCCTTTAGTTTAGTTTATTAGTCTCTAGTAGGTCTACACCAACAATAAAGTAATGACTATTGAGAAAACAGAGAAAACATCTATTCCAGCGCTGGCTACATCTGTTTACTCTTTAAAACAGCCCAAAAAAGAAAAACAGACTAAAAGGGAAGCAACGTGAAACATGGATAAATTGGAAATTGATCCACAAACTTTAACAGGGATAACTGTAATATTGACATTGGTCTGACATTGTTTTTTATAATAAAATAAAAGCAGGAAAGGTTGTCTGTTCTGTTGCTGGGTGGTATGGGGGTGAGAAAGAAAACGGAACTATGTTTTACATAGAAACTATTTGCATTTTAGCGTTGTACTTTTGTTCTTTTCCTTATTTATCCCTTTAAACAAAGTTTCCTTTTAAACAACACTTTCACATTAATTGAAGAGAATAAATCAGTTATGGTTTAGGACAGTCTATAAGTCCTCTATGGCCAAGACAACCTAGAGTCTAATAAAATATCTTAAAATCAGTTCAAGGACCAAGACATTTTATGAAAACTACAGCTCCCAATTCTGAATTTGCATGTTAACTTTGGCTTCTTCCACAACAAAATATCTGCAGCCCCCTTTGTGTTGTGTGTAAAGTTTTATTGTTGCTCACACAAGCTTGAAAGGAGCCTCAAGGAAAGAGAGAGCACCAGCGTCTCAAACAATCTTGATGTGAGTCAGAGTTAAAGTGACACAGTAAGGTCACTGTGCACCCCGCAGCCTCACCTGTTCCCACCTGACACACAAATTGCCATAGCCTCGCCGACCAGCTGCTGAGTCTGCAGGAAGAGGGCACAGATTTCTAACGGAGTGGACTTGAGGTGAGGGAAGTGGTGACGAAGCTAAAGTGAAAGAGGCTAAGCTAATGTGAAGTGTGTCAAGGCGGGAAGGACATGGCAGAGGTAGGGGGTAAAAGGCAAATGAGGGAAGTGAAAAGGCAGCGTGGAATGATGGATGTTAAACAGAGCTAAATGGCAAGCAAGTTGGACAGGAAAGGTCAATAAGGGCGGTTCACTAATCTTTCTTTTTATCTGCTAAAAGTAAAAAAAAAAGGATGTAATGTAATCCGTCCTCGTGTTAGGATAATAATAATAATAATAAAAAACTTCCTTGAGCTCATACTTGGTTGACACTTTTGATGCTGTTTTCCGATATTTTTGCTAAATTAACCTCATGTGTGCTTAATAATTTATGATCTTTGATCACCTTTAGGCTGGTGTGCTCTAGATAATTTGGAAGATAATTTGGAAACTTGATATATTGTATCTACCTTAAGTACAATGTAACACATTGTGTAACAAAATGTAATGACATATTTATTTATACAGTTAATTACAACTCAAAAAAGTTTACTGTGTCCAAATGAAAAATCCAATATTGTGAGCAGTGCTGGATAAGTTACTTCAAAAAAGTTATTAATTACAACTTTCTAATTACTTCATCCATGTTATACTTTTAAATACTTTTCGAATTACTCTTTGGGAAAAGTAATTTAGTTATTCAATAAGTAATTTTATTCATTACGTCTTAAAATACTTATAAATCCTGACCGGATAGACAACAGAAACAAAACGTGGCTCAGTGGTAGGGCGGTCATCCTTCAACCTGAAGGTAGGCTGTTCGATTCCCGTTCTCCCACAGTTCACTGTCGTTGTGTCCTTGGGCAAGACACTTAACCCTCCTTGTCTCCACATAGTGATGGTCGGAGAGTTCGTAGGCGCGGAATGCCACGTCTCTGTCAGTTAAAGTTATATAACTAGAGAAAAAACAACAAGAAAAACTGCTGTATATTGAAATCACAAGTATTTAGCTAATTTTGCCTAAGTTTGGTGTCTGTGGAATGAAGCAGCTATTTTCTGTTGTTTTTTAAAAGATGGGTGTATTCTAAGCCAGTTCACATATTTAATTCAAATCGCCTTCCCGTGTATGATAGGGTGTGGTCCCCATTGGCTTTTATGTTCATAAGCCCATGCTGGATGTGTGTATAAAGTTTCATTAGCGTACGCCAAAGTAAAATTTTCACTTCCCATTGACTTTTTCCACATATTTGGGGCGTTGCCATGGCAACACATTTATAGATAGGGGTGGTTGTCATTGGCTTTTATGTTTGGCATCACATAAGAGATGTGTGTACCAAATTTCATGTCCCATTATAAGTTTGTAGGGGGCGCTAGAGGGCCTTTTTGGGTCCAACTTGATCCGAAAAGGCGTTTGAGAGTTAAGGGATATTTTATTTTCACAAAAACGACCACCTCGTTACAGGCTTGCCACACCCACACCCGATAAGATATCAAAAACAAAGTCACAACTTTGGTTAGACTTTGTCTAGATGATACTCACCAAATTTGGGGCCTTTTAGATCAAAACACAATTCAATGTTTTTGCGCGAGGGGTGTAATTTATGTGGACTTCCTGTTGAGTTTAGGCTGTGGCTGTCATAGACTTTTCTGTTTGCCCTGAGGTGTCCTATGGATGTACCAAGTTTTGTATTTCTACATTGGAAAAAAATTACTTTCACTTTCCATAGGCCCAACGTATTTTGACTTTTCTAGAGGTCGCCACTGAGTCATTTTTCATATTTTTTTTCAAGGACTTTAAATACATAATATTTTTCTCTGGGCTTGAATTTTGGGGCCAATAAAATTGACTTTTCGCACATGTTTACTGGGTCAAATTGAGGATCATTTCGGAGAAAAATAAAAAAGAAAAATAACAAAAAAAATAAAATTTTAATAACTCGCAGTAGCAGTAGTATCATCTCTTCCACTATATAAAATGGCTTTTATTTTATATAGCGCTATTTCACCTACTAAGCTCATCAAAGAGCTTTACATTGAGCTTCCATTCACCCACCTGTGTTACAGCTGGAACACCACTGGAGGAAAGATGGGTTACAGTATTAACCAGGCCTATTCAATTACAAATTCAATAGGGGCCAGATTTTAAACACATGGAAAATATTACGACCAACTAATTTGAGAGATAAAGAAAGAGAGAGATAAAACAACAGAAATCAATACAACTGAGTGTAAGCAAGAAATAAGCAATGTTTATTTATTTTCAGTCTCAGTGCATAAACATACAAAAAACATGTATTTCCACTAGATTTTAAATTTGGTTCACCTCTTTGGTGTAAACCGGTTTGGGGTTCGGGCTAAAATAAACAAATATTTCTCTGTCCAGACATGGCTAAATCAATGATTTTATTGTCAATTTTACGCTTAAGACTTGAGAGTGACATTGTTTTTGTGGGTAAACCGGGTAAATAACGTGTTGCAAAGCATTCTGGGTTGGGCAACACACAGTGCTGCATTCATGTGCCATACAGTGAAGGAAATTTAGCAGACTTACTCCAGGGTGTGGTAAAAAACTTTTTTTTTGTTGCTTTTGCCTGATAGTGGTGGGGTTTAGAGTTTAATGCATGTACTAATGCAATAGTCCTGCATGAATTAATACATAAATTTATGATAAAATGTGCCTTCTACTCTAAAGCGTTACCAAATAATACATTTAGGACCTTGGTTAATTGCCCAGTCTGAAATTGATATGAATATAAATGGTTGCCTGTCTTGGGTGAACCTGATGACAAACCCCTCCTTTGGCTCTGTAAAGTGTAAAAAATAAATGGATGTATGTCATAAAATTCTTGGGACAGCCACAGAGGAAGCTCCACAGGTCTCTTGTGACACTCACAACCACACTACAATCATAGTAGAGTAGTCAAAAATATCTATTGCAGCGAACTACTACTGGTCCCGACATGCATTGCACAAAGATGATGACAGTAGAAACATTATGCAATCATGCTGAGAATTTTTAAGACATCCGTGAAGACTGCTGGTTAATGGGAACATGTTTTGTTACCTATAAAATTTTGATGCAGTAAAATCTGAAGTGCTGTTTGTTTCAGGTTTGTTGATAAGACTGCTCCCAAGTGTCCTTGTGGTGGTGGCATGTGGAGTGACAAGAACATGGGTAAGCCTATGATTTTGATCAGAAATTGTGAGTCCATGTGCATGCAACTGGTTCTTAAGCATTATTCCAAACCCTCAGCTGCCATTACTCTTTTGTTCTGTCTCAGTGATGGATGGAGAAGCCCTCAGGCAGAACGACAAGCAGAGGTATGGAGAGATTCAGCAAAGACCAAACTCTGGACTTGCTATTGCTAATTCAGTTAAAATGTCTATGCAATCCTGGACACTTTGCTGAAATAATCTTTGGCAGGTTGTTAACCTAAATATTGCCTAGAAAGCTGTAGTGCAAGCAGTCCTATCATAAATCTTCCTGTTTGATGCCAATGATGTTATTTGAAGGTGAAATGTTGATATTGATTAAATTCTTGACCATTTGTGCTAGCACATCATCATGTACCTATGTATTGTTTTTTGTTTACCAACCCCCACTAATGTAATGGATGTACAAAACAACATAAATAACTGATCAATTCTGGTTATACTGGTCAGTTTTCAGTTTAACCTGATCCCAAGACACATGGGGTAATTCACAATCAATGATAGTAGTGCATTGGCCTTAAGGGTTTGCATTAAATCAATTAATATTTAGAATGGAAAAGGTATTGTTACTCATACAATCAATTAATTGCAATTTCTATGCATGTCTGTACTATGTGATAAGAATTTATTTCTTTGTATATCCTTCCTCAGCACACTCTACAGGTATTTCCACAAGATCCATATAAACAACAAGAAATGTTTTTGTAACGGCTTGCAAAAGCCAAAACTTTTATGAAATGTCACCTCCTGGGACCCATCAAATATTTAACATCCTTACCTTTTGGGGTAATGGAGTTGAATTGGATATAAAAAGGTTGTAGAGGCAGCACTTTATTGTGTTTTAAGTGTTTTCCCAGATAACAGAACAGCTAGATAAAAGAAAAAAATTAGGTTCCCAGGTTACATATTACTTGTGTTGAGAAACTACTGGGAACTTAATTAGAATGAAACTACTTTAGCTTAAGCTTAATTTTATGTGAATGACATCTTAACAATTTTAACAATATTAGAGAATGACAGAATAGTTTTGCAAGCAATACAATCAGTGGAGGTGATATCCCATTTACTGTCCAAACCTACCAGTTACCCTTTGCACCTCACACCCCTCCTTTACAGCCTGTGAGCACCTATGACATGCAATTGTCAACAAAAAAAACAAACAAAAATCTAACAAAATAAGTAAAATGAGTTAATAGTCAGGTGAGTTATAACATACGTTTACTAAGACTTCAAGCAAACAAAATAAATATCAATGCTCTTTTTTTCCCGCTTCAGTTTGTCCTCTCTGGGCTTTAGGAATCAAATAGGGATTAATAAAACTTCCACTGGGTTCTATGGTGTTTCTAATATTTGTTAATCTATGCTAGACAAATGCATAGTGGTATTTTGGTGTGATTAAACATGATACTATACTTTAACATAGTATACTATACACTACACTTTTCTATACTACATTAGTACACAATATTATGCTACACTAGACTACCACGCTATACTAGATAATACAGCATTTTACATAATGCACTATACTTTGCTATTTTGTACTTTAGAATGGTTTTCCTTTAACCCTGAATATCCAAAGCTCTAGCAGTGAGTGAAACTGGACCATGTTATGCGTGTTGTTCACTCAGTAGACGAGTACTGTTCTTATGGGAGGCGAGGTGAGTATTCCCAACAGACTAATATGAACATCAATATTAATGATTGAAAAACCCGAGAAAAAGGACAAGAACGAGGGGCTAAGAGAAGTGTTAAGGAAAGAGAAGTGGGGAAAAAACAAGAGGGTTGAGATGGGTAGCTCGGAGGTACTAGTGAGTTGGGGAGAGGGTAGCCCAAGAGGGATGTAATCCATGATCCAGATGGAGCGAAGCTTGGTGTTGGGAACAGCAGGGGATTGGGGCTCTCAGTTAATGTGACAGGCATGCAGGGTAAAAATAGCCCCGGGAAGCAGGGCAGGAGTCCTCAAAGATGAATAATACACAAAGGAGGAGGAGAGGCATATGAAGGGGATAGATAATCATATAATTAATTTGTAGAATTATGCTTTCTCATAACCCACTAGTCCGTGACAATTACAAATTATCACACGCCTATTTTTACACTTGTTTATTTTACAAATGGCAATATTTGAGTGAGGCAGCCAAGCCCAAACGAACCATAACTCATGTGAGGCCAGTGAGGGGGTTACACTGGAAAACCATTTGGAGCTTAGAGCAGAAATGTGGGGCTTTTATCCCCACTACATCCACAGAGACACTGGGATATGCTGTAAGCTCCTATTAAATATTTACACCAAAGAAAAAGACATTGTGTAACACAGATCTCTATGGATCTGTCTGTGACACTTTGCACCAATAAAGGTACATTTTGTTCCATAAAGTTGAAAGGAAGTGCACATTTTGTTCAGTGAAAAACAACTAAATGTCACTGTATTTGTTTACTATTCATCAGTCAGTGGACCAACATGTGCAATATACAGTATCACAAAAGCTTCTCTGCACTGCCATAAACTTATCAAATTATATTTTAAATCATAGCTTTAAACTTTTATGTCCTGCTAATTATTATGTATTAAGTATAAATGGTTGTTTCAGCGTAACTATGTTTACATGCACAGCTTTGTCTGGCTTTGTCCATTGCTTGATTTGACAGTTTAACTGGACTATTATTGTTGTCCGAGGACAGAAAGCTAACTGTTATGTCCATGGTCCACTCAGGCTGATGTTGCATAGATGTTTGTTGAGTTATACGCTAATAAACTAGGTAGCTTTAAATAACTGCACTGTCCCAAGGGCACATGAATGTATCACAATATATGGTACACTTTTTATTTTGAGCTTTTTTTATTTTAAGACAAAAACAACCTACAAAAATCTACAGAGTGTTATAAGGTACGTATTTTAAGTATACCTACAGCAAAAGCTATGGATTATTATCAACGTTAGATAAAAGAGAAAAGAGAATTTTGAATTTCTATAGTAACCGCAATTAATTGTCCGGGGGGTGTATTGCTTAAAGCAGCTAGGCCCCTGCAACGGATAAAAAAAAATGTGGTAGAAGATGGAGAAATTTATATTTACTTTTTTTCCTTAAAGGACGCTCAAAGTGAACTGAACTGAAATATCACAACTAATTCAAAGCTATTCAACAAAAATAAACGGACTCCCTATTGGCAGCAGATTGCTATGAAGTTTAAGCTCTTCTTCCCAACAGCACAGAGTTCAAATTCATGCAACAGTGGACTCACAGAGCAGCCGCACTTCACTTAATTCCCTGTACAGTCAAACATCCCCACTCAAGAAAAACTACACATGAAACCCAACAAAGAGAGCATATTTCAGGCAGAGTTCCTTTTGAACACTTGCAGCAGTGTATTGTCTGAGCCTTACTTGCGTAAAATTGATTGCCACAAGCATTGTGTAGCTGAATGAGTTTGTTTACCCTGTTCAGTTAACAAAAATGATGGGGGAGATGTTGCAGCTACTCTTTTCTAAACTAATCACCCTGTTGCTCAATTATATGACAAAACAATCACGATTTGTCTCAGTGAAAAGGTAGACAAATCAATGAATTCAGTTACGAATTGGCAAATTTAACAAAGGAACACCTTACAAACTGTGAATCTAAATACTGACTGGGTTTTTTGATCTATGAACACTATGTATGCTATATGGGTCTAAAGAACAGTCTGAGTATATACAACCACGTGAGCAAGTGTGAAAAGGTTTATGGAAAGGTGGAGTCACTGAAGCTGATCTACAACTCAAGGCTAAAAATGGACACAAAGTGCTCACCATCCTATTTTCCTGCAGGAGCTAAAACCAACATTCAAATATTTAAATGACATCGTTGCTGTGACACTGAACCCTTTCAGGACATTTATCAACTCAAGTAGAAAGAATGAAAGAAGTCAAAGGTTTATCCAGGGAAGAAAAAGGATGGAAATGCTTGGAAGAGTGTCAGCTTTCAAATTTGAAAAAGCGATTTATTTGAAGCTCAGTTAAGTGAAGCGTGCCCCGCACAGAAGAACATCATTACACAAATATAGGAAGCTTGTTTATCACATTGCAAAGGCTACAAGATGATACTAACAGCTCAGCATGGGCAGAAAGCACAGCAGGAAGTGTGAGGTTTGAGGTTCTTTTTAGATAGTTGTTTATTTTGATGCAACATTAAATATAGGTTAAAACTATTTTCTACAAGATCTTGTAGAAATCCCTCATGTGTTCCCTCCAATAGTCTTTAATATGCATACAGTGCATATGTTACTGTAAAATCAATGGATACAACAAGTTTTAATGTGATGAAATAGGAATGCATAAAATATTTGAAATCATATGGAGAGATATGCAGCATGTTTATGTGCATCATCATCTTACATGCCACTCTCTGTGCATCTGCGCCTTGCAGTTTGTTTTGATAAAGTGAAGTGGTATAAATGTTGCTTACACATTTTTTTCAATAAATTTCCAATTTCTTATTAATTCATTGATTTTGATTAGCATGAGAAATGTTAATGAATGGGTTCAGAAAATGACAAACGAAGAAACATGTACACTACAGTATACCTTCAGGCAAAACGTACAAACGCTAAACTGTAAACTGAATAGATCCAAACACTTTTTCTTTGGGTATCGATCATATTGCTCATCAGAATGAAATTACTACACTTTTCTTTGGTTGGCTTCTGGGGAAAAGGGCTTTGTGCAATAAATAAAGTGTAAAATCTAATGTGTGATCCTTTGTATCTTTAGTCTAATATGAAAACCATATTTATATGTACATATTTGTGAACATAGGCTGTTATATTTCGGTCTTTGTGGAATACAGTCACCTTAATTTTGGAACTATCTTCCTTTAGAAATAATATCAGGTAACAGTCTCATTCTCAGCTTTCTGGTGCTGCCAAATCCCACTACACCCCTCACTCTGCCTGTTCATTGACATATCTAACATAACCATAAACCCCTCAGACAGTAAACTATTGCTGACTAACTATTGCCAAGAAAACCATAATCATAAACTGAAAATAAAAAATAAAAAAATAAACCCAATTGAAAAACTAACTCTGAGTAATTACCATTAATATTACATACATTTTTAAACTGTAGGAGTGTATATAGCTATGCATACATGTCCGTGTATATATTCATATATATTCATATATATATATATATATATTATATTTAATATATAATATATGTAATATATATTATTATATAATAATATATATTATATACTTTTCCCCTTTACTGTTTGTTTATTAATTATTATTTTTTGGCCAACAGTGGGTTTACCCTTTGTTTTTCCACCCACGCAATCTGCACACACTAACACACGCATGCACACACACAGAAATGTTCAAATAACATATTTCCTAGAACAAAGCAAATGAAGATTTATTATAAAGAATATAATGCACCAAAATGTCAAGGGTGTCTATCTTTTTGTTGTTTTTGAATCACACATAATCCCTGTGCACCAAAGACCTATTGAGCACCAAAGACCTATCAGTTGCTTTTCTTTTCTGTGGCAAATCAATGGACACACTCTTACAGTATGTTCTTAAGTGGAAGACTTGCACTCTGTGGCATGTTTGATCAGGTCAAAGACAAAACAACAGTATGCTCTTTTGTTTTCACAGATAGCCCATGCCCTTGAACTCTACATCCAGTAGAGAGAATCCAATAACAGGTGCTTTCAAACCAGCACCATACTGTTGTGGTGCTGTGTGTATGTGGACTAATAAAACACTGAGCACAGCATAAAATGAGAATGTCTGATAATCTGGCACTTTTGAACACTAGCGGTTGGAACAACACTGCGTCCAATGCATGGGATTTCAGCTACAGGATGGGGTGGACTCAATGTGGCTGGCTGTAGAGCCATATTAGCTGACCCCAGATGTGTACTGAACATCAAATCCTCTGCAGTAATTCCACTCGGTGCTCCAAATACCATTTGAAGGCTGCTGGTTGCTATGGCAACAGCACTCCTGTCTAATATAGCAAGCGGTAAGTCTGCCAGTCTTGTTTTCTCTCTGTTTCGCTGTCTTCCTTTCCTCTCACGCTTTACTTCCTTGCTGTTTTATCTTTGTGTTGCAAGTGTAAATACCGCACCATAAATTTACTGCCGTGTGTGTTCTGCGTGCTTGTGTAAGTGAGCGCGTGTTGTGGTATGACAAGCCTCCTGCTGACCGCCCATATTTATTGTCTCATCTGTAATGTAGTGAAAGTAGGGGTTGAGGGCTTTTTATAGAAGCCAGTGAGTCTTGTTGGCTTTTGCTGTGTTTGATGTCATCTGACAAAATGGAACATTAGCATTTGACTTCCACTCAATTTACCATTGAGATTTGGGGATAATCAGATATCTATTGACATGATCCGCTTTCGGTCTGGGGTGCAATGGAAGTTCTGCTGCACTCACAGAATTTTGGTCTAACATGAGGTAACAACAAAACATACATACAGCTTTAGTTTTTAAAATACAAAATTATACTAGTTATTCATTGGATATTGGAAACCCTTATTTAATACGTCACTTTGTTTACCAAAGATTGAATATTTGTGCCTTTTCAAACCATTTCCAGTCCTGGATTCACCAGACTGGCCTTTTCCACTTGGCTGCTCGGCCGTGCATGTGCCAGGCTGTGATGCCCACTGCCAGGGCTTTGGCCTCTTTCAGTCCACTGCCCCTCCTCTGCCTTATGCCGCTAGCACCAGACATGCTTCTTTCACCTTGTCTGCCTGACTGTGACGGCCCCAGCGGTCTATATGGCTTACATAAAACTGTCTGACGAGGCATTCACGGGAGACAGTTGATATGAAGCATCAACCGCTCAAAAGGTCCTCAGTAGATTTGCAGTAGGTGTGACGTCATTCATTATTTATTAGTGTGAGAAAAATAATGCTTGTTGTTTATGATTTAGCATGTAGTTCCTCCTGAAAATTATAATAATCCAAGCTGTAGGGCCTTGGTAATTTGCTTTCTATGTGATTATAGTTTACAGCTCCTCGCTAAACACTAACTTCATAATTACAAGTCTAGGCACATCTGACTCATATGCACATATCTATGTACAACAATATCAGTTTTAAAGAGTATTTATGTAATCCACTTTGGCATGTTTGACCACTGGTATAACATAGAACTCTGCAGGTTTTTCACATATCTACATTACCTTTAGATTTTACACTGATGGAAAGCTGTTATCAGTAATGAACACAAACCTCATAATCAAAATTTTAAACACTGAGAAATTAGCTTTGTAAATGATAAAAAAAATCTTTTAATGACAATCAGTAAACATAGCTGAATGTTCTGTTAACAGTAACATCCCATGCCAAAGGTAATGCTCTATTTTGAATACTCTATAGTGCCCTGTTGTTAAGGTGGTCTGGATCCTCGCCAATCAATCTTGGCCCCCACCAAGTTCAATACAATCAACCAAACATAACTGTTCATTCAAAATGCTTTAAGCTTTTTGCAACTTTTGTTGGTCCCAGCAAATTGACCCCAAATTATGATAGGTTGTATGTGTTTTTTCCGCTCCCTGGAAATCAAACTCAAATCAAGAGAGGCCAGACTAATTCTTTGTGTAATATTTAAAAAAAAAATGAGTATGGTTGGCCAGGTTACTGTAGTCCACAAACATCTTTTCTCTATTTAAATAATTTTTAGTGACAAGGGTGCTGCCTAATTGAGTTCACAATTTAACAGAAGCATGCACAAACTGCATAATGGAAATGTCTGTGTTGAGTAGAATCTCAATCAGAAACTATCAATCTACCTTGTGACTTCATGTTGCAGAGGATGACCAATTTAACATTTACTGTTGGATGATTGTGTCAACGGTATTTCCTAGACAGGCAGTGTTCAATTTCCTTATTGTATGGGCATCTATATGGTGCATAGGTTTAACTCCAGCCTCAGTACATGCTTAAACACATCAACACCATACAGATGTCTTAAAGCTCACAGATCACACAGGCCACTGGGAATATCTAGCCAAGAAAACACAGCCACGTCTTAATCTGCTTTCACAGCTAAGCATATTTAGCCAACAGGATTACAAGCATGACCATCACAGCATGCACATGTCAGTAGAGAATATCAAATCAATGTTTGCGAACACATAAGCCTCTTATGGTGCCACATGGGAAAAGTATACAAAATAATTTTGAGGTGTAAGTACTGGTGTCCAATTCAGTTTGGTATACATGCAAATGAACTGCTAGAGATTTTAACAGCTGAGTATTTAGCATGGCTAATTAGTCTTCCAATAATTAACTTGAGTTTGTCATGGGATGATAAATGTGGCCTTAAAGAAAAGAAGAAGGTCTGAGGTAGAAAAAAAGTTTAATTTATAAACATATACAGTAAAACATTTTGTTATATATGTTTTGTTTTTTACATATATTGAGTGTATATAAGAGTTACTGGGAAGGTATAAACAACATAGGTAGACCTACATTCTTTAGTTCTGACCCTTGGAAATCCAACAGATTCCACAAAGACCAGACTAAATCTTCAAAAGAAAAAAGAAAAAGAATTAGGATGGTGTTGTAGGCTAAGTTAAAACCTTTTTCAGTTTGGCTTTTACATCCCTTGCTAAACTTTGACTAGGTTAGCTATTGGCACAATAGAAGATGTGCGGGTCTCCTTGAAACCTCTTTGGTTTAATAAAAGAGTAAACTCTAGTAATTAGTAAGTAAGTAAATGCAATTCTATCACCATTTATCAGCAGCAGACACTAGGCTTTTGCAACTCTTTTCTTCATGGCATCCTAGCTACTTCTATTAATAGAACACTGTGACGTTGATGCTGCTTGTATTCCCTGGCCTGAAAACTGAGTGGAAGAAAATGTGAATCTCTCGATGTAGACTTTTTTTCTCTCCAGAACGGCTCTCATAAGAACAAGGAAATAAAATGTTGGGGCACTACTGAGGCTATTGGGATTAAACAGCCAAATCCATAGTTCAGTGCCCTGTAGGGGCTTAGGGCTGACAAAACCTTCAGCGATAAAGAGTGGTTTTGTGTTGAGTTCGCTGATGCATCAGGAAGAAACCATCAATGGTGGAATGGCTTCAGTGGCAGCAACCACACTATTGATATTTGCAGTTTCGACCTGTCTGAGAAAGTGTAATACAAGGTATGGAGGAGTTTTTTTATAAGACAGAAGTGATAAATACACTTACCTCTGAATCTGACTCAATAGAAAGCAGTTTGGGAACTAAATTGGTCTCTTTCAATTCAATTAGCGGTGTACACAAACAGCTCAGACAATTGCCCATGGTCAACCAGAGCTTAATAATGAAGGACAAGCCTCCACACTCTTCAGCGCCTCATTACTTTTTCACTTAGAGACAATTTTCCACTGATACACACCTACACAAATGGAGAATAAACACGACAGAGACTGGAGTAATAAAGAACATAATTCAAAGTATGAAGAGATACAATTAATTCTATACATGTGGCTTCAGAAGATTTTTAGCAAGTAAATGAGTCAAGCTAATGATATAAGTAAGTATAATATGTAATGTGTTTATAGTGGAGGTATTTGGTGAATGCTTTGCTGACATGGATGTGTATTTTCAGCTTTGATGCACAAGGAAAGCGCTGTTTTGTACAGTTTTAACTTGTAAGCCTTCAAGAGACATTAGTATGTAATGGAAGCTGTGTAGTTGTACACAACAATAACTGTCTATTTCAGTGGTGTTATAGGAAGCAAAATCAATTTCAATTAAAACCAATGCTGGACAAGACAGGCCTCCAAATCTGAGGCCAGTCTCAGGGGCTGATAGCGAGTGACAGCTGCTGGCAAGCATAGCGCAAGAAACAGCTCCCCATTCTGACTCTTACAATGAACCCATAACTTATTCTGTGACCTAATGACATACATTTGTTTATCCATTTACAGGCTTTGGAGAGAGCAGGTCATTTCAGATGAATACCTGGTTAGTGACTGGGTGAACCACCTGCCAGTACCTGTCTATCACACGGTAGCTTTATCCAGTCAGAACAACCACTAGTCCAAACCAACTCTAGTTTGGAGAATATTACACAACTTTGAAAGGGACACAAAGAAATGGGTTTTTGTAAATATATATATATGCTTAAACTATTTCCTATTATGAACTTAATTTATTCCTGTGTTGTATGTCAATGTGAGATCAACAACCATTAGTGTGTCCTTGGCTGCAGCTTGTGTGGCCATATTTCTGCACATAACATGTCACATATGTCAACCAGCGAAAGTGAATAATTTGTGCAAAATGTGGCCAGCCACTATACAGTCTTCAGGGGATAAAAACCTTGACCTCTCTTCATGGTGGGTGGTCATGTTATCATGCTCCTTGTGTCAAGTGCAGAGGGTAACCCGCCATCTCCTCCAACTCACTCACAGACATTCACACTTGAGCCAAGACAAATATTCTATATATACTATATATGCACACTATTATAACAAACAATTGTTCACCGCCGCAAACTCAGAGAGAGACCTCCACATCCCAATCATGCATTCTCTTTCATTAATAAACTATGCCTGTGCCTAAGAGGAGTTCAAGCATGAAAGACAAAAGCATTATGTAACATATACATGGAATTCTAAATGACAGGCTCAGCTTTGGGTTTTCACAAGTGGGAGTGTTCGCCCTAAATAGCTTGGATTATAAGGAGGGATGCTTCACACTGGCTTCGTCTCCACCAATCCTGTGGCCGCCTGATCTTCAAAGGGGGCTGGTGTGCTGATAACAAGCTTAACAGAAAGAGAAACTGCTCCCTTCTTAAAGATAGAATGTAAAAAAATATATGAATACCTTTTATTAAGTATAGCTAATAGATTGTAACAGTATAAAAAAGACAATGAGATCATTCATTCAACAGTGTGTGGACTACAAATGTAAAGACTATTAAAGCTTTCAGACAGAAAGACACACAGCTTGTCATACTTTTATAAGATGGCAGTGATTCCTATCATTGTCAGAGCATTATGGGTGCATTCACACCAAAAGCGACTAACAACGGGCAGTGACTCATTTTCAATGTTCAGTCACGTGAGAAAGTTTGATTATACATAGTTCATTCGTGTTCCAAGAAAACGCAAAATACTGAAGTATCACGTGTTGGGCAGAATCCTACAAGAGCTGTCACTCGGGACAGGTCACTAGACAGAGACAGGCAAGCCCTGCTCTCACTGCTGCAGGCAATTTAGAATTCCCAATTAACCAGTGTCCGTCACGCATGTGTTTTGACTGTTGAAGGAGCCTGTAAATATGTTACACAATGTGTTGAATAATACAGGATAAAGCTGTTGAAAGATGAGACACCATTACCCTGGCACTGATTTGTTGGTGTATCCAGCTGGGGCTATATAATACTGGAGAAAAATCCCTCATCAAATATATGTTTAATGAGTGCTGTCAGATCCAGTACGACAGAGAGCGGTGTTGGATTGATGCTGGGAAATAATGCCAACTGCCACCTACAGTGTTTCTCCCCTACATTTAGGTATGATAGATGACATAAACAGCATTTCTTAGGAAGTCATTGTCCTTCAAAGATCTATGAAGGGTCTTTTTTTTGCACTAAAATCATAGTGCAATCCATCAACTGGTAGTAGTTGCCTTTTACCTGTTGTATACTCAAGAGGCTTCTAAAACTATAGCATGTAGCACTGCATTTGTCCAAAAATATTTACTTTTAAAGTTTCATAGAAACCAGTGGATGCATATTATGTGTTTAGGCGTTTTGTTGTAGTATAACTTTTGTATATTGAAAAGTATTTTGTAACATTAATAAAAAGTTTATAAATTTGACCTTTATTTAACCAGGAAAGTTCCTCTGAGATTACAAATATCAATTTGAAGTGAATGTGTGCTTAACTGTGGGCATAATGCCAGAACCTAACCACAGTTAAATTTACTGCTGAATGGAAACTCTAACTGTGTCCACTGTTTCAGCATTTCCTGTTGTCTCTTCAAAATTACTTATTGCACACTTTATAATGTTCATATTCTGTGTATTTATGTCATTGTGTGCATTAAAAAATTATATAAATCAAAACTAAAACTATCAGGGTTTGGGTTATTCAATAAAAAGTGCTCAGACTGAAGGGAAGCATTCTCTGTTTTTTACTTTAAATATCACAGAGCGTTTAAATATAGAAATAAGTAACTTTTCAGCTCCGTTCCCATCCTTTGTTCTCATGCTATAATGCACCTTGAGTAAATGAAGTAGAAGGGAAAACTGAAGCTAAAATAAAGTAATGCAATGAACTGTGTGTGATGTCTATGTGTGAGCAGCAGAGAGAGAGAGTATAGAGAGACTCCAGGAGGCATGAGAGAGAGGGAGACCTCGTTTGCCAAGGCTGTTGTGCCTCCGATGTGGTGGTGGAGCCACTGCAATGCACCAAAACCAAGGGGAGAGAGGGTGTTTAAGAGTGAGGGGGTGGGCACACGGAGAGAAGACAGAGAGGGGAAGAGGGAAAACGGGAGTCAAAAATACGGGGGGGGACGTCAGTGGCACAGAGATATTAGAGGATGAGAACATGAAAGACTCCAAACATGAAAAGAGGCAACACCATTTGCCATCTATCTAGCAAAGAAGTGGCAGCAGAACCTGTTTAATAAATAGCAAATCTGGAATGTGAGGTATTTTTATGTCGACTGACCCAACATTTGGTACAGTACATAAAGGACATACTGTGGACATGTTCTCTAGAGAAGGAAGTAAAAAATACTCCCTTTGACCAAATGAGACCAATATAGCACCAAGCCTTTTGGGGATTGAGTCAGGCCCAACAGCAGTGTGTAATACACTGGATAAGATCCGAGGGCAGAGCCAATCTTTCATCCAATCACAAGAATGGTCTTGAGTTAAAATAATTGGAATAAATTTAGTCTAATATTTTACACTAATAATAAACACAACAGCAAACACACACAGGTATTTGCAAGTCTTTGAGAAACACTGTCCATATGTCTGAGACTAAGACCGAATAAAAATAAGATGGAGAATAAATGCTCTTAAGACCAGTCTCAAAAAAACAGTAGAGCTTTGTCCCAAAATGTTTTTTATAAAGGTGACTGAGCTGTTTCACAATTCATTATTTGATGCAGGATGCAATCAGAAGATGTAAGTCACTTTGTTTTATGACCAAGGGTATACCCTCACATCAGATGGGGAGATGGGCCCACTTTCATCGAATGGTAGGAGACAGGAATACTCTGTTGTTCACAAATAATAAATCTAGAAATGCGAGGAGATAATGGATAAAATCCAAGATGTCAGTATCTCACTTTTCTTTCACCTTATTTACATAGACAATACTGATCTTTGCTGCTTAAAGCAATACGCATCTGCGCTCTTTGACAGCACAAACAAAATGCAACGTCTGCTTCTACACACACCATTAGCATTGCCAGCCAACCAAGCAGCCATTCACACACTGCTGATTTTGGCCATTCATTCTATGAGCTAGACAAGCAAGACACCTCAGACTGAATGAACGTAGCAAAGAACAGAGAAAAGACATGTTGAAAATAGAGAGGATCCAAAAAGGCAATGCGTGTGAAAATCACACTTAGAAAATGATGGAGAGCAGACATTAACAACAAATCAGGTGGACGTGTGATAAAGATAGATGATACCCAGAGCGGAGCTGTAATGTCTGCAGTTTACCTGGCCGACAACAAGCACAGGTGGGGAAAACAAATGACTGCAGAGAGTGTGGATCATAATGTGACTTGTGGATACAGCAGCTCCATGAGCGCTCATGGATTTGGCAGACAGATAAAGTGAAGGTTACACAGACATGGAAGGAAAGGGTGGCAAAGAGTGCAAATGCCACAGAGGGAAATTAAGAGAGAGGATTAATGGGTTGTCGTGACTCTTTGGCCTTGTTTAGATCTGGCACTCATGCAGCCTGAGTGATCAGATCTCAAGTGGCCAGCATTGATGCCAGATGTGAATCCACTAATATGGCTTGAATGCACCCTAATATCAGATTCATTCTGCCCTGGGCCTGATCGTACCCCTATAGTAGTGTGTTCACATTGGAAAACCCCAGCGACCAATAACCCCTTATATACCTGATTTTCCTGTCTTCCTTCTTGTGCATGCTGGCAAACAATTCCCATCTTCCCGCTACAGGTAATAGTAACAGTGGGTGTTACCGACGTAAGATACCCCAGCTAACTCTTGTTACACTTGTAACTAACTCATTAAATAAAATGTACAACAAACTGTAATAACAAGTAACTACATAATACCCTAACCCTGGCCTACCTACAATATGTAAGTACACATAATTCCATTATGTATGTACTATGTAGTTACATGGTTGTTAAACAAGGTAGGTAGATACAATGTCACATAACTCATAACTGATATCTGAACTTATGTGAACCATATGTATCTCTGAGACATTTCATTCTCTCTATGCTCTTGCATAAAAATCGCCAAATTGCACAGTTTGAGAAACATTTAATTTATTTGGGGATTGCACAAATTAACAAATGAATTGCTTTAATGGGAGGTTAACAAGACAATAGCCTACCTGTGGTTTAGTGAAATTTCTCAAGCAAACCGTATATTGTAAGCTTTACAGAAGATGACAACTTTCACCATCTGTTTTTTTGCTTTGAACAACTCACCGCAACTGACACTCAGAAACTTTACACTCGAACAAGAGCTAAACGAGGCCTTTTCCCAAATGCAGTTAAGATGTTACAATTACAAGCTAATTATTAGATTAAGTTATGATGTTCTGACATGTTTTAGTTAAATGAAATTTCCATCCATAACCATGCATGATAGCATTTAGGTGTTATTGTTGTTAAAAGCTTTGTGGATGTTATGCATTATAGCTACAGATAAAGAATAGAAATGCTGCTTGACCGAGGCATGCTCTGCAGTCACCCTCCTGACATTGCGCCACAGAGGCATGTATGGTAATTGTGATAGAATGTGTACCTGCACTTGAGTGCAGTGAGCAGACACAACCTGTGGACTACGGCAAGACTGGTCTAGACTCCTCAATACCCTTCCTTCTAATTCCTGTCTGCAGAGCAACTATGTGCCAACAAACCTGTATCTACACCAAAATATAACAAATGGATTCTGAACATAACCTAACTTTATCCAAATATGAATTCAAATCTAGCTAGTGGCACAACTTAATTAGTTTGTAAAACTCACCTTTTCAAAATCTAAATTATGCCTGCACCAAGCCCAAGCAAATTTAATTCCACCCAGAGAGAAGGAAAACAGTGTGCGGCAGTCCTGGGGGACAGGAAGGTCTGATGCAGTTCCTGAATACCAGCCCAGCCCCATGGGGATACATGACCTGTGTCTTTGGCCCGCTGCTCTCCGCCTCCATCGCCTCAGCAAATAGAACACTCCAAATCAGAGCAAAATAACACATGCACACTCCACAGCCATATGTGTGGCACTCTGGTGGCACTGATATATTCTGGCAAACCATGTCCAATAAATAATCATACTGGCCTAATAAAAATGATTTTGGTTCACAGGTTATTGCTCTATTTTGTTATCTCTGAAAATGCATCTGCTAGCATTTTTATTCTGGGTAATACTACATCAACACTTGCTACACAACATAATTTTGTGATTATTCTATTCTACGGATTAGATGTAAATTTGAGCTGGAGTCCTGAGGTTTGTTTGCCCTCAGATTGTGTTGGTAATACCAAGAGGGTGTCTCTCACAGGACTGATAGATGGATAATACATTTAGAATGATGTAACTAACTGCAATGCTGCAACACACTGTGATACATGTAATGCACAAATCTAATCAACACAACAGAGGCTCATGTTGCTGCGTGGAGAAGAAGAAAACAACAAAGCCACTGGTACTTACAAAACATTACATATTATCTTACAGTGGCTTTTATGCACTTTTGAAAGTCAGTTGTGTAAGAATGTTGTAGTATACAGTAAAAATAAATAGAGCATATCAGTCAAATTTATGTTATTAATGCATAGGTTATAATAAAATCAAAATAACACTTTTTGCATTTGTTTACCTTGAGATAATAGTCATTTAAAGTTCCACAAAACTGGACATTCCACAACTTCCTGTTAATTTAACTGCAAAGCCGAGCACTGCGTGAGGGGAAGCACAGACATGTTTCTTTTTTAACACAAAGGCGAAAGTGCTCACAGAATCTAAAATTGCACATAACAGAACTCTCAGATAGGTTTTGTGTTAAATCTAAAAGTTAGTTTGGCCCTGATGATTGTGTGATGATGCCGTGGTAGACAATACTTGTCTTCTGGCTTCTCATGTTTTCTATGCTCCTTTTCCCTCTTTTCAGTCCGTGTTAGAGTCACAGAGGTCTGCCCTGCAACCTGCCTGCGTGTGAGCAGGGTTTTGTCACTTTCTATAAATTTGGCCCAAACCCCCTTCACACACTATCACATACTGTATATATTCACCCCCTCCCCCTCCAACAATCCTTCTTCAATGCGTGTGCAGACACTGTTACATAACCACACAAGCATTTCTGAGAGGAAGAAGGTTTGCCTTCTCCAATGGGCTTATACTCACTAGGACAATACCCTCAGCTTCTTAAACTGTCCACTCACTCATCATCCCCTGAAAATGCAAATGCCAACAAACACACACTTTGCAGACTGTTGTGTAAGTCACGTAAGTCCCTTCTAATGGCACATTATTCTGACCAAAGGTGGTGTAAGAGATATGAAATACGGTGGAAGAAAGACCACAACTGCCCCCTGTTGTCTGTAAAAAGAGAAACACATCTGTGCTGCTGCAGCGCTGTTGCTTTTTTCATTCAGCTTTTGCATTCAAGTCTCTATTTAATATTTGCTGGAGGAAACCTATAACAGCAAAAGCTCTCGCTATTGTTTCCCCAAACCCTTTGAATTCCTTAACTCGACACACCTACAATTTAGTAAAATCAAACTACCTTTTTAGGAAAGCACATAAACCATGGCAACATAGCTTTTCATTAGAGACGATAATGTGCTCCATCACTCAGAGTTGCACTGTATTTATGAAGGAGGGGTTATTCTTCATTTTTGTGTGAGCGACTCACTTATCATATGTTGATAAATTTGTGGCTGTTTATTCTTTTGTAAAAGTTACATTTACTATGCTTAATAAGGCTCCTTTAAATATTAATACATTTAAAATTGTAAGTAAATGGGAAAAAAAGAAAAAAAAAACATTGTATTGTTAAACATCACTGTAACATTTTTTTGTTTATTATATTTTTTATTGGCACTATACTTGGGGTACATTTTCTTAAAGCAAAACTTTTTAATCATTTTAACAATTTAACACTGAATAGTAATGATGATGAAATCCGGTCTTGGTTTTATCTCGTCTGGCATTTTTACTCTCTCTTGTCTCGGTCATGAACATCAAGACCAACCAAGACCACAAATGGTATATTTGTATACATTGTTTTCATTGGATGAAAATCTCCATAATTTAAATAAAAATTTCCTATATTTCTACCTCCTTCACCAAACACTAACTTCCATGAGTCTGGACTTGGTCTAAAACTGGACTAACTCTGTGTTATTCACCAAACACTTCCTTCATGATTCTGGACTTAGTTGGACTGGATTTTATAACAGTTTCCTGGTATCTATTCCAGTGTATCATGCATTCATTTTGTTCTTGACTTGGTCTTGCCCTGACATAGCCTTGGTCTGTAAAATTCTTGGTCTTGTCTGGGGTAAATACACTCTGATCTCGGACATGTCTTGGTCTCAGGCAATGCGTTTTTGACAGTACTGAATGGTATACAAACTATGGTTTGGTAACAACTGCCGGGGGCCTACCCCTGGTGGGCTATGAAGGTACTGCGGAAGGCCGCCAGAGGTTGTCCACATAAATACATAAAAATAAATTTAGTCTAAATTAGCTAATAAGTTCTTCTTTGTGATGTTGAAAAATTATTATATAAATCAATTTATAGCCAACAGCCTGTTGTTTGTTATGTTTTTGAAATAAGATTTTCAGATAAATACTTTAATTAGTCTAATATTGTGAACGTTTAAGATTGGGTGGGCCTCACAGGATTTTCTGACTTTTTGGGGGGCTTGACTTTGGGAATGGCTGGTATACAGTAATAAGAGTTTGAGAAGGTTGTTAGTTGTTGCACTTTGGCTATAAAGGGTTACTCTTCCCTCTTTCACCATTATTACAGTCATATTCTCTAAATCAGAGGTGCCCAAATTGGGGCCCGGGGGCCAAATTTGGCCCACAACTGAGTTTTATTTGGCCCGCCAAGGATCTTCATGTTTTTTGACTGAAATTGCAGACAGACATTTGTGTTAATCTGCAGTGACAGTCAAGCAAGCATATTGGTAAAGTAATATATTTTTTAATTGAAGAGGAGCAAATGGGTATACAGCCTACTGCCCTCACTCTAGGTGCTCACATTAACTTTGAAAATGAATGGGTCTTAAAAAAGAAAACACACAGGTAACTATACGACAGTTCAAGTAGGTTTGTGAGCAGCACACACGTTTTTGCGTCTTTATTTTTATTACACTATATTTAAACAGTCTGTGTTGCTGTGTTAAAAAGTGCAGTCAGAACAAAATGAAGCGGCAGACACAGTGGCAAAGACAAAATGCATTTTAGACAAACCTTGGAGGAAAATTATTTTTCTTTTTTTTACACACAAAAGATTTTTTGCGTTGTGGCCCGTGGCTCACTAACACATTTATGTTTTGGCCCTCTAAACTGATCTAAATACAGATGGGTCTTAATCTTAACATCAAAAATGCTAAATGGCTTCCCTCTTGTGTCAGCTCCACTGCACTACACTCCCTTAACCAAACTGTCTGGGGAAACCTTCATCCACTTGATTAAAAATAGACAGAAATTGCTCATACATTTAAGAATGTACTAGATAGTGCTGAGTGCTCTGTGAGTTGTATTGATCTAAACTGTACTGATGGAAAAAGGAATAGAGGGAAGCTATGACTTTTAATCTCTAGGAAAATCACCAATCAATAGATTGTCTGAAAAAAAAATGTGAGGGGAAAGGACAATGAAAGTTAAAAAGGTAAAGTGTTAGAGTGTTATTATTAAAGGTGTTACAAAGGATGTTTTGTTTTATACATTTTTGCAATATTACTGCCTTTACTATTTACGCCTGCACTCATTTAAAAAAAACTCACTAACAGTGGTTGGTTTCTCCGTTCTCAAAAACATCCTTTAAGCTGTGACATCACCATATTTACTTGTCATTGTGTGCTTCAAAAAAACTATTAATTCTGTTTAGCTTTTGTTACCGCTGTTACTGAGCTCCAATGCCATGTTGTTAAAGGACATCTTGACACATATTCTTTGGACAAATGGGTCAGCTATATTTTTTAATTCATATGTAACAGTCCTTCAAATAAACTATATGTGATAAATGGCAAGCGAAAGCCACATGTACTTCCAAACAGAGACATGGGCTCTATGAGCAATTAAAAACAGTAAATTATTTTCCAATAAAACGGTTGTCATTAAAGACTGTGCTGGCTGGATGGAAAAATACTGCACTGTAGTATACAACATACAATTCTACATCAAAATCCTGGAAATGTCACTTTAAGCAACACGTCCTTTCGCATTTTGATTCGCAGTCATCAATCTCTATATATTTTATAATGCTTAATAAAAAGGCAACTGGATTTTTTAAGGTAGATGTTTTGACTGATCTATTTGGATGTCTTCTTCTTATCTATTTAAACCTTATAACATTTTGGAGGTTTGGAGGTTACAGTCTATCTGCATTCTGCAACATTCCTAGTTTAACTCTCACACTTTCCGGTACTATGACTTTGTGTATCAGGTTTTCTATTTTCCACAGTTCAGCCAGCACAAAACATTGTCCTGCTACTCCCCAAACTACTGCAACCAATCTGACTCAGCTCAACTGATCTAATAAAGATACATCCTATTGCTCCTGGGCAGGTCTTCCTTTTACTGCAGCCCATCACAACTAGCCTGGGGTATATAACAGCTGGATCATAGGTCCCAGCAAACAGGGAGACTGTAAACATGCACTTGGCACAAGCCTAAAAAATACACCAATCAGAGTTAGAGGACTGGAAATTAGACAATACGTCAAAATCAAACTTGTGCAGAAATAAAATAATAAAGTGACATAACAAATCTTGAACAGCTTGGACAGATGGATGAAAAAAAGAATAATAAAAATTGGCATTTGCTATTTCTAACTGACATAATATTGACAAATTATTATTTCTAGGGGCTGATGCATCTATAAATCCAGGATCTAAAGAGCAATTTAACTAGAGTTGTTTATTATAATATAACCTCATAGTAAAAGTATACTATATTTACACACAAACCCTTTATATATATCATGTCCTATAATATGTATTATAATAATAAAATAATATGGTATTCTGTGCCAGACACTCATTCTTTGCTTTCCTGTATTTTCAGTCCATGTGACCAAAGCAGAAAATCATTAATGCCATGCCATACTGCATGTTATATTGTCATAACAATATTCAGCAAGGATATTGCATATTATGTGTCCTTACACTTGTGCAGCTGCAGAATTGGTTGCTCATTATTCAGAATCTAAGTCAAATGTTTAATGCAATGCTGATTAAAAGCCGAAGTGCTTAGTGCATTCAGCACAACCATTGCCCCTTTTCTTCAGTCAATACATCAATAACGTCTTAACAGAACAAATTTAGTGTGTTTGTGTGCACATTCTGCCAAAGACAAAAATAGACTGGTTCAATTATATTTCAAACCAGAATGAACGGAGCAACAGAAGAACAAACCAGGCTGCTAACCGATTGGTACCTGCTCAACCTTAAGTGTTTTCACTTTATTGAGGGACGGATTGTGAGATCTCTGATGAAAAAGTACTCTGTCACCATGGCAACCATCACAGTGGATGCAGAGACAAGATTCTCCACAAGGCTGCAGCTCAGCAAGAACACAGCATATACAGCACGAGGAGAGGTGCTTCAGTAAAGCTCACCCTGTCCCTAAGAAGTGTTTCCCATTACTCCCCTTCTCTCTGTACACGAAAAAGGGTGGTTAGCTCTGGGTATTGGACTTGGCAAAGTAAAGCTATGAAGAGCCATTTTCTATTTACCTGCAGCTCGTTTAAAACTGTGGATATTTGTAGCAAATAGAGAAGCTTCTCAGCATCTCAAGTTATTATCGTTTTTTTTTACCAAGTCAACAGGTTTATGAACGGAAATCTGACACCATTATTAAATCTGATACTGAAAGATTATATCAAGCCAGTGATATTAGTGAGACACTCTTCATCTTCTGTGATTAATCCAAGTATAACAACCCAGGGGACATGAATTTAGAAATAAAAAAGAGAAAATTCTGCCTTTAGTTACTGACAATTGAGCAAAGAACAATTACTAGGTTATAAAGCTGTGATAAACGTAGCAAATTTATTTCAGGCCAAAGCAATTAATAAACAATGAGATTAGTGTTGAATGTGAATATTGATCTATTTGCAGATAATTTTGTATTTGCACTTGACTAGTCTTGAATCACAGCTCTTTTCAACATTAATCACTGGAAACGATAAAGGCTCCTGTTCCTTGCCTAGTGGGACTCCTGCCACCATTTGTTCGGATATAATGCATTCATTCAGACAATGACTGGCAGGACCTTGATTAGTTCACATGTTAAGCCAGTAAAATAATTAAACTCAAATGGAACTAGTTCCCAGTACTCAGGAGCACAAGTGAGCACCAGAAATTCAGAAATGAAGACATAGAGCATATGCCTGCATCTGGAGAGTAAATGTCTTATGTCTTCTCAATAACAATAAAAAAATGTATATTCCATAAATGGCAATCATTGGATCTGAATAGCAGTGTCGTTCTAAGTGTAAATAGCATTTTTAATGATATTATACAACAATGCAATGTCTAGGAATAGTGTAGAAATTACAATCTCAGACCACATCCGCAAACTAACACCTCACAAACATTTTTCAATTTAATTCAACAGCTAGACCAAGCACAGGCTAAACCACGGCATAGACAGACATAACTTTAATTTTAATGACTGATGGATGGTTATGATGGCTTTAAGAGGTAAAGGGTGGTACGCAGGCTAATGCAGAATAAAAAATAAATAAGTAGTAGCAGCACCAGTAGTATGCAACAATAAGGAATAAACCTACTCCATTTGAATTGACTAATTCAAATTTTGCACCAGGCACCTGTAACTGCATGCATACTGCACAGAAATGTCTTAATAATACAAAACAGATCTGACCAGACCATGCCCCTTGTGTCTATTCAAAATTCAAGTCAAACACATCTGTCCATAAACAGTGTGCTGATTGCTAGCATATAGCCTATAGCTAACAGGCAGCGTAGGGAGGGGGAGGGGGTACACCAGTTGAAGAGTGATATTATTGTACCTTGGAGAACCACGACCACCTCGGTGTCTACTGCAGTCTCGTCCCCGGCCGTGGTGCTGGTACTGGGGGGCTCATCTCCCTCGAACAGCTGGTTCACCTCCCCCTGGATGTCAGAGGCGCGCCGCTCGCCCTCGCTCTTGGAGACGGTGAACCTCTGGCTCATGGTGAGACAAGAATCAGACGGCAGTTCTTGTCACACACAGTCAGCACTGATGTTGTCTCTCTGGTGGTCCCAGTAGTCCACCGTCACCTGCAGTTTAAGTTTACCTCCGACTACTGTCTCGTGGCAGGACGCGCGGTCTTTGTCGCTCAATTAAATGTGTGATGCGGAGTAGAGTGCCTCATCAACCGGTGTCTGGCGGCAGCAGCGCACCTGGGTCCTAGAGCCCGATGGAAACATCTGTCAGGTGGAAAAAAATAAAATAAAATAACAACGTTCCAGACAGAAGCTCGAACAACATATCAATTATTTTATTTTCATGTTATATTTTTTTATTCTAAAAGGCAACTTTGCGTTATGGCATGTTGCAGCTGTCTTACCTTAACCTTACTCCAGCCATGTATCCTTTTTCACTTTTAATGTAGGCAACTAAATAAATATATACATTTGGTGAAGATTTATAATATTCTTAATATTTTTTATGCTGCACAAATAGGCCTAACACATTATATATCTGTAGTCTATAACAATTTTATTTCAATGGATGCAGTAGTTAAAACTAATGGCAAATGATCTGCCCTGTTTTGTGAGATGCAATGGAATTTGGAACTTCAATCCTGCTGCCTCAAGCATCTGTCTCTTTACTCTAGTTTTAGTGCAACCTAGTGTGTGGTCTGTAAGAAAAAAAAACACTCCTAGTTTTAAGCTTAGATTTCTCTGGTGGGTTGTTATTGTTCTGCAGCAAAATAAACTTCACTTGAAAGTAAATATAGTATTACTGAATGAAAGTGGCCAAATTACCACACCTTTAGTATAATTTGACCAATATACTTAATTTCTTTCTGTTCAATATTTGCTGGTTGTGAAAGTAACCTTTCACTGCTATAAAGAACATACAGATACCATGTAGTCACACAGGAAACCCACACCGTTAAAGTCAAGCGCAGTGTTATATTAGGAAGTAGGCGTTTTTTTCTGTGTTTGTTCTGTTCCACATGTGAAACACTACTACTCTTGACAACACCCCTGAACTGACACTCTTTAGTCAGGGTCCTGTGCTGAAGCCTTATAGAAAAACACAATGCAGGTGGGTGAAGTGATTTATACGCTGATGGAGGTGCTCATCGCCATAAGCTGCTGTTTGGGTAATTTGCTGGTGATCTTGGCGCTGTGGACCAGTAAGAGTGTCCGGCAGCCCACCTACTGCCTGATAGTCTCTCTGGCTGTGGCAGACTTTCTGGTTGGATGTGTGGCCATTCCTCTGGCAGTGATTGTGGATGGACGAGTCAGGACTTCATTCAGTGTTTGTCTCTTCATCAGCTGTGTGGTCATCCTTCTCACACTGGTCTCAGTTTTGACCCTCACAGCTATAGCAGTGGACAGATACCTCCGAGTCTATATCCCTATCAGGTAACAATTTATTTCAAAAAAGAGCTAAATGCACTTCTAATAAACATAGCATGAATTTTAAAGGAGGTCTTTTTTTCCCCATAAGGTACAAAAGGACAGTGACTCAGAGGCATTCTTTGTTGGTGGTTGCTTTATGTTGGCTTGTTGCATTCCCACTCAGCTTTGCACCCATGTTTGGATGGAACAACCGAGAAACACTGTCTATTTCAGGCAACTCCACTTTTGTCTGCCAGTTTGTAGCTGTCATCCCCATGTCATACCTGGTCTACTGCAGTTTCTTCCTCTGCACTTTGACTCCTCTGTTGGTGATGGCGATCCTATATGGTATTATCTTTTGGACCATTCAGGGAAAGCTTCGGGAGAGGCCGGGGAACGGGGTCCAGACTAAGTCTCATATCTACCTGAAGAAAGAGAAGCAGCTGGCAACTTCTCTGTTTCTGGTCTTGTTGCTGTTTGCAGTGTCCTGGCTGCCACTGCTTATCATGGACTGCATTGTTTACTACGGTCATCCCAGCTTTGTATCACAACCAGCGTTCTATGTTGGTATCTTGCTCTTGCACGCAAACTCAGCCATGAACCCTGTTGTGTATGCGTTCAGAATACAAAAAATCAAAGAAGCGTATTCAAAACTTTGGAGAAAATGTATTCCATGTAAAGTGGAAGATCAGGCAACAGAACATCAGAGTAGTCAGATGACAGACAATAATCTCATCAGTAGTGAGGTCAGAAATGTGTGAGGACACGTTTGCTTGCTGGTATTGTAAATACATTTCATTTCAAATGTAATATCAAGCTTTTATATTGTACATAGACAATTCATGCTGCTTTATTTTTTTATACTAGCACATGATGCATATACTTTATATGCCATGTTTGGATTTGTTGGCTTCATTACTGTAAATTAAAACATATTTAAAATTTTATTTTTATTTTATTTTTCTGTAAATTTAACAAATAATTGCTAGCTCCTATTGTAGAGCTAGACCGAAATTAAGCTCGCATATTTAAAAAACTACCCACTCGGCTGAAGTGCGCCCTGCTAAAGAACAAACCTCTGTTTTTGCTGCTTATTTAACGCTCATTTAAAAATCTGTGTCATTGCAAACATAAGCTCAAGGCTTTGATTTAATCTTAAACTAGTCTACTTCTGTCTACTTCAGCAGCAAAGGTGTATGGAAGCTTCTTTGAACTTAAATTAACAGCAATAAATTAAACAAAATTAAGAACTTATGTTGTCCCAGCGTCCTTTTGTATGAAAGCACATAAGAGCACATAAATGAACAGTATAACATCACTGTTGTTGTAAGTTTACACTAAGTCAGGTCTAATGAAGCCAATTGGTGTATGTATATTCTTTTGTATTGAGTTAGCTGAAGCAGGATGGCCACGAGGTTGTGTCACAGCAGTACCACCCCGCACTTGCAACATCTATGTTTGAAAAAATACTGAACAAATATTTAAACGCAACACTTTTGTTTTTGTCCTCATTTTTATGAGCTGAACTCAGAGATCTAAGACATTTTTAAATATTGTTCACAAATCAACTCTGTGCTAGTGAGCACTTCTTCTTTCAAAAGAGATAAACAGATCATGCCAAAAATATAAATAACAGAAAAGTGTCATTAATTACCATTTTTTAATTTACTGTAAAATCCTAAATTTTCCAAATCATTGTGTTAAGCAGGAAGCTGAGGCACTCAAAAATGTGAAAATATTGAAAGCCTTTATTATAACATGGCTTCTTTCATTAAAATCATGTTGACGCATTTCGGCCTCATGACCTTTATCAGGTCCAATTTCAAAATGACTGAAACAGATCAGTTCCCAGGCTTTTGGTCCAGTCCACCAGTGATACAGAAACCATGTGACTGTTTAAACATGACATTAAACAAGACAAACTAAATTTACAATAACATTCTTATTACTGTTTTAATATGAAATAGTATCTAATGCACTGTTTGTTATGGGAATTGTAATATCTTCTATCTATACACATCTGCCCATAAACAGTTAAAGTGGGTTAAAGGAAGGGAGCGAAATATAATCCACTGTTTAGGCCAGGGTACGGAGTTGCTTTTAAATAATAAAAACTCTCTGCATGATCCTTTTCAGAGATCTTTTGTTATGCAGATCCATGAGGTATTGAGAGTTACAAGTACTTATTGCCTGTTTCTGTCCTGCTAGTCTTGCTTTTCCTTGAGTTTTTTTTTTCCATTCTCCCAATTTGAAAACATCAACAAGGACACTCCAATCTGTCATTGAAAATACTTCATTTTATACTTTTTGTCTGATAGTAATATTATAATAGTTTTTACAATTGCCACATCTGTAACTCATAATGAGCTGTCTATAGTAAATAAATATTTTTTTTATTTTTGTCATCAGACAATCTCAAATCTAGTCATTGTGCATTGTATTATATCCTGATGAGGTGAGATGCAATTAAATTTGGAACTTTTTCCTTTTGTATGTAAGCCCAAGAAATCAGAAATTAGGGTTTTTCATCAGAAAAACCCATTGATGTTTTTAAGCTTTGATTTTTAGAGTGGGTTGTTATTGTTCTGCAGCGTTATAACACCTGCCTTGGCTTGAACTGAAATAAGTTAACTAGTGCCAAAATGACCACTTACATTTTTCTGTTCAATATTGGCAGGATGTTAAAACTAACCTTTCACATCAATAAAAATAAATAAATACAGAAATATCTATAGGAATATCTATAGGAAACCCACAAAACAGTGTTTTTTTATGCAGTAGGCTAACTCTGAGTCTGTCCACTGCAAAAAATTACATGGCTCACTAGTGCTCTTTCAACAAGCCAAAACATAATACTTACATTTATAAACAATATATAATTAACATAATGTTCTTTTTAATATATGGAGTGCCAAATGTAAAAAAATAAAGTATAAACTTGTTAACTCAGGTTTTCTTCACATTTTTTTTTCATGTAAGTAAAAATGTCTGTACAAATAACCGAGCTGTTTGATCTAAATGTTAACTCTAAATCTAAAAATTAAATCTATATTTAAATGTTATATATAAAGCAAATTATTATATCTAAATGTTAAATCTAAAGTAACATTTTAATCATTCAGCCAAGTGTTAAGCTGTACGCCCCTTGGAATGCCATGTGCAAAGTTTGCTGTTTATTTCAGACAACTCCACTATTGTCTGCAAGTTTATAGCTGTCATTCCCATGTTATACCTGGTCTACTTTATTTTTTTTCTTTTGAAATCTTGCTCCTCTGTCACTGATGTCTGTCTTGTACTTCTTCACTTTCTACACCATTCAAGGTAACTTTTGAGCAGAACCTGGTCACAGTTCCCCAAAGCAGTCTAAAAATATCTGCAAAAGCGAAGCAGCTGGCAGCTTCTCTGTTTCTGGTCTTGTTGCAATTTGCAGTTTGTTGGTATCCTGCTCTTGCACACAAACGTAGCAGTGAACCCTGTTGCATATGCATTCAAAAAAAAAAAAAATCAGAGAAGCATTTTAAGAAAATGTATTCTACGTAAAGTGGAAGGTCAGGCAACAGTCAGATGACAGACAACAATCTCATCAGTAGTGAGGTTAGAAATGTGTGAGGACATGTTTGCTTGCTGGTATTGTCCTTCTCCCTGTCTGTTAGATACAGGGGGTGAATAAGATTGATGCCCGACAGCTGTCACCCTCAAGAAAGCCCCGCAACTCCTCACACTCACACTTTAATTCCCAATTACCCAGTATGAGGTTGTAGTCTGATACGTGTTAACCCATGTGAGCCTCTTGCCTTTTCAGCAAGGCACATCAAGAAGGTGGAGACAAAACAAATGTGTGACAGTATTGAAAAAGATTTATTTAGATGTTTCAAATGACATTAAACCATGCATGAAACAGTTTGTTAGGAAGTAATAGATTGCATACAGGACACAATGTATTTTAAAGCACAACTTACAATCTCATGTATAAATCTTTTTATTCTTTCCTCAAAAATTGTACGACTTGCCTCATCTGGCTCATAGTCATCACTGCTCTTGCAATTTGCAAAATCTAGGGAAAGAGAAGAAAGGTGAAATACTGATTTTGTTGTGATGCAGTTAACATGTTTCAGTCCTACAAAAGAAAAGATAAATGTTTTACCATAATCTGTGTCAAACACCCGAGGACTGGGCAAATTGTGACACGAAGCCTGTGTCTCAAACTCCTTCAGATCTTCAGGACTGACTGTTTTCTGTCGACCTGTTAATAGGGTGACACTTTGCATGTGAATTTAAGATGCCTTTAAACAAGTTATGAATGTTCAGTTATTAGATGAGTTTCACAACATTTTTTGTCCTTACTGTATAGCACAAGAACATTATACGTTTCTGAATTATCCTTGACAACAATGCAGTCAGAGCAGCTGCTTGTCAGCAGGTGATATTGTGAAGCAGTTGGACGATCTGTTGGGAGGAAATAAAAAAAAGATAAGATAGGTACATATAAAGATACAGATGTAATAAAATTTTATACAAAAAAACTTACTGTTTTTGTCAAGGTCAGACAGTATGCCGTTTTCATAGGAGAACGATTTAGATTCATTGTTGCATAATCCCAATCTGACAATGATTAAAAAATAAAATACAATAATTAAAAAGAAACATTCAGTGAAAATACCATCATATTACTTCACACTCAATTTAAAATTAGGAAAAGGTATTACATTTTAATTTTGTAGCTAGAATCATATGTATTCGGTGCTTCCTTTAAGGTGACGTCCACTGCCAAACTTGGATACAGAAGTGTATGTATTAAGGATGACATTAGACAGGAATCAGTAGACAAGGCATGCAGATACCATCTTCCAGTAAACTGCAAAAATCAGTGGTCAAAAGTGTCAAACTTTTCCTAAGATTAGGTTGACTACATTGCTACAAATAAATGATTAAGCAAAGAGACTTACAACTTGATCTGGGGCTCTCTGTGTCAGCAGCTTCTCACAGGTCAGTGGTGCTGCTCTGCAAACTGAGACAAAGCTCAGCAGCACGACCACACACCAAGTCTTCATCTCTGCTAATCCCTGTCTGTAACTGCAACATATCTCTATGTACATGTCTCTGACCAATAATTTTATTCCTTTTTGCAACGCCCCACTCTCAAATTTACACAATTTGCACAATCTATTTTCTTTGGCTGAGCAACATAACCATAAACACACATGCAGGTCTTGTTTTTCTATAAACCTGGCTTTGGACTTTGTGCACTGTGTAAATTTAATGATTTTATTTCCAAATGCTAAATAAATAACAACTGTGCATGGGACAGTATGAGATTATGATGGCGATGGCTCAAAGAAAACCACCATGGTCTTGTCCTCATACAAGAAACAAAATTAAAAGTATTTCAGTGTAAATATCAGTGTTTGAAATATGAATGAATATTCTATGTATATGTATACGCTACAACATATAAAACAGCACTGCTGGTTTACAAGTCTCTTAATGGTATAGCACCAGAATATATATTTTGAAATGCTAGTTGCTTATGAGCCTCCTCGGACTCTGAGAACATCAGGGACAGGCCTTCTGTTCGTGCCCAGAGTTAGAACTAAACGGGGTGAAGCAGCGTTTAAGTTTCATTCAGCAAAAACCTGGAACAGCCTCCCAGATGTAATCTCCGCCTACACTACAACTTAAAGTGTTTTTTTTATCTGCACTCTTCTTTTAAAATGTTCTTGTTTCTTAATCTAAATCTTTTAAATTGTCTTTTATTCCTGTTATGGACTTTGAGTTACCCAGTGTATGAATTGTGTTATGTAAATAAAATTGCCTTGCCTTACCTAAAGTTAAGGAGGAGAACCACACACACCTCATGTCTTCCTGTCATAGGCCTATAAATAGCATCCTGTGTCATCCTTTCATGGTTCTCATCTCTCATGCCCCACCCTCTTTTCCTTCTCCCTGTCTGTTAGATACAGGGGGTGAATAAGTTTGATGCCCGACAGCTGTCACCCTCAAGAAAGCCCTGCAACTCCTCACACTCACACTTTAATTCCCAATTACCCAGTATGAGGTTGTAGTCTGATACGTGTTAACCCATGAGAGCCTCTTGCCTTTTCAGCAAGGCACATCAAGAAGGTGGAGACAAAACAAAAGTGTGACAGTATTTAAAAAGGTTTATTTAGATGTTTCAAATGACATTAAACCATGCATGAAACAGTTCGTTATCAAGTAATAGATTGTATCCAGGACACAATGTATTTTGAAGCACAACTCGTAATCTCCTGTATAAATCTTTCTATTCTTTCCTTAAGAATTGTAAGGCCTGCCTCATCTGGCTCATAGTCATCACTGCTCCTGCAGTTTGCAAAGTCTAGGGGAAGAAAAGAAAGGTGAAATACTGATTTTGTTGTGATGCAGTTAACATGTTTCAAAGTCCTACTAAAGAAAAGATAAGTGTTTTACCATAATCTGTGTCAAACACCCGAGGACTGGGCAAATTGTGACACGAAGCCTGTGTCTCAAACTCCTTCAGGGCTTCAGGACTGACTGTTTTCTGTCGACCTGTTAATAGGGTGACACTCATGTCACTATTAACAGGTTATAAATGTTCAGTTATTAGATGAGTTTTACAACATGTTTGCATTTTGCACTTTGTTTTGTCCTTACTGTATAGCACAAGCCCTTTATGTATTCCTGAGTAATCCTTGAAAACAATGCAGTCAGTGCAGCTGCTTGTCAGCATGTTAAATTGTGAAGCAGTTCGACGATCTGTTGGGAGGAAATAAAAAAAAAGATAAGATAGACATTTATAATAAAATATTTTTTGAAAGAACTTACTGTTTTTGTCAAGTTCAAACAGCATGCCGTTTTCATAGGAGAAAGATTTAGATTCATTGTTGCAGTATCCCAATCTGACAATATTAAAAAATGTAATTCAATAAACTAATACAGAAACATTCAGTGAAAATACCACCATATTACTTCACACTTAATTTAAAAGTAGGAAAAGGTATTACATTTTCATTTTATAGCTAGAATCATATGTATTCGGTGCTTCCTTTAAGGTGACGTCCACTGCCAAACTTGGATACAGAAGTGTATGCATTAAGGATGACATTAGACAGGAATCAGTAGACAAGGCATGCAGATACCATCTTCCAGTAAACTGCAAAAATCAGTGGTCAAAAGTGTCAAACCTTTCCTAAGATTAGGTTGACTACATTGCTACAAATAAATGATTAAGCAAAGAGACTTACAACTTGATCTGGGGCTCTCTGTGTCAGCAGCTTCTCACAGGTCAGTGGTGCTGCTCTGCAAACTGAGACAAAGCTCAGCAGCACGGCCACACACCAAGTCTTCATCTCTGCTAATCCCTGTCTGTAACTGCAACATATCTCTATGTACATGTCTCTGACCAATAATTTTGTTTCTTTTTGCAACGCCCCACTCTCAAATTTACACAATTTGCACAATCTTTTTCCGTTGGTTGAGCAACATAACCATAAACCAGGGGTCGGCAACCTTTACCCCTCAAAGAGCCATTTGGACCTATTTCCTAAAAAAAAAAACACTGGAAGCCACAAATCCCTTTTGACATTTAAAATGAAAAAACACTTCATATGACACTGCAGATTTTTTTTTTGCCTTTATGCTATTTATAAACAAACTAGAATGTGTTGCATTTATGAAATCAATGAACGATTGCAGAGAAAACAAAACTACATTTCTACATGCAACAAAAACATGTAGAACTTCGAAAAAAATACGTTCAGTTGAAGGATACTTTAAAGTAAAGTACTCATTGTCTATTTCAGTTTTCTTGTATTTATAAAAAAAATGCCAAACTTAAATTATCCACCAGCAGCAAACCAAAAACGCCGTACTCTCTCTGTGTGCCGTCATACTTTTGCTGGAGCGTGCAGTCAGCTGTCAATCTCAATGATAAAAGGACTCTTTCACTGAACAATGAAAAAATATGAATATATGCAAAATAATAGGCATTTTAAATATTTGCTGTATATCATTGTTAATATTAGTGTTTGAGATATGAATGTATATTCTATGCTACAACAAGCCAAAAAAGACTGAATGGTGACTACCAGGCTCACAGTGCTTAAAAACATCCCTACATACAGTAACAGACATCGTCACCCAGTTGATCCAGCTGAGGTGGATCAGGCCTCTACAGGTGAGCCTCTTGTCTTCCAGCCCTGCACCAGCCAGTCACTGAGTAAGGCCCCGTACATTGCCCTCTTCATCTCAAGGGACTTCTCAATATTTGTAGTCCCAAAGCACTGTGAGCTCCAGCAGGATGATGGCCTTTGTTTTTTTTAGACACTGAGATGATGTCAGGTCTGAGACTGGTCTTGATGTTGTGCTGAGGAAACTTGTGTCTGCTGTTAGCTTTCCTTAAATCCTCCTTAAATGCTTATTTTCATATTTTGCTTCACAGTACTGGTGCTCCAGCAGATGAAAATTACACTACATATATTCTCTGCTATGGTTTTATATACCGGAAGGAATTTTTTTTTTTTTGTTTGTTTACAAACTGTACTTTAAAAGGAAGATTTGAACAAACAAGACAATTCAAAATGATATAATTTTAAATATTGTTTGGAAATTAACTGAAATTTACAAACTGGCTTCTGGCATTTATACTGCCCATGTTTGGATGGTACAACTGTTGTAGATTATTTTTCTAAAACAGCAAGAAGCAAAAGTGTATAATAAAAATAATGCAAATGGACTCAGGATGAGAGTTTAGACTTTCTCTCCAACCCAGCTTTTACACTTTTAAGAAAGTGTTATCTGTCAAAAATTATGAGTATAGTATAAATGAATACACAGTAGGCACATTACAAAGTCTGGCCAAAGGGCTAGATGTTATGTTATAAAACCAATATGATAAAGTAAATTAAACAAGACAAAGATTTCACTACACAACCAAAAAACATTGTACAAACTTCTCAACATAATCATCCCACAACATTTGACATTTAGGCTGTAGTTACCTGCTGCAAATATTTAAACATAAGTTATATAAATGTAATCTATTACAGCTTGAACAAAAAAATTATTTAATCAATGAAAAACAACACCAATAGTAAAAGAAAATCTTGCTGTATATTGTAATATAAACAAAAAGACATCAATGTGTATCAAAGAGATGCAAAATACACATTCACAGCTTATTAAAAATTAAATTAAATAAATGTGCAATTATCAAAAGGCCCTTACAGCCCAAGAAATGTTAATAATAATAATAAACGTACCATCCAAACCATCTTTGAACTTAAAGTGCATTGAACAGGAAGATATTCTTTATTGTAACAGAGTTAAAAATGCACTTATTACTTATTTGGTTTAATTTCCAGGGTTGTATTTTACTTCTTAGCATATTTATGTGTGAATTTCATTATTTTGCTGCTAGCGTGACTTGACTTCACCTCTCAGTGGCGCTTTGTAAGCTGAGTCTGCAGAAAGTTTTAGCGCAGTGGAAAATAATATACTTTACTAAATTAACTTGCTGTATTAATAAGACCATGTTTTTATAAGAAATTAATGTATTTTGGTGATAGTTGATATGTTAATTTAAGGTTTTGTACATTTTATTTGGACAGCTAATTTTTCTGTTTAATATGTGTGCAGCCATCTTATGTCCTGTTCCATTTCATAGGGAGCTAGTGTGCCTGCTGTATGTGGAGACATGTTTGTCACAGGAGTAAAATCGATCACCTCCACACTCTGTCCTGTTTTTTGTAAATGGCTTGACAAAGAATTAGCAGCCGTTACATTATGCTACAGAAACACTGGCATCATAAACATCAAATGCACGTTTATTTACTTTGATTTATTTTCAAGAAATCGCTTTGTGCTAATCAATGCTTCCCTCCAGAGAGGTCACCTTTGACACTGAATACTCTTTCTGAAAAAGCTTGAGAAGCTGACATTGCCAAAAGACCTAATGCTAACAGTTTGTTGCTCTGTTGTATGGAGATTTACAATCATATTAAAAACTTAGCTCTAGAGACCAGAACCATCTTTTGTACCAGGCTGTAAACATGATTTTTACACTTGTAAAGTCGCCATTGGGTTTCTCCATATGTTTCCACTTTTGGAGCCTGCCCCCTGGTGGACGGGGATATATCGCTGTTCTTACTCCAGGACCGTTTAAGAGGTTCCATGAGAGAGGCTTGGTTGTCTCTTTGTGTCTTTGTCTCCAGTTAGCTTCTCGGCACCGCCGCATAACAACAACTGATTGGCCAATTATTTCAGTCTATCTTACGAAGCCCCACCCTTAAAACAGAAGATCAGCCAATTGTACCCAAACTGGACTTTGCCATTGTTTATTTATCAAAAAAGTTACCAAGCTGGATCTAAAATGTATACCTTTATTTTGGCTAGATTCTTAGAAAGTAAGGCCAAAGAACACTCGCATTTGTTGTAGTGATTAACTTTATTATTTATTTATTTTTGTTCTGTTAAACAGATTGTGGAGATCATTATGGAATAAACTCCAGCTCTAGATATGTAAGGAGGAAAACATAGTAATTTATATTTATGGAAATTGTAAATTGACATAAAACCAATTCAACTGTAATGTAAAAGATTACCAAATAGATCAAATCCACCTAAATAAACTAGAGATCTCACAGTTATGTTCCACTCTTAATTTTTCCCTTTTCTTATTGATTTCGGCCTGGATCTGATCCCTATCTGTTGAGTTTGAATAGTCTGGGGAAAGACCAGAAAAATTAAACATTGATTTTATAATAATAATATTTGTAATAATGTTGACAAATGAAACAACAGTCCTTTACCATATTCTGTGTGCAACACTTGAGGACTGGGCAAATCGAGCCACGCTGCCAGGGTTTCAAACCACTTCAGCTCAGCAGCACTGAGGGTCTTCCTTCGACCTGTTAATAAGAGGATTTCACAAACATTTGACATGTTAAAGCAGAACTAAGAATTGAACACTCCCCTACAGCTTCCTCCGCTGTGTAACTCTGGACCACAACACTCTCTATCTTCAGACAAAGGCTTTCTCTGTCTTTTTGGTGGTCTCACCATGACTGGTATTTTGAATTATTGTAAAGCATTTTTTATTTCTCGTGTGAACGTGAACATGACCCAAGACTTGCGTCGGGTCGGTGGCAGCTCAACTTGTAAGTGCTGTTTTCAGCTCAGATGCACCAGAGGAGGGCTTCAAACACACTACTACAACTCAATTAACCATCTGAAGGAATTAGAAAACAATTTATGAAGATGAAAATGTTACTTAGTTCTTGACAGATTTGTACATTCATTCTTGCTTTTCCTTACTGTAGTACATTAGATGACGTTTTTCATTCTCCTTGTAATTCGTAACAATGGCGTCGGAGTCAGAGCAGTCGATTGGCAGCAGATGATATGGCAAACCAGTTGGACGATCTGCAGGCAAGGCAATTTTATTTATATAGCACAATTCATACAAGGTTAGTTCAAAGTGCTTTACAGGAATCAAAAACAAATTTAAAGTAAAAAGACAAAATTTAGAATTAGAAACATAGGAAAAATGTAGAATTTAAAAATCAAAGAAAACAAAAAAAGTGTCTTTACTGAATGTAGGAGGAGCTAAAGTTTTTCAAGTTTTGAAATTTGTGTATTTATTTTGACTTTTATATTTTTCTGAAACTGTTTTGCAATAAAGAGTTAAAGGTTTTAGAAGACTGTGTTGAACTGTGTTAAAGGAAGAGACAAAATAAATGACAGGTATGATAAATAGGTTTAACTGTTTGATTCAGAAAATGGAATTTAGTGTGTTATCAAATGTGAAAAACATTAATAAAAAGAATGCCATTATTATGCGAGCAAGATAAATAAATAAATAAAAAATCTTACTTTCTTCGTCAGCCAAATACACTGAATTGTTCCCAACAAACACAGTACGAAACTGGTTATTGAGAGATTCCCACCTGACAATAAATGAGAGTAAAAGTTAGATTCTGAATAGAATATTATTAAAAGTAAGAAAATTTATTACGTTTTACGTGTAAATGTCACATCATATATATTAGGTGTTTCCTTTAAGTTGAAGTTTACAGTAATACTTGACTCCACAATGGCCAGCATAAAAAAACAGGAGTCAATAGCTACCGCATGTAAATGCCATCTTCCAGACAACTGCAAAAAAAATAACTATGAAACATTCGGAAAGAAAACTGATCATCTAAGCATCACATTATTGATTGTGGAAACACACTTACATCTGGATCTTGGTTTCTTGGTGTCAGCAGCTTCTCACAGGTCAGTGGTGTTGCTCTGCAAACTGAGACAAAGCTCAGCAGCACGGCCACACACCAAGTCTTCATCTTTGTGTATCACTGTATTAGATTGTGTCTGCTCTTTATGCACATATCACTGACCAATTATTCTGGTTCTTTATGCAACGCCCCAGTGTCAACAGGAGTGTGGACCTACACAAACTCTTATCAAAAACGTACTGCAACATATCCAAAGCTGGATCTAACCTTTGTATTTAGATGGTAAAAGTTGAGTAATAAAGTAAATATGAGAAGTGTTTATGACCCTTGTTTTACTTTTTTTTTTTTTACTTCTCCTAGTTTAGCAGTCCCCTATTTGGAATATCTTCTCAAAATATGCCCTTTGGTAGATTATGTATTATGTTTGGACGTTTTACACTTTGTCATTAACAGTGACCTTTGTGACCTCCAATTAAAAATGCTACATTTATTGTGATGAGCCATCTCTAACTTGGAGAGCAAGCTTGAATGCATAACAATAAAATGGAACTGACAATTCCACTGTAACATCTCACCAAAAAAATATTGATATTTAACCAATTTTAAACAGAACTATTCTAACAAAAGGCAGTGCAAATTCAGAACTAAAAGGCCCAGAGATAAATTTTTTAAGTCAACTGAGAACCAATTCTCTTTACGCTATAGGTAATATCAGTCAAATCAAACATGAGTGGCTTTCACCAATTAGGAGAACAAAAATGTATTAAAAAGAATAAACTACATGCCTCAGTTAACTGATTATCAAAATGGCATTTATCTATTTTTGCAAAAGAACTCTTACATCTCTAAATGTCATCCCTCAGGATAATTTCTGTACAATTTAGGTGCATACATTTTGTATATATTGTCTGAACCAAATGTTTTCAAACAACGTAACCTTTTTTTACAGTGTAAGCAGACAATAAACATGTAGCTGTGGTTGATGTTGGGGAAAGGAATCATGGCTTGATCTTTCTTCAATTAACACACAATTTTTTTTTCTTTAAACATTAATTAATTGTAATAATGGGGATATGAAAACTGTAAAAATAATGTAACTGAATAAATTGGTTAACCACTAACTTATATCTGCAACTTGTCTTTTCAAACTAGTAACTCTTATGTTTCAATAGTAGAGTACGATTAATAAATATTCAGTGTTTAATGTCTTAATGTTGCACCCTAATACACAATACATAAATAGCAGTTCACTGTTTTAGTGTACTTTCAATACCAGTGCTTATTTGTCCATAAATCGAGTCAAATTTTCATTTATTCATTTAGCAGACTCTTTTATCCAAAGCGACTTACATTGTTTTACGATAATTACCAGTGTTACAGTCACTGGAGGCAAGGTGGGTTAAGTGTCTTGCCCAAGGACACAACAACAGTATGAACTGTGGGGAGAGTGAGAATCAAACTGACTACCTTCCGGCTGAAAGACGACTGCTCTACCCACTGAGCTACTGCCGCTCCGTAGTTAAGGCTGTGAGCCAGTACCAAATGCAAAAGGCTCAATCTGAATCATCTGAATCAGGGAAGGACATGCAGACTCCTCACAGAAAAGCCACCACAGAGAGGAGTGTTGGCCGGCCCAGGAATCAAACCTACAACCTTCTTAATGTGGGGCAGGAGAGCCAACGAATATGCTTCCATGCACCCCTATTGTAATTATTATTGTTTTCCTGCATGGTTTTTCGAGAGAATGCCCTTCTAAAGATCATCACAAATAAATGTCAACTGTCTAGATTGGAGCAAGAATTCCGTCACATTTGATGAATTTCTGTCCTTTCTGGGAAAGTGGCCTGGATGCAGACATGGCATCATAGCATCTTTGAGCTTTTTAAGTGTAATGTCATTATAAATTTATTCTGTTTGGTAATAATCTAACAAAAAAAAAAATCACAAGAACAGTTTTCTTGCTCCTAATCTGTAGTCATTTTTTGACGTGCGTAAAACAAATTCAACTTATGTAAAAGATTGTATTTAAGACTAAAACAACAGTCCCACACAGCTCATCTGACCTCAGACTTTTTACATTCTTTGTAAAATGACTGTGATTCCTGCATCATTGGGAACATTTCTGTCAATACTGTTGCCGTTTGAAATGTGTGGGGAAATACCAGAAAATTAAAAGCTTGTTTTTATAATAATAATATTTGTAATAATTGTTTCAAAGTCTTAAAAAAATTAAACATAAGAGAAAAGACAACAGCCTTTCAACATAATCTGTGCCGAACACCTAAGGACTGGACAAACTGGGACACGCTGCCAGGGTCTCAAACATCTTCAGCTCAGCAGCACTGAGGGTCTTCCTTCGACCTGTTAATAAGAGGATTTCACAAACATTGGACATGTTAAGCAATCCACTTCTGGAGGATGGTCCTAACATATTTGTACATTCACTCTGGCTTTGTCTTTACTCTAGAGAATTAGACTAAGTTTTGGCTTCTCGCTGATCATTAAAACAATGCATTCAGAGCAGCCGATTGGCAGCAGAGGATATGGAAAACCAGTTGGAATAATAATAATAGTATATATATATTTTCTTACAAATATTAGTGTTTTGCAATGAAGAGTAAAAGGTTTTGATTCAGAAAAATACATTTTATCAATTGTGACAAAAAGTGATAAAAAGCATGCTATAATTAAGAAACCAAGATAAAGGCAAAAAAAAGAAAAGAAAATACTTACTTTCTTGGTGAACGCTGAACAGTGAATTGTTTCCAGTCCACGCAGTTGCAGATGTGTTTATGCAAAATCCCAATCTGACAAAAAAACAAAACATTAAAATAGGAGTCAAATTTAGTTCTTGAAAATAAATATTATTAAAAGTAAGAAAATTTATTACATTTGAACTGGTATTTTTCGCATAACTTACCTCTGGATCTTGGTTTCTTGTCAGCAGCATCTCACAGGTCAGCAGTGTTGCTCTGCAAACTGAGACAAAACTCAGCAGCGTGGCCACACACCAAGTCTTTATCTTTGTGTATGGAAGGCATCACAAGACAAATAATTGCACCTGACTCTGTGTCAGATCACAACATTTTATTTTGCATGTTTTGCATTTTATATCATTTTTTTTAGAAATTCCCTTTTGATAAGGGCCTAAAATACTCTTTTTGCTTATAATTTGATGTAATTTTATATTCTAGGGTATTTCTCAAAAAAAACAAACAAAAAATGTTTATTAAATGATTTCATTCAAATTTTGAAATGGTCTTTTATATGTTTTAAGAAAAAATATGTTATATATGGTGTATATGACTACCATAAGTTTACATTCATTTCTAGTGGGGAATCGTGTTAATCATTGAGTTATTACCAACAGTAGCCTTTAGATACATTTTAACAGTAATGACTATATCTCTAAATTTCATCCGTCAGGATTATTCCTGTACAATTTAAGATGGGATAGATTTTTGTATCTGAGTGTGAGGTCCCTTTATGTGTCATACATTCACTGTGTGCGTAAAATGTATTATATATGTATTATATTAATATTATATTATTGGCATGCATACAAAATTTCCATTGGTTAAATAAACTGTTTTGGCCATTATAGACTACACTACACATCTCATTTAAAATAATGGAAAGGAAAGTAGGACTGGTATATAAAAGAAATTATTTGCCAAGAAATAATAACTAGACCAAAATCTATAATAGACTAAATCAGCTTTAAACCCCACCACTTCCATTTTACCTGATCAAATCATGTCTCCTTTTTGGCAATTGACCATCTTAATATCTTGCAAGCAATGGAGCAACCCTTCAGGCAGTGTCTGTCCAAGACATTAAAGTAGTTTTGACTAATTCAACTGGATAATGGTTACCGAATGATGGCGCATGTTTCTTCTCTTATTGGTGGTAATAAACAGAGATTGTATCCAACTGGTCATAAACATTGATAGTATGACAAACCAGATCCTGTCCTAAGCTCCGCCCATGGATCATTCTGCCGCAGAAAACAAGTGGATGCACGCTTTTTTACGTGAGTGATTTTTGGGGGTCTGCATATTAGTACTTTATGTAGGCCAAACCGGACAAATATGCTTTGTAACGCGTTTATTCAAATAAATAAGCGACATACAGACGTTGGTAAATCGTTACAACTAAGCTGTGGACAATAAAAGGATGATTATCTATACGAATGAATAAAGTTATTACACAGAGGTTGCCAAAAGCGCTTAAAGTAGTAATTTTAGAAATTACAGACGTTGTTCGCGCAGAGGCGACTACATTTTTGCGACGTCACGTGAGCGAATCTCCGGCTTCTTTGCTAATGTGCTAACCTCTCAGTGACTGTCGTAAAGTTTAATGAGCAGCAGACCACAATGCTGTGCCATAGTGGTTAGATGCACTTTATACAAGACAGTTTTTGCACAGTCACCGAATGAAAAAAGGCAAACTGATTGGTCCCGTTCTTAATTTGGATTATCAATAGCTAGCAATAGGATACCTACTGTCGATAACCGTATAGAAATTTAGCAACAGACACATTATAGGAGTATTTTGTTGTTTCTGCCCTTTTCCCCGCCTGTAATTTAACATATTTAAACTAATTATCTATGAAAATATCAACGGAAATGTGTCCTTTTTCAGAAAATGTAACTTTAATATAGCAGAATTTGAATTAGCCTTTTTGCTTGTATAGTTCCATCGCAGTTTAACACGGACTTTCATATATAAACTGTTCAAAATGTTTGCTTCAAACACAGGATTCTTAGCTTACACATTTTTGACTCAACGTTTCTTATTTAGTTTTTATTCATAGAAATAGTTCTCCTTTGTGTTGGGGCCTCATTATTCTCTAGCCTAGCCTACTGACCTAGTCCAACCTTAAATAAAACCCAAGATGGTGGTTAAGTGTAATCAGTATTTCAGGTCTTATTTGAAAGACACAGTGGTCATCTTTCTTTGTTCAGTGTTAATTTGAGTGATAATGGTAGTAATGTAATTCTTCTATTTTATAGTTCTTTCCAGTCATGCAGCTGATGATCCGCCGCTATTGTCCCACAGACAAGGACACCGTGCTTAACATATTCAGCGATGGAATTAAGGAGCACATTGGTCCATGTTTTTACAATGCCATGACCAGCCCTCTCTACCTCATCATCACCACGGCTCTCTGCTTTGCCAGCTACTTCCTAGGATCCCTGTTAGGGGCCGTTCTGTTCCCAGGACTGTGGGTGAGCATTGTGTATTACTGTTGCCATGAGATCTACTCTGGCTATGTCAGGAACAGACTGCGGACAGATATGCAAGACATCCGTGGGAACTATATGAGCAGGCCAGACGACTGCTTCTGGGTGGCTGAAGCTGAGGTTGATGGCAGGACTCAGATACTGGGGATGGTGGCTGTAGTGGCTAAACAAAATGGCGAAGAACGATTTGGGGAACTCTTCCGAATGATCATCTCACCTACGTGCAGACGGATGGGCCTGGGGCTGCGTATGACTCAGACTGTTATAGACTTTTGTAAAGAGCGAGGCTTCTCTAAAGTAGTGTTGGGGACCAGTTCTACTCAGAAAGCAGCTGTGGGTCTATACAAGAGACTGGGCTTCAACATTGTCCTGATACATAAAACAACAGAGTCTCCATATTGGATCACACTCCTTTCCCAAATCACTGTTGTACAAATGGAAAAACTCTTGTAAACCTGTTATAAGAGTTTGTATATGAGTCATAATTGTTCTCACAAAATATACTTCACAACACATGATGTATCACACATTAATCAATGACTGTTATTGATTAATGTTAATTCATGATTTAATCACAGATTTTATTATCTGCCAATACAATTATATAATATATCATCAGCTTGAAGAAGTTAAAAATAAATAAATAAATGCTTCACGAGAGTAACAAGAGTAAAATGATCTTTAATTTAAAAACAATATATTTTCTTCTTTTTACTTAGTATGAATTACATTTACATAATGACATGTCAGTCTTGCATTACAAATAATGAACACTTGAGGGAGCCCTTTCCTAGTTTTGTCTTTCTTGGCCCAGGACATTTTAGAAATGTAGAAAAGTAGTATTCTGTAATAAAAACAACTTTCTGCAATTTTAAACACTTTTCTGTGCCCATGTATTAGATGTATGTATATCTTTATTCACATAGATTTCCACATCACTCCCAACAATAACATATTGGGAACATACTTATTTAACCACAATGACTTAACCATAACAGTTTAGTCACTATATGTGTTTTTGATATTGTCTTTTTCTGATATTGACATCACAAAGATTTATGTTATCTGCCTACCATCTTTAGTAAACATGGTTCTTAATTCATTTTCCTTTTCATTAACATAACATTGTGCTTTGTGAAAAGTAAAATATCATCCTTAATAAATGCTCACAGTATCTTTCAAGGCTTTTCACGCTGTGGTAAATACACAATGTAATAGTTATTATAATCAATTTTTATTTTAGGATGTATAAAGAATATGCTCATTGTAAAATTTCTCTTTCTCAAGAAATACTCAACCGAGGCATTTGTACACTGTGTACAAAATTATGTAATATTTAATATGCTCAGTCACTGCTTTTATCTTTACTGTGTAGTACTTCGACCCAACATAACTTATCTATAAACATAGTGTTACATAGCCTCGTGAAGGAACCTGGAGTAGTTTAGTGGATAAAAAGGTTTATTATGATCATATAAGCTGAAGCTCTAGGTAAGATTTTATCAATATACTATATATCATCATATTTTAACTCAGGTAGAATTGAAATTAATGTCAAAACTAGTTTATTCTGCAAAAATAATGAATGACGTGTTACTTATTGACTGCAACTCCTACTCATGAAGTTGCTGATAGGCAGGTACCGACCCTTAGATGAAAACACAGTGCTTAACCTGTTCATTGTTGGCACTAAGGAGCACATTGTTTCAATGCCATGAGCAGCCCTCTCTACCTCATCCTCACCGCGGCTCTCTGCATTGCCAGCTACTTCCTAAGATCCCTGTTAAGGGCTGGTTTGTTCCCAGGACTGTGGCCGAGTGTTGTGTACTATTGCAGCTACATAATCTACTCCGGCTATGTCAGGAGCAGACTGCGTTGTTACGGATTTGATTGATGTGGACTGTGCAATCACAAAAACACTCATACACTCACATATATATATACAGCATAAGTTTAAATGAAAATAAATAAATAAAAATAAGGTCAGATGCTTCATGGTGGCTGAAGATGAGGGTTTGCAGGACTCAGATACTGGGGATGGTGGCTGTAGTGGCTAAACAAAACGGTGAAGAACGATTTGGGGAACTCTTCTGACTGATCATCTCACCTACGTGCAGACGGATGGGCCTGGGGCTGCGTATGTTTAGACTGTTATTGACTTTTGTAAAGAGTGAGGCTTCTCCAAAGCAGCTGTGAGTCTATACAAGAGACTGGGCTTCAGCCTTGAAACTACAAAAGGACAGGAAGAGGCTCCGCTTTTGTTGCCTCTCCTGGCCAGAGTCAACGTTCTAAGAGTAGACAAACACATATAGAGCAAAACCATCCCTGATCCGTTTGCGTAGTTTGTAAGCATTGTCACCGAAATGCAAAAGTGCCCCTTTCAATAAAGGACCAAGAATATACATTAACAAGTGGGCTAAATACAGTAATCATGACTTTTGAGCATGTGCTAAGCCACAGTAACATAAGATATAAACTGAAACTATTGTCCCAAAAAGATAATAACTAATCCAAATAATTTTTATGTAATAATATGGAAATCATATAAATGAGTCATAATTAGCCATGTGGCAACTTGGCCAGTGCCTGCTGGATTTTACAACTCCATCTTGTGGTAAAAAGTGATATAATTGAAATTAACTTCAGAATGAGCAGAAATCACTCAAGCATATTAGCAAAACTATTTTAAACACAAACAATATGACTGGCACATATTTTATTATGCCATTTTATGTAAATAGACACTATATTTAGTTTGAAATGCCAGGATTAAAATTACACGATTGTGTAATTTTCCATTGACCTAGTACAGTAATACTGCAATAAATTAATTTATCCATCTTGAATAAAAAACTGACCAACAAAAGGAGGTATGCCCTTTTTGGCTGAGCTGTTTTCTCTTGTGCAAATCATTTTCTGTACAGTTTTTTACATCTTTTGGCAAAAACATGTGACTTCCCTCTAAAAGCGCCTCATTGCTTTTGGGGGAAAACACTTCTATTCACATACCTTCTGTATGACACATGTGCACAGACCCATTCAAGCAGCAGAGGTCCAGTCAACAACTCAGCAGCTGGACAGAGGGACGCAGCCACTACAACAGTAAATTCCATCACCGCAGTGGATGTTAATTGTTTTTGATGTCCCACATTTTTTTACTGTTATATCACTGTCTGAGCTACTGAAAACAACATTAGTGACAAAGACATAATAGCACAATAGTACATAATAGCCTCACACCATTCTGTCTGAAATTCTAATCATGTGCTTTGAGATCTAATTTGTGCTGTAGGGCTCATACTTAAATCTTGATATACATTTTTAATCTGGATCTACAGCACTCTTCTACCCTCCCTCACATTCTTGTACCCTCCAAAGCAGCACATGACACTTGTTTTGAGTTCATTCCTACACACTTTTCAGGTGAATGACACTTGGCAGCCCTCCAAAGCAAAGAGTGTGATTGAGAAAGCCCATGTTATAACACTTAGCAGTGTTTTTGTGTGCTCTATCTGTCCGCCAAAGACTTTGAGTTCAACACTTGTGAAAAAAGCCGAACAACACCGGAATATTGAATGTGTGTTAGTTGTTAAAGAGGCTTAGGGCACAAACATGTCAAGGTCTGCTCTGCTAAAGGTTGTATTTGGAAGTCAACACACAGCAAGAGTACACTGTGTGACGCTAAGGAATAAAACACTCTAAGGAAAATTATTGAACAAAGAAAAAAAAAGATAAGGACAATAGTTAAAATGCCAAGGGTCAAGAAAACAAGTGACAAAAGGTGAACGGAATTTATGCATTTAGTCATTTAGCAGACACTTTTATCCAAAGCGACTTACACAAAGCTTCCAATCAGTGTTACATTTTCAGTTGATGCTTTTATTCAAACCAACTTACTTAAGGTTTCATTCCCCAGTGTTACAGCTGGAACACCACAGGAGGCAAGGTGGGTCTTGCCCAAGGACACAACAACAGTATGAACTGTGGGAAGAGCGGGAATCAAACCGCCTACCTGCCGGTTGAAGGACGACCGCTCTACCACTGAGCCACTGCGCCCCTTACGCATTGATGTACAGTGCTTTTTAGGGGTTTAGTTGTATTGCAACAACATATTCCCTCACAATGGATATATTGATGTACTAGTAAATTCTTTTTACAAAAAATGTGAGGTCATTTTAGAAAGCCTTCACTTTTTTGTCTTGCCTAAAAATAGTTGACAAAAGTTTAATTTCAGTTTAGGGACTGGGATACAATAGAGACATAGAGTTGTGTTTGGGATTTGGTGCTTGAGTGTTCTGACTCGACAGTTGAGGAGAAGATAACCTGTATTTCCTCCAAGGGATTATAGTTTGAAGTTTTTGACTTTTTACTTTTAAGTCTTAGAAGTTTAAATTTCTGTTTAGGGTCAGTGATTCCCTTTGGGTCTCAAAGGACTGAAAGAGCTTGAGTCCATTATTCATTCACTCCAGTCACACTCTGGTGATGGTATGGTACTTTTTGTAGCCACAGCTGTCCTGGGGCAGTCTGATGGAGACAGGGCAGCCATACTGCGCCTACCACCACCAGAATACTCAGACATTCATACACCAGTGCCCAAGGTCACAACGGCAGAATCACCCAAGGATAAAGGATTGAACCGCCAACCTTCCATCATAGGACGTCCTGCTCTACCACCTTTGCCAATGCGCCTTTTTATACCCAGTTATGATAATGTAACCGCATAAAAACCCCACGTGTCTCAAAATGCTGTCGTGACTATCATGTTAAAATAAATGCCTGTTAAGTTCCAGACAGATCCCCTGTTACATTCACAGCTCACAGAGTGTTCTGCTTTCTGTTGTGGGATATATTCACAAGTAAGACTTCCTGTATACTGTGGTACATTACAGTCACATCTCCTAATTATACATTGACATGTTGAACATAAAGATTTTACTGCAAACATCATCCAACATCTTGCTTTCATATTGCTCCACTGTGTTACATTTGGAATCGAAAATGTCTCCATAAAGTAGCAGCACTTCATAAAGTAGTCAAACATGAAAAAGACATTCTGCCAACATCAAAGAACCCTACATTAATTTACCGAAATGATAAATAGACAAATATTTGTGAACAAAGGGAACAAGAGGTAAGATGTCACAACACACTGCTGGCTGCCCTGACAGAATTGGCCAATGAACACACTCTCGTAGCCACACATCTGCCAACATGTGTAATAGTTATTTGATCAGGTCATGTTGACAGATGAAGGCCGTAATGATAAACAGACGTATGGCATGGAGTGTGTGCCCCCTGGAGCCAGTGGGTCATAGGGCTCACACTTCCTCTCAAGGCTGTTAATACAGAACCGAAGCACAGGTCACACAAACAAACACCCCGCCGCTGGCCCACAAAGACTTGCATCTATCACTTTTGATTTTTACTTTAGTTTTATTTTACTAAGGACTGACAACATGTTTTTCTGACCCCAGGACCTTTGAGACTTTAAAGAGCTGATTGTTCCGTCTCAAAGAGACAGGGTTCATTGGGTTTTTGAAGAGAGGCAAGTGCCTGGAAAGCACAGGATAATTTTATTCATACATAAAAATGAATTTAGTGGTCATTTATTACTGACTTTTATTTACTCTGCTTTGCTGCTATCAAGTAGTAAGTTTAAGAGTCTTTTACCATTTTTTTATAAAAGCTATGAAAAGAGCAGTGTAATATTAGATGTATTTATAGTTATTCTAACAAATTAATTCAAAATCCTATTTCATATGATTGTAATATTCAAAAAATATGAACTCATTCCCAAGTGACTGCCGTACAACAGCATATGATTAAAGGTTATCAGGTTCATAATAAGTATAAACATTTATAAATATTATAAACAGCCACTCCAGAAAAAAGAGATTATATGTAAATGCATAAGGCACACATGATGAATTTAGAGTTTTAGGGAATGATATCAAAAATATCTGTATCAAAAATAATATGTATAAAAAGTATAGAACACACTAAAGCCTTGTTTCCACTGAGAGGTATGGTATGGCTCGGGTCAGTACAGCTCGGTTTGATATGGGTGCTGTGTGACGGAGTGACTGTCCAACCAAATAGTACACCTTTTGGATCTGACTGACCCAAAGGCCAGTGTTTCCAAAGTAGTAAGATACGGTACCCTTTTTGAAGATCCATTTTGGCCATGGAAACGTACCCGTACTGACCCAAATATACCAAACTGTTCCGGGAAATGGTCCTTTACTTACTAAATGCAGATCAGATTGCACTTTTCAAAATTAGAAGGCTTTAAGTGTTGGAAATTCCTCACAAACTACCATTTCAAATTTAGTACTGTAAAGTGAGGGTCCTGACATGTTTTTCCAAAAAAGGCTTTCCCACTGTCGGCTGCAGACTAAGTGAACACAAATGAGCACAGTTAACGCAGGCCCCACAGAGGCTTAACCTAATGCTCAACAGAGGCAATTAACGTTTTATAGTGCTGTTTTGCAGAAAATGACTTCCGCTCAAGTAAAATAATATTTACCACTCAATAAATTTCAATGTTGCATTATCAAGACTTACTACACCTCACAACTTTTACAAGAGAGTTTTACAGTGGCACTGATTCTCTCTCAACAGTTAAAGTCTCCAAATACTCTTCTGTGATAACACACTGGGGATGTGAGACGCCTCCAACAAACAGCCTCTTTTTCCAACTCTGTTCCCTTTTCAAAAGAGAATAACAAGTTTACAGCAAAGTGCAGATTAGAGTCCTCTAGTGGGAGACCTTGAGGAGCCGGTTAAATGAAATACAGTAGAAAAAACAACATTTGGAGAGAGATGGGCGGACTTGTATGATTACGCAGTGAGGGGTTAACGATCAGATGGGTGGCCTCATCCCTGTGTAATAACATCTCTGGAGAGGTCAGTAACTCAGTGGCCCCGCAGACCCCTGGGAGTCGTTCAACACGGACACCACACACGCGTTGCACTGGCCTGCACTGTACAGACGGGACACGCAGACGTCGGGGACTCACACACATAGACCATGAAGAAAATGACTATTTACAGACTATAAGAACAAGGAGCTTTCCTCAAGCCAAATGTATTTACAGATTTGTATAACTCAGTACATTTAAAGTTGATTTACAACCCCAAAGTTTGTCAAAACAACACGCAAGAAATGTGTACTATTTACTACCATTCATTAACATCATAAGACATGGAAATGATGCTAGAACATATTTCTTTAGTTACTTTGAAGAGAAATTGCTTGTTTTTTTTTTTATTTTGAGAAAAATCTAATATCTAATAGAATATTAAAATAAAAGTAATCTGTGAAAAAACAAGGACACATTATCAAGACTTTAAGTTTTTTTTTTTCATGTATTTTTATTTATATTATTTTTTGTATTTAAACAAGATACAAAAAAAGTACAGAGGCCAAAACATTGCCAGTGTCCCTTTTTGGAATTTAGGACAAGTTTGTGGGGGGAAGTGGGGACATTTTGTTAATCCAAGACATACAGTATGTGAGGATGTCATACAATCTGCTGGAGTATGAACCAACCTTACTCTCTCAAGAGCAGAGACACAGGATCCAGATTCTGTTTGTCCAATAAAAGACACTTCCACTGATTTAAATTTCAGAAGGTTTCTAAATAATGTATTATAAAAGCAATAATTTGTCAAAAATAACAGGCTTAATGATACCATCTGGGGTTTTTAACAGATGAGGCCCTCTAGCCCGAGAAACCTTAGCCAATTACATACTTTCAAAAATCCCATGCTCAAAAAAAAAGTAGGTAAAAAAAGAAAATTGGGTAGTAGAGCTTTAAGCACATTCTGCTGATTTTTCTCTCAATGTCATGTAAAAAAGGTTAAAAAGTCTCCTAGAATTCATTTTTTTGAACATGTTTATGATGCACAATTAAGGTTTTATTGCGTAGTAATGGTGCTTTCAGCTTTAGCTTTCTAACCCTAGATTGTAAGCTTCTGGTCATATAGAAAAATATGGTCCAAATATGATCTGTTCAGTGCAGCATTTCCCACAGAGCCATTGTCAGTCACACTTTGTTTGATAAACAATTTATTGGGGTAAAAACATTGATTAATTATTCAATCCTTTTATTAGACATATATTTGATACTATAAGAAGCAGAACTTATAAAACTTTTATTATCTAATTATTCATAGGCTTAGGTCATTTGCCGGGAAAACAGGTTGAGAGGGAGGGGAATGACATTGGGCAATGGACCCAAGTCGGAATCGATCCCTTGTATGCACTCTACCTGTTCAGCCATTGAGCGCCCCCCCTCCCTATTATACAGGGAGAAATGTATAATATGCTGGTCAGATATTCTTAAATGTAATAATTTATTTTATAAAGCTTGAATTTTTAATTTACATGCAAATTCCAGAAAGTAATGGTATTATTATTGGACATAAACCATCTTAATTAACTCTTGTCCAATTGGTTAATGTTCCTAGAAGGTGAAAGGCACCAAAATCAACTTAGTGTTTTAGTTTGTTGTCATTGCAGGTGCAAACTGAGAGTAGGTGCCAATTTTCCCACTAAAAGAAATCCCATGTCAATTAAAAAGCATGAGTAAAGATCCATTTGGGTGATGGCCTTTGTTCCTTAATCCACAAGTTGCTGCCAGTAATCAGTGGGACTTGCTTAGTGTTACGTAGGCTTGAGTTCTTGTGCGTAGCAAAACAACATACCTTTACAAAGAAGTCTACAGAGAAAAAATGATAAGACTGACAGCTTTATGTGTGTTATATACAGCACGTACTATGACCATAAAACATACAGACAGAAATATGATAAGAGACTCCCCCACTACTTTGTGTACAGGAAGAGGTGCTTCGAACTGGGAGTTCTGCTGTCACACTTACGCAAAGCTCTGAGGCCACTATGGGCAAAGTGTGTGGGTGGGGGGGGGCATCACTTTCCACACATCGATGGCACAGGCGAGGTCGACCGGTGCATGTTTTTTAGCTCACTCACTCATCTACATACCAACGCCACCCCTTTCACCTCTTGCACATACACACACATGCATACTGTGGCTGCAAGAGTTCAGCGCAGGTACACAAGGACCCCTGTGAACTCTCCAACTTGGCCCCGATCCAAGGTATATCTCAACTCCGTGGCTCACAACAGAGCGGAGTCTCCGTGCCTTCCTTACCTTAACACATAAAGGCTTCCACGCACAGAGGTAAAACATGGGTAATACACTAGATGTACTTGCAAATGGAGCGGTGTTTAAACTCCTTTTGATCTGGCGGGATGACCTAGGGGTTTTATTCTTTGGCGCATCAACGCGTAGGTACAAGCTGCGCCCTGGCACCAACGCCTGACAGATGTTGTAACAACCACTGAGAGAGCATGAAAGAAAAAAAACAAGTGAGTTAAAACAAGTGACAAAACCACAGTCGGGATCAAATATTCTACCACCCAAAGTGCAAGAAAAAATGTGCCAATGTGTATTTTTTTTCTCTTTTCTTTTAAACAAGTTACGTGTGTGAGCATGACCCAAAACATCAGATCCATCCATAACTGGATGTACAAAAGATTTGTGTCATAGTTACAATTCCAATACATCTTGTGTTTTTATAGGTTTGTGTGTGTGTGTGTGTGTGGCCATTAAACACCATTGTATCTACTCTAAACAAATAACTAATGTGGTCCTATGTGGATTTGAACTGGATTTTTAGGGGGCTACTGCCAACAGGGGCATTGCACAAACCCCCGCCCATTTTAGCTAACTATTACAATTGGACTGACACAATTTTAGCTGGATCGGAATGGATCACAGAGCCATTTAACTTGAAGGGAATGGGTTGAGCTGGCCAGGCTGGTCAAGAAACACACTTGTTTGTATTTACTATAAAGACACTATAAACATTGCAAAAAATCACAAAGAGAAGTTTGTGGAGATTCTAAGAAACCCAGGTCATTGTTAAGTCAGAAAGTTAAGAGAATTAGTTATGCTTGTTTATTGATAGATCACAGTAGAGAGGCAAAACCCACTGGTAAAATATTAAATTTTTAATCACCTCCTAAAGCAGGACCCGGACCTATTTGACTGGAATCGGCACTTTCTTTTCAGGAAAATTTATTAAAATAAAAGTTAATTAATGTAGCCTGTTTAAAAAAAAAAATTAACTATAATTTATAACTTAGTTTGTAGAGGCCCATAACTAACTAACATATTCTCTTTGTCGTCCTCCACCTCCAGCTCAGACAAGCAAAACTGGATTTTTGGGACATTTTGAATACCAACAACATTATGGATATATTTTTTACATTCATTCTTGAAGGTTTACATTTCCAAAGGTTTAGCAATAATAGCTGTTAAGAAAACTGAAGTTATTGACTATGCTGATCAGCACAGTTTATTTTAGTCTTTGAGCTATAGGGAGAAAAACAAATTAATGCCTCAAAGGTTAAACGGGCAACAAGGAGCTTCTAGTAAGTGCGTTAATCACTCCTTTAGAGGCCTCCAGAAAGGCATTCTCAGTATGTAATGATTTTGACTGTTCTGAAAACAACATCTGCTGAAAAAGACAGGGCGGCTCAAACACAGTCTGATCAAAACATTGTGAAACTTCTGTTCGCAGGATGTTGGAAAGCACTTCTAGTTCTTGTCCTCATTTCCTGTAAAATTCCCCCAATTCGGAGAGACTGCACTGTCTTGACATGAATGTTTTCAAGTTTTTTTTTTTTTGGTCCCAAATCCATCTCCTTGTGTTTACTACATCATTGAGCAATGTGCCTTTTTTCCCAATGAAACCTGATATTGTTAATGTTCGCTCAGGAATGTTTTTCACCTTGTGAGCAACAGGGTGTGTTCCCATCTCTTTTCCCAGCATTTAAAAGCCCACATTTGAAGCTCCACTATTTACTCACTCTCTCTTTATGAATGAGAAGTAATGTAACATATGCCTCATGTCTGGAGCGATGAACTTTTCCCTGAAGAGTGAGCAGCGCCGTGCTCTGGATGTTGTTCTAACAGTAGTTAAACTGTCCATCATTTGGTTAAAAAACACTGTCTACTTCACATGTTTTGAAGAAATCATATTAAGATTATACCTCTACAGACTCTATTTGAAAGTGATATGTATTGCAAATTAGGGCTATAAACCAGTTCTTGATATGCACTCGGTGAACAGAAACCCATTGTCTTAACCTTAGGAGCACCACAGTCAGGTTTGAGAGCTATACAATGTATAATACATTAAAATCAAATCAAGTTGTCACACAAAAATACGCATTAAAACTCACACCAAAGCCTATTTAATGGATGGATTTATGAGGATGGGTGCCAGATAACGCGTAATTTACATTACAAAAGTCAACATGTATTATATTACCTATATTTTATTTTATAACAACAGTCAGTCACATTTGGCAATTTACAGTGTCTGGGGATTTCTTTTGCTTCTTTATGGCTACAAAAGACAACACTGAATAAAACTACATGTCCCAGTACTTTTTTTGTTTTTATTATCATTATTTTTCCATTCAATAAAAAAAAAAAAAAAAAAAAAAAAAAAAAGAATGCAATATTTTCATTTTAAAGAAAACGTTGATGACGTGGGTGTAGGTTGAAGTCAAAGCCTTGTTTTGTCTACCCCTTTGTACTTGTATCACAAAACTGGGAAGAATATTTGTCTTAAGTATATATATATTTGTCACATGAATTCACATTTTAAAGTTTCCACTTCCAGATTCAAAATTAAAAATTACTAGACGGTATGGCCCGTTCACAGTGACATAACCAAACCAAATCTTACCAAATATGTTACAATTGGAAGACAGTTAATTTAGGAACAGGTTTCTATTGAGTACCAAAAATGATGTAGATGATATTGTGAAAACCAAGCACAGTGCGTGCAAACACTCGCCTAGCAGTCACTGGTAGACACTGGTGCATGATGACATCCACTGAAGCTTTGTTTATAATGATAAGATAACAGAGCCAGGGCGTTGGGTTGATGGGGCCAGAGGCATACACTGTATCTGAGGGTCACATTTGACAAATTTACTTCTTAGGCCCAGGTCGCTGGAGGGGTTAATGTGTACAGCCCTGTGCTAACAAGTTGATCGGGGCCATGACAGCCACAGTGACATAACCCTTCAAAGCGTACTGTAGAAGTGGAGTTATCATTAGACTAGATACATTTCAACAGAGGTAAACCACAAGCAACGCTCGAGGGCTGAGTGTGTCACATTTTTGTAGTTAAGAATCTCACAAGAAGAATGTCCAATAGCTGATTTCCCTAGTAACCGTTGACCCCATCCAATACTACTGCACTTGTTGCACTCTTAAATAGTGCAGATCTCTGTTAAGCTACTGGCTCCATGTCGTGAGGTAGGCCAGCACGTACAGTATGAGTGTCTTGAGTAGCTTTGAACCAGAGGAGACAAAGCTTGCAAACTCTGGTCACATGGTTCTTTCAAAGGGGCTTCAGAGCAAACGGTTACAAACAGATAACACCAGCGACAGTGCAGCTAATTCTAATATAAGTTTATTTAAACAAGGGAAAATTTTGAAATAATGTCAATTATAATGTTAAGGGACAAAATTGATAATTTGGGTAAATATGTAAAGCAACAATTATAGAAATTTTCTCCCTCCTTACAGGATTTGATGTTGCCATAGGAACAGCAAACCCTGTGATTTGCCCAAAGCATTTTAATTTGTGTTAATAAAAAAAAATTTGAGGCATGTTTTCTTTTGCAATGCAGCTCAACCCTGATTTCTCCTGCTGCCTGTCCTTTGTTAACTGTACTCAGCGTGACCTGTGCAACCCGTAAACTGTAAACTGTAAACGGTAAACAGTCACTCTGGTCATTCCTGCCTAACACACTAACGTCTTTAAAACTCTGCAAAAAAACCTGACATAAAGTAACAGCCATGTGCAGTGTACGTCTCGTAAAGGAACAGTTTGGGTATGTTTTGACCCCTCACACTTTGGTGCTACCGGGTGACATTTTCTCCATGGAGCCTCAGTAGTGGCTGAACAGATTCTCCTCTTGTGGCTAGAAATGAGGGGAATCCTGACCCAGATTCGGAGGCTGGCTGTACGGAGCTCTGAGGCAACAGCAGCCCCAGTGTGTAAGCAGTGTGTAAAGGAGGGGTCAGCGGGTTCATTGAGGTCTTCCTTTTTACAAGCACTGGCAGCAGAAGGCCCTGACCCATCATTAGCAATAGGAATGGCCTGTACATTGTCTATCAATGTACCAAACCTTATGTCTAATAATATTAACACTGGCTTGTTGTCAAGAATTTTAATGCTTAATCAAGGCACACAGAATGTGCAACGACTCGGGCGCAGCTGAGTGACATGTACAGTAGACTACAACATGGTGAGAATCTGCTGTAGACCATAGCTGTGCTCAGTGAACTCTGCCAGTGGTGGACAGTGGCTGGGCTCTCCTTGCATTACTTCACTCGTGTTATGCTGTAAATATTTTCATTCTTGGTGTAATTGGGGGCTTTGGGGCAGGGGCACCTCACATTCTAGGTCAGTGTCATTATGTGAACACTTTCTGATGTGACTGTCCTGTGAATCCTCCAGACTGAAGTGAACTAATCTCCTCCTTCTCTGTGGCCTCCACATTATTTTTCCAGCACGGTGGTCTCTGAGCACACATGAATGTGGCCTTTTACTTTGTGTGCATGCATGACTGTGTTTCTTTGCATGTGCCTGGCCAGTGTACAGAGTAGGAGCAGCTTCAAACCCGAACTCACTGACCTGTCAGTCAATCTGGACACCAGTGCATTTGAGTCATTAGGTCTGTCTATCCTGTGTGCTGATGACTCTGCGCTGCCTCCAAAGGTGAGCTGCCCTCAGTTCAGTTTATCACATATCTCTGCGTCACAACTCAAAACTCATCATTATTTCAAGCAACAGCAGTCAAACACACAGAAATGTCATTTATCTGGTTTACTATTACAGGATGAGACAATATGTTCTGCAAATTGGTCAAGACAGAACTTTTACAACAGAAGTACCAAACCAGGGCATGCAGAAAAAGTTATCTGGTTGACTAAATTCTTCAAAAAAGTAGTATAAATAAACAAAAGGATTGAATGTAATATTTATAGATAATAGTATTTATTGTGGCCAACTGACACTATTTTAATTTTAAAAAACAATCCGGTCGGGGTTTAAATTGGCAGACATTAGATATATAGGCACGCCCTACTTAAGATAAGATGAAGGAAAAGCTAACCGTCTTGTGCTACAAAGTCTCATTCTACATGAGGTCATAGAGGCAGCTATTGCATAGTTTTGTTTGCGTACTGAGAACATCATGAGAAAGCATGTTTTCACGGCTTGCACTACGCACAGTGCCAGCTGACACTGCCAACTTTGTGTTCAATACGGCTTATAGAACAGAAGGTTGAAGTACTGTAGTGGGCTTTGCTGAACATTCAGTTTTTATTGATAAACAGAGATTTCTCATTTATGTTACATTCTGTTTTTTCTTATATTACATACTGTATCATCAGTCAGGCCTTTTTTGTTCAGCATGCACAGTACAGTTTCACTGCCCCTAATATTTCAGAGACTGATGCCAGTACAAAAAGTACAAAAGTATTACGAATGAATGATTGAAAAAACTTTATTGTCTCCCATTTGTAAACAAAGGTTGACATTTGTCTTTAGCTTCCAAAATACACATTTCCTTCACATACACACCCAATCTATAAACGCATAAAATAAATAAAAAGACATACATGTACATCATGTGTATAAATAATTAAAAGTGTGACATTGTACAGCTGAAGGGCTATAAGTGCTGAGGAGGTGAGGAGGAAGTCCTGGAGTGCTAGAGCTGAGGAGATGTCTCTGAATGGTTTTGATTGGTTGAGCTCTTTGATTACCGTGTTGAACTTTTTATAGATGTTTTTTTTGTGAGCAAATGGAAGTCTGTACCTTAGACCTGAAGGAAGAAGCTGAAAGTGGTGAGAGAGAGGATCAATGAACAGTTCAAAAAGTTGAATTTGCATACCTCCAATGAGTTTACTACTTAGTTTGACCTTTGTGGACAGTTTTGATTTGTTTTTAACACTTAAATGACCAAAGCAGGAAACAATATTAAATGTCAATATACTCTCAATCACGGTTTGGTATACTCACACTAGAGTACACTCCTCAGTTAACACAAAGCAACTTTTAGAGACTACTCTGCTGATTTTTTTGGGTGCTTCCAAATGAAACCTCTGCCACTGGTCTATCTATAAACATATTGAAGTATACTTTTCAATGGTGTTCTTTACAGATGATGTAAGGACCTACCTGGTGCCTCTTTAAGCCAACAGACATTTTCCCTATTGACTATTTTATTGATATTGTAGTAAACTGCTTTTGTGTTTTAAACTCTGAAAGGGCAGAAATGTCAGTCCCTTTAGAACTGCAGGTGTGTGGGGGGTGCTTGTCGCCCCCTCTTCAGGTTGTATACAATGATTTGAACCCCTTGTTCACTGATTGACTTACTTTAAATATTATCTTTATATAAGCCCTTCGTGATTAGCGTTTATTTGCAATATCAACAGCAACATTTCAAATGGTCTCCAATTCATTTTATTTACATGGCATCGTTTATACCTGTGTCTTAATGAGCAATAAACATATAACAAAGACTTACAACCATTCTCAATGTTCACAGTTGTTTTCTCCTCCCACTCTGTGACTAAAAGCACAAATAATGCATTTTTAGCACTAGGATTCTGTGAAAATATGCTAACCGCTTGTTTTACTGATGAATAACACACAAAGTCAAAGAAAAAGTCAAATAGATAATAAAACGAATAGTACATCAAATAAAATTGACATTGTTCACTTTAATCTCCACAAAGAACACAGTGCATAACACAAACAGTGCGCCCACACTACACTGACTACACTGCACTTAGTCAAATATTTGCCCACGGTGCAGAAGTGTGGCAGTAGTATTTGCTTTGCCAAAGTTTCGCTACTTCTTTGCGGCTCGCGCTAAAACACGGTCCAAGCGAACCGCGTCACCTCTGCTGTGGCCTGTGTGTTTATTTATAAAGCGAGGGGGGCCGGGCACTTCCTCTCGGTCTATCTGGGGTCATACGATCCTTTCAACGTGGATCCATAAATGAATGGTGGGCTCGACGGCCACACCATGGCGCACGGGGTCCTGATTGGTTCTCTCCGGCTATATATATTGTGGCAAGGTGTGACACTTCCAAGAAACTACAACTGCCAACACAACAAAGAACATCACAGCGTTTTTCACGATGAGGGCACAGATCCAGAAGGTTCCTCAGATTGTCGAGCTGCTCAAGAAGAAGTCAGTGGGGCTGCAGCACTTCAAGCCCACGTCGTCAGTGTGCGTGCTGGGTGAGAAGGATGCTGTGGAGACTGCACCGCTCTGCCCTCACGCTGCCTCCAGAGCGCAAGCTGCGCACAGCCTGGATGCCATCCCAGGTCCCACCAACTGGCCCCTAGTCGGCAGTCTGGTGGAGCTTCTGCGGAAAGGAGGGCTCACCAGGCAGCACGAGGCTCTGGTACAGTCAGACCGCTCATTTCACTCTGCGTAAAGACAGGCATCTGGACGCATATTTCATATTTAATGTCTATTTTAGACACATTTAGTGCGTAATTATCAGTTTACATACGGGGTATTTATGACTATTTTAAACTAAAATTGCCTCTTTTCCAGGTTGATTACCACAAGAAGTTTGGCAAGATTTTCCGGATGAAACTAGGCTCTTTTGAGTCGGTGCACATTGGCGCGCCTTGTTTGCTGGAGGCGCTCTATCGGAAGGAGGGCAATTATCCTCAGAGGCTGGAAATCAAACCGTGGAAAGCCTACAGAGATCTGCGAAACGAGGCGTACGGACTCCTCATTCTGTAAGTACGCAGTATATTTTTGGATTAGATATAAAATAAAGATGGTAGGCCTAATGACTGAAGCGTGACTTGTTTGGCAGAGAGGGGAAAGACTGGCAGAGAGTGAGAAGCGCGTTTCAGCAGAAGCTGATGAAGCCCACAGAAGTGGTAAAGCTCGACAACAAAATCAACCAAGTACGTTTTAAAACAAGTGGCCTATTCTTGTTTTTAGATGCTTTGTGTTGTTTGAGAAAGTAATGGTCAGTGATTTGTTCTTTTAAACAGGTATTGGTAGATTTTGTCGCAAGAATTCACAACATTAACAAGAGCGGAAAAATTGAAGACTTGTACTTCGAGTTGAATAAATGGTCGTTTGAGAGTAAGTCACACATTTGATTTTAATGTTATTTGTACAGTCTTGTTAGTGACTGTGTTTAAATCAGCTCCCTCCTTTTCATTCTTTCGTTTAGCTTTTCTTAGACTTATCTTTGTTACCATGGCAACAGTCTTTAGAACTTCATCGTGACGAAGTCATGATAAAAACCTGTTGCGTCAGACCAATTAATGAACTTGTTTCAATGGCAACTAAATCCGAACCTGTAAGACTTTAGAGAGTTTATTTCAGGTATATGGCATATCATTTAAAATTTAAAACCTCATTTGTAGTAGTTTTTTTTTTGCTTTTGGTACCTGGAATTGAAAAACATGTCTGCTTTATAAAAACTTGTTCTTTAATTAAAAGAACCTTTAACCCATAAGTGTACCAAGCGTATGGTCTTGCTCTTAATCACTTAATATGTGTTGGTTGTGTCTCATTTGTTCTCTTTGTCTTGTAGCCATTTGTCTGGTTCTATACGACAAGAGATTTGGCTTGCTGCAGGAGAAAGTCAATGAGGAAGCCATGAACTTCATCACAGCCGTAAAAACAGTGAGTACGAGCACTTTCCCCTGCAGAAAACAGCCTAGTTCACCAGGTTCACTCAGGTTCGCTCAGGTCAGGTGAACCTCAGGGATCAAGATTTCTGACTCAATTTACTTGGTTTTACTGGGGCAAACCAATAGCACACAGAGCAGAGATAAAGGGTCGTCCCGGGGCAGCGGGCACATTGAACAGTGATGCAATCAGATGTGTTCAATAGGGCTGATGTTTTTGATTAGATTCAAAGTCTAATCCTTTATTGCTTTGTTTGTTTTGTCTTTTTAATTTTGTGTAGATGATGAGCACATTTGGCATGATGATGGTCACCCCAGTGGAGCTCCACAAAAGCTTTAACACCAAAACGTGGCAGGATCACACTGCAGCCTGGGACCGCATTTTTAGCACAGGTAATACACAGTTATCATAAAAAAACAACATTCATTCACATTTGGACAGTTTCTACCACTATGTCTGTAACTTTACTTATTTCCATTAGGATGACTCATTGAGGCACAAAGTTTATCACCCTCATGAGTCACCACCATGAGTCACAAGAAAGCATATGCTCCTATTACATGTGCTTAAACATAGTATAGAATAGTTTATTGCGCAATAAAATCAGCACAGAAAGGCCCCATCCGTACCAGAACTCCAACTCTGGGCCTTCTTGTTGTTTGGCAACAGTGCTAACTACTGTGCCACTATCTGATCATAATAGATGAGATAGATACTATACATTTCATTAAAAATATACTATTCAGCCAGACTAAACCATCTACAAGACTTGGTTTCACCATGAGTCAAAAAATCAGTTGAAATGACTTTAATCCAACCACAATCTCTCTTCAGCCAAAGTCTACATTGACAAGAAAATGAAGACGAACGCCGACAGAGCTCCTGACGACTTGATTGGTGACATCTTACATCACAGCTGTCTTTCGAAAAAGGAGCTGTATGCTGCCATCACAGAGTTACAGATCGGAGGAGTAGAGACGGTGAGCAGTGGATTTATTTATTGAGATTATGAAGTGTGTACATCAATAAGAACACATAAACGTTTCACCTTAAACCTATTTCCTCTTGATCAGTATGCAAAAAAACTAGAGCTTAATATATTATATAAATCTTTATATAGTCTGTCTCTTCTCTCCGTGGTCCGCTTTGAGGAGCAAACGTGTGCATAACGTGAGCAGAACAGTCAATCTGAAAACTGATTGTAACTCCTCCTGTGCTTTAGTGCAGAACAGACAGGATGAGGACTTTTATAGTCACTAACTTTCCTTAAAGTCGGCTGGTCAGTGTCGGTATTGAATAAAAATGGCCAAATCTATGTAATTGAGATTGACATTAAAATAATAAATAAAATTACATTTGATATTTGACACAGCCATAAAAAAACTAAAAACTGTTCAGGCCCCAAAACAAGCAGGTGCTGCAGTTACTGTCCTTCAAAAAAGTCCTTAAGAAAATAAATGTGGTGTGGTTTTAAATGAGCAGCCTTTGCGGAAGCCCAAACATTCCGCAATTCCTTTGAGGACCCCTCAGAGGAATGCACTAAGTAGCTGCTTTACTAAGTGACATCTCCCTGTGCCTCCTTCTTTCTTTCCCTGTGGCTTCCTTCGCTCATGTGCCCCTTTGTGTTTACATTTCTTAGACTGCCAACAGTATGCTGTGGGCTATTTTCAACTTGTCACGTAACCCTGGTGCCCAGAAGAAACTGCTGGAAGAGATCAGAGCAGTGGTCCCCCCGGACCAAAACCCATGTGGAGAGCACCTCAAAAGTATGCCCTACCTCAAGGCCTGCCTCAAGGAGTCCATGAGGTACAGTACAGCAGGTCACAACAGTAACACAGTAAACTGACATGATTTTTGCAAAACGCAAACCTGGGCCGACATTATTTAAAAATATACAACCACAATGTTTCTCACACAGTCTGTGGTGGGCCACCATTTTCTAATCTAACCCGCTATGAACCCACACAAACCAAAAACAGATTCTAACATTCAGATGTTGGATTTTGTAATGGTAAATGACGCATTCATATTTTGGAGTCTGCTGCACTGGCCCGTGTCTGTTACTTAATTTTCCTAACTGCTCTGACAAGGGCTCAGTGCACAGAGAGTTATTATTGAGACGAGACGGCTTCTCCTGACAACAATCGAGTGACACCTAAGGGTCTCACTCATGAGAACAACATTTCAGAATTATTGATGTTGTGTAAGCACAGCCTTACCGTTGACCACAAGGCAGGATGTAACTCATGTATACCATAAGGCTGCTGCACAAATAAAACAGCTGTAGCTATAAATGTCACAACATAATGAAGAGAGAAATTTGATTATTACTTATTGTCAGCAGTTTTAAATCAGGCATGGGTAAAACAGATTCAAACAAGATTTTTGAGATATAGTAAGGTAGCTCCATCTTTAAATGCACCTTTGGTCACGTTCAGGTGACTTAATAATCTTTTTCTCGTACAATCACAAGTTTTCACAACATGTTATTTGAAGTTAATACCTTAACCGCATCACTCAATGAATGTACAGTATATGACGTGTGACTGGAGATTATACTTCATCTGGCCCTTTGAAAAACACTTGAGTATGTTTAGCTCCCCTGCTGCTTAACTACTTATACACATGTGTCATGCTACACTAATGCTTTGCCGAGGCCATATTCTCATGTACTTTTAAAAAATGTTTTACAGGTTATCGCCGTCAGTTCCTTTCACAAGCAGGACTCTGGACAAAGACACTGTGTTGGGAGATTATGCCATTCCCAAAGGAGTAAGTGGCTTAATTCTACACATCTAAACATGAGCAGATTAAACTCTTGTATTAATTTACATTCAACAAAAGTAAGGCAGGTTTGAAAAAACGTGGTCACACACAGTACAAAGTCCCAGCTGTAAAATATCAAATGCATTCAAGAATCAGCTTCTTGTGGACTTGTAATAAGATTGACTGTGTGCTTTTTTTTATTTATATAACAATTTAAGCCAAAGTCTGTGATTATAGAAGAAAAATATGTTTTTAATAATTATCCCTCTGATCATCCACAGACAGTTTTAATGATTAACAGCCACGCACTGGGCTCCAATGAGAAATACTTTGATGAGACCAAGCAGTTCAAACCTGAGCGATGGCTGCGGGAGAACATCACCAACAACCCTTTTGCGTATGTTCCCTTTGGCATCGGAAAGAGGATGTGCATTGGCCGCCGCCTAGCGGAACTGCAGCTGCAGCTGGCAATGTGTTGGGTGAGACATGATACCAATTTGCTATTAACATGCTGAAAATCCTGATGCTCAAGTGATGTAGCAAAGTTGTATGTATTGCACTAAAAGTAGAGCAAAGTAGTCATTATGCCAGGAGAAGAACTCACTGTGTGATCCCAAAGTAATCTGCTGAGAAATAGGAAAGCAAGTGTTGTCTCAGTCCATTTTGAATATATCTCCTTTATGCTCCGTTAAAAATCTCTGGGCTGTGATTACCTACATTTTATTATCAAATCTCTCAAAAGGGGTAAATAAAAGTAACACACCATATCAATTAAAGTTAAGTTAATAGTAGCACGTAGCAGGTCATGAACTGAAAAGTAAGATACTGTGCACGGAGGACATTTAAAGTTAGATCTCTTATTAGATTTGCATGGATACTTTTGAATTACTCATTTGATCCAGCTGATCCAGGCTGACAAACCTTCTCTTGTCTCTCAAAAGTTGGTACGAGACTTTGAGATTGTGGCGACTGATAATGAGCCTCTTGATGTGATCCACTCTGGCCTTTTGGTTCCCAACCGAGAGCTGCCTGTTGCCTTTATCAGGAGGAGATGAGGTACTGGGAATGATATTGAAAAAAACAAACTGATTGTAAAACCACTGTGGCATTGTGACTCACCTGTTTGATCTTTTTCACCAGGATTCATATCAAGAGACACATTAACATGAAGACGATACCTCTGCTGACGACCCTGATAATCATGTGACTCCTTCTATTGCTGCTCTGTAAATAGAACTTAACATAAATGATTTGAGCTGTAATTTTACCACAAATACCTCAGGCTTTTTCAAGAGCACTTCTGATGATTTCTTATGGCTGACTGACTGATTCTAATTACTCTAAAGTAAATGTTGCAACTAGGCAGCTTTCCTCAAATTTTATGTAAAACTATCACCTCAGACATGCCTTTGTGTATATATAACTGTTTTGTTCTTCCATTTTTAAAATTTTCAATATATATATATATATATATATATATATATATATATATATATATATATATATATATATATATATATATATATATATACACATATATATATATATATATATAATAGTTGTAATAGTGTAATAGTTTATTTTTTATTGTGTATATACATGTAAAACTGAATTGTTGTATATTGTTTTGTGTAGAGACTATTTTATTCACTGAATTTTAACATGAATAAATGTATGAAAGCCACACAGCCCTGGTTTTATGCTAATAAATAGAATTAAAGTCTTTAGGTAATTATGAGTTTTACAGTTTGAGCATAAAAGTAAAATAATTTAAAAGTCATAGACATCACTAATACTTCAACAAAACATAGAACAGCTTAATTCCAGTTCAAGTATTTACTCTTGAGTAAATTTTAGAGTCTGCACTTTTCTCTATACCACTAATTAAACTCTGGACCAGGACACAGAAGTGGAAGTCTCTGTGGACAAAACTGGCATAAAGTCAAGATAATTTATGAGTAAACACTTAGAACAAATCATGTGCAACAGAAGTTTCATTCATTGGAAAGAGGCTGACGCTATGGGATTTCGCCTAATTTTAATGGCTTTACACTTTAAGTACACTTGTCTTTGCAAGCTGTCATTTTTTCACTACGATGAGTGTCAAAGTGGCACTGAATTTAATATTCCCTGTGCGCTGAAACTTGTGTGCATACCAAGCACACAGGTTTCCCATTCACCTCGGTGAATAGCTATGAAGTGGTACACTACACCCTGTGTCTACTTCTCTCCTTTTTTACAAAGTAATTTGGGTAATGAGGGTTCCACAGAGGGTCATTTTGACAGCAAAAGAGTAGTGCAATCTGCAGTTCAATTCTGGGTCACAGTCTTTTATTATGTCCGCTGCTTTTATTAAACAGTCCCCAGTGGACCAATGAGAAATAGAAGTTTAATTGCAGTTAATAACTTCTACTTAATTTTCTCACTTTCCAAATTCCCACGGGCCAGAATGTACTCTTTGGTTAATCGTGGTTTGGCCAATTGACTACATGTTTGTTTTACACAGTCAGAGTTACACCATGCAAAAATGTAATGCTAGAACTGCCGCACCATTGGACCAAACCAGTCGTGGTTTGGTGGAAATCAAATGGCTTTCAGAAGGTCAAGATGGATTTCTGTGAGTAGGTAAATTCACAAATCTTACCAGTATCCAGCTGCTATGCAAGGTATCAATGTAACACATTATATGAACTTAATACCAGTAACAAAACCAAATAGAACCAACAGATTATTGACACCATCTGCCTTTAAGTGTTATTATAATAACTGAGCATGTCCCATTAAATGTAGAATCTGAGAACATGCTTTATGTTCTCAAAATAAAAAAAAATCTGATCCAAGAGAAAGGGATGTGGGGTCTCTATACTAAAAAAATGAAATTGGCACTAACTCCAGCAAAAGACATTCTATGGCCGTTCTGTCATGTAGCTTTTCAGTGCTGTTCCTTGACTGTAGGTCAATGGACAAGGCCTGATGCTGAGTGGCAGGAGTTGTATAATCTGTTCATTTGGCCCAGAATAGAACAGATCAAAGACTAGAGTCTCTTTCAATGTAATTTAATGTTCCAATGTGAAGCAGGTTGTTCCTCTATAGAGAATAATTGTACTCACATGACTTTCGGGGCAATAATTGGCCCCAATTATTGTGCAAGACCACCTGAGGAAAATAAGGGGCCAAAATCAGGCAAAGACTTCTAGTGCGAAAGGTTATGTTAAATAAATATAACAACTATTCTACACTCTACATCAAAAACTCACCTGGTACACCACAACACCAGGGAGTTATTTTTAGGTCTCCTCTCTTGCTCCTAGGATTCCACCCCTACGGCCTCTAATTGTCCTACAATGCCCAACAGTGGCCAATAGTTGCAAATCCTCTGCAGTGCAACAATGAACAGGTATTTTAGTTCACTACACTCCCACATATTTTGAAATATTCTTTGGCTCCACAACGAAAACATTAGTTATAGAAAAAATAGGAACCTAAATTACCTACGGTTTTGTATACTTATAAAAGAACATGATCAATATCTACTCATCAAAATGTGTTCAATGAAATGTTTGTTTAGAAATTATTGAAGAAAGAAAACTGAAAACAAAGTGTATCAGATGTGACTGTTGTTTAATTGTGGAATAAAGTCACTGTTTAAAATATTGACTCAACTTAAGAGACAGATTGAAGTAATGATACATTAATAGACACACAGCACTCAGAAGGAGTGGAGGAACAGCAGTCTTTACAAAAGACACACAGTCAGTGGATCAGCATCAGCCTCATGTGAACATCACACAAAACTGATGAGCTCAGTCAGATACAGACACGGCTTTATACAAAGCAAAGTGATGAAAGTAAAGCAGAGATAAAGACTCTGGCTGTACAGCTTCAGTCATAAGCTTTACATAAAAGAATAAGATGGAGATCATAAAAGTGATCAGTGAAGAGTCAATCACATCAATGAAGACAATGTAAAGACTGTGACAGTGACAGAAATGATCCACAAAAAGGATCAATAAAGTCTGAGATCAGAATGAGATTAAACAGATACTGTTCAAAACCTGAGACATTCTTCATTTCCACAGGAAATGTCACTAAGAGAATCCAAATACAGTTTAAAACAAAACAGTTTTCACAAACTGATCAGTGTTGGATTAAACAGATTCAAATAATCACAGGACAAATGTCCACATAAAGGACAAATGAAGTTTCAGATCAAAATGATCAGGAATAATGTTTCTCTTTAAACAAGAAAGACATAAAAAGCAGAATGCTACATTTTCTCAGAAAACATATTCAACATTTGCATTTCAATGAGTCCAATGAGACGAAGACATGAAATAAAATCAAACCTTTGTAAAAGTTCTAAGAGTTGTTCAAAATAATGACCAATGTGGTCGTTTGAGTCAATCTGCTGCAGGACCATGTGTTTCCACAGAAAACACAACAACAGGAAATGCTTCTGTTCACACAGAGAGAAGTCACATAGTTCAGACATTTGTGAGCAATATTTACAAAGCAAAAGTAAAAACACTTTTCTTTGAAAAGTAACAGTTAGAAAACAAATTTCCAGTCCAACCGGACTAATAAAAGGATGAAATCAGAGTCATTTCTGCTGAAATGCAGAAGATCAGAGTCTCAGACTGAAGTGATGCTGAGTCTGAGTCAGTCCAGTGCAGGGTCTACCACGGCCTCCAGGGGGCGCTGCTCACTGGACTCTTGTCTTTGCTGGAGCTGCTCTGAAGAGACAAGTGTGCCTCTCTGTGGTTGTGGAGCTCAGTGCAGTGGCTCTGCTCTGGGCTCTTCATGTGGCTCTGGGACAGGAAGTGTGTCAGCTTCTTCTTCTGCAGCAGCTGTGTCAGGACACTCACTGTCATCTCCAGGACGTCTGCTTTCTCCAGCTTGGAGTCTGGCTGCTGTTTGAGGAACTCTGCAGCCAGGAGAGACTTGAGCTGCTCAATGGTGCTGTTGATTCTCTCTCTGCGCTGCTTCTCCACCACAGGCTTTCTCAGCTGCAACAACAACAAGAAACACATTTAATAACTTGTTCAAGTTCAGGCAAGAAATGAAAGACAACTTTTAAATGTGACAAATGTCTTTGATCTGGAGCTGAATTTACCTTGTGAGAGAGGCTGAGGTGGTCCTGAGAGGGGCTCATTGCTGCAGTGATTGTAGGAGCCATGTCTGGATGTGTGAGCTCTAGAGGTCTCTGTAGAGAGTCTGCCCTCTGCTGTCTTCAGCCTCCTATTTATAGTCCCACATCTCCATATGAATGTGTGGGTCTAGGTCTGAGAGAAGGTTCTCACAGTCCTCAGCCAATCAGAGAGCTGACAGCGAAGAGAGCAGAAGTTAGTGTGACTTTAGAAGAGGACAATGGTTTGGTCTCAGGGGACGAGGAGCAGAGGGAGCCTCACAGAGCTGTGTGTGGATCTGGGAAAGTGCTGAGCCTTTGAAGAGACCAGGTCTGGTCCTGAAGCTGATCAGTGACTGGACACGTGCTGCTCTTTACATCAGACACTGACTCTGGGCATTATGTCCTCAGACTGTACACAATAAACTTCCATCTGATCAAAAATGGTGTAATATCAAATTTTAATGTTTTCCTTCAGTGATTGTTTTCAAAACATCACGTGACTGAGGTGTCAGTATTGGTCGAAATAAGTTCAAGTAGTTGTATTGAAGTTGTGCTGGTGTCCATCTGAGGCAGATGTGTTGTGCTGGGGTCAGTGTGAGGAGAGTGTGGCTCTCACTTTCCCACAGAGTCTTTGAATGGAGCAATGAGCTCAATACAAAAGAGCCATGGAGCCACAGTCACTAACCATCTGGAGGGACACGGCTCCACAGGAATTTGATCTGCTCAACTTTATTAGGAATTTAACTATATATATTTATTTTATATAATTCTTTTTAACAATGTTATTTTTACAATTCCGTCATTTGGACAAGTTGATACTTTTCAGTTTTAAAATGAAGTTGATGTTTAAATTGTTGCAAGGTTTAATATTGTGGCTGTGACAGCTGGTCCCTGACGTGTGCCAAATCCTTGTGGACAGTTTTTGTGAAAGATGCTGAACATTCGTCCCATTAACACAGACAATGTTAAAAGGCTGTCACTCATCAATTTCAAAAACAATATTAGATCAAAATTAGACACAATGGACTTGGTTTTAAATTCATAATACCTTTAATATTGTGCCACAATTCAACAACAAATTTATTCCTGAAGCTCAACTTAAAAATTATCCTCAAAAAAGATCTAAATAATTAATTTGAAGGAGCTCCACTTTTATATTTAACATTCATAAAAGTCAAGATTCAGTTGTGATCCAACAGTAGCAGGTGTGAGAGTCCTGTTTCTGGTAGAGTCTCTGTTTCCCACAGTCAGTTTTTGAACGATGCAGTCAGTGCCCTTCAGAAGATGTGACGTCACTCACCATCTGGAGGGAAACCACAAGATGGCGTCTTCCAAGAGTTTTACACATGAACTAAAAGTTTGTATGTCTTTGTGTTGGGATTGAAAAGACACGGAAAAGGCCAAAGTGTAAATAATGCTGACTTTTATTTGGAATGTGTTGAACTGAATAAACGCCTTTAGCCAATCAGAGCGGCTCCCTCCATCAGGAAGGGCTGATGGAGATGAGTGGGCGTTGAGGCAGCTGTTTCCTGAAGTGTGCCAAATCCCTGTGGACAATAGTCGCTGCTGGTGTCACAAAGGACCGGACTGAGACTCACATCTCCAAGGCTTTCCCACACTTTCTCGTCATGTGACACGTGTGTGCCTCGATCAAAGACCTCCTCCATTAGGTCATGTGATCATCTATATTAACAAATATTCTTCTAAACTCTCTTAATACACTAGTCTTTTTGATTGATACTTTAACAGAAAGAGATTTTAAAAAGTATGCATTTGTTTTGTTTTCTTGTTAATAACCTGTGACTCTTAAGGTCAAAGGTCATGTTCTATTGTCTTGATGGGGCTCTGTGAGTGAGTTTCCTCTGGTTTCACACACTTTTATAATCACAGCATCAATATGAGTGTGCCTCATGATCACAGGACACACTTGTGCAGCACATGAAGAGTCAGAGGCACATTTCTCAGAGTCAACACTCTTCACACCTGAAACATGCTGACACTACATTCACTCTGTAGTGCCAATAACATGCTGCTTGTTTCTGGTTTTGTTTGACTAGTAATTATTTTCACAGTCCACAGACCTGCTCATCCTAACATAGCTGAAGAAACACTAGAAAGAACAGTCTTAGTGTCATTTGAATCCTGCAGCGGTGACACAATACTACAGTTTGTCCATCTCCATATTGTTTTTGTCGAAGAAAGGGAGCTCAAACAGAAAATAAGATTTGATTATTTATTGAATCAAATTGATCAAATGTAATGATTCATTACAACAAAGCTCAGACACATGTCCAAGACACACAGCACTCAGAAGGAGTGGAGGAACAGCAGTCTTTACAAAAGACACACAGTCAGTGGATCAGCATCAGCCTCATGTGAACATCACACAAAACTGATGAGCTCAGTCAGATACAGACACGGCTTTATACAAAGCAAAGTGATGAAAGTAAAGCAGAGATAAAGACTCTGGCTGTAGAGCTTCAGTCATAAGCTTTACATGAAACAATAAGATGGAGATCATAAAAGTGATCAGTGAAGAGTCAATCACATCAATGAAGACAATGTAAAGACTGTGACAGTGACAGAAATGATCCACAAAAAGGATCAATAAAGTCTGAGATCAGAATGAGATTAAACAGATACTGTTCAAAACCCGAGACATTCTTCATTTCCACAGGAAATGTCACTAAGAGAATCCAAATACAGTTTAAAACAAAACAGTTTTCACAAACTGATCAGTGTTGGATCAAACAGATTCAAATAATCACAGGACAAATGTCCACATAAAGGACAAAAGAAGTTTCAGATCAAAATGATCAGGAATAATGTTTCTCTTTAAACAAGAAAGACATAAAAAGCAGAATGCTACATTTTCTCAGAAAACATATTCAACATTTGCATTACAATGAGTCCAATGAGACGAAGACATGAAATAAAATCAAACCTTTGTAAAAGGTCTAAGAGTTGTTCAAAATAATGACCAATGTGGTCGTTTGAGTGAATCTGCTGCAGGACCATGTGTTTCCACAGAAAACACAACAACAGGAAATGCTTCTGTTCACACAGAGAGAAGTCATATAGTTCAGACATTTGTGAGCAATATTTCCAAAGCAAAAGTAAAAACACTTTTCTTTGAAAAGTAACAGTTAGAAAACAAATTTCCAGTCCAACCGGACTAATAAAAGAATAAAACCAGAGTCATTTCTGCTAAAATGCAGAAGATCAGAGTCTCAGACTGAAGTGATGCTGAGTCTGAGTCAGTCCAGTGCAGGGTCTACCACGGCCTCCAGGGGGCGCTGCTCACTGGACTCTTGTCTTTGCTGGAGCTGCTCTGAAGAGACAAGTGTGCCTCTCTGTGGTTGTGGAGCTCAGTGCAGTGGCTCTGCTGTGGGCTCTTAATGTGGCTCTGGGACAGGAAGTGTGTCAGCTTCTTCTTCTGCAGCAGCTGTGTCAGGACACTCACTGTCATCTCCAGGACGTCTGCTTTCTCCAGCTTGGAGTCTGGCTGCTGTTTGAGGAACTCTGCAGCCAGGAGAGACTTGAGCTGCTCAATGGTGCTGTTGATTCTCTCTCTGCGCTGCTTCTCCACCACAGGCTTTCTCAGCTGCAACAACAACAAGAAACACATTTAATAACTTGTTCAAGTTCAGGCAAGAAATGAAACACAACTTTTAAATGTGACAACTGTCTTTGATCTGGATCTGAATTTACCTTGTGAGAGAGGCTGAGGTGGTCCTGAGAGGGGCTCATTGCTGCAGTGATTGTAGGAGCCATGTCTGGATGTGTGAGCTCTAGAGGTCTCTGTAGAGAGTCTGCCCTCTGCTGTCTTCAGCCTCCTATTTATAGTCCCACATCTCCATATGAATGTGTGGGTCTAGGTCTGAGAGAAGGTTCTCACAGTCCTCAGCCAATCAGAGAGCTGACAGCGAAGAGAGCAGAAGTTAGTGTGACTTTAGAAGAGGACAATGGTTTGGTCTCAGGGGACGAGGAGCAGAGGGAGCCTCACAGAGCTGTGTGTGGATCTGGGAAAGTGCTGAGCCTTTGAAGAGACCAGGTCTGGTCCTGAAGCTGATCAGTGACTGGACACGTGCTGCTCTTTACATCAGACACTGACTCTGGGCATTACCTCCTCAGACCGTACACAATAAACTTCATCTGATCAAAAATGGTGTAATATAAAATGTTAATCTTTTTTTTCAGTCATTTTTTCAAAACATCACGTGACTGAGGTGTCAGTATTGCTTGAAATAAGTTCAAGTAGTTGTATTGAAGTTGTGCTGGTGTCCATCTGAGGCAGATGTGTTGTGCTGGGGTCAGTGTGAGGAGAGTGTGGCTCTCACTTTCCCACAGAGTCTTTGAATGGAGCAATGAGCTCAATACAAAAGAGCCATGGAGCCACAGTCACTAACCATCTGGAGGGACACGGCTCCACAGGAATTTGATCTGCTCAACTTTATTAGGAATTTAACTATATATATTTATTTTATATAATTCTTTTTAACAATGTTATTTTTACAATTCCGTCATTTGGACAAGTTGATACTTTTCAGTTTTAAAATGAAGTTGATGTTTAAATTGTTGCAAGGTTTAATATTGTGGCTGTGACAGCTGGTCCCTGACGTGTGCCAAATCCTTGTGGACAGTTTTTGTGAAAGATGCTGAACATTCGTCCCATTAACAAACACAATGTTAAAAGGCTGTCACTCATCAATTTCAAAAACAATATTAGATCAAAATTAGACACAATAGACTTGGTTTTAAATTCATAATACCTTTAATATTGTGCCACAATTCAACAACAAATTTATTCCTGAAGCTCAACTTAAAAATTATCCTCAAAAAAGATCTAAATAATTAATTTGAAGGAGCTCCACTTTTATATTTAACATTCATAAAAGTCAAGACTCAGTTGTGATCCAACAGTAGCAGGTGTGAGAGTCCTGTTTCTGGTAGAGTCTCTGTTTCCCACAGTCAGTTTTTGAACGATGCAGTCAGTGCCCTTCAGAAGATGTGACGTCACTCACCATCTGGAGGGAAACCACAAGATGGCGTCTTCCAAGAGTTTTACACATGAACTAAAAGTTTGTATGTCTTTGTGTTGGGATTGAAAAGACACGGAAAAGGCCAAAGTGTAAATAATGCTGACTTTTATTTGGAATGTGTTGAACTGAATAAACGCCTTTAGCCAATCAGAGCGGCTCCCTCCATCAGGAAGGGCTGATGGAGATGAGTGGGCGTTGAGGCAGCTGTTTCCTGAAGTGTGCCAAATCCCTGTGGACAATAGTCGCTGCTGGTGTCACAAAGGACCGGACTGAGACTCACATCTCCAAGGCTTTCCCACACTTTCTCGTCATGTGACACGTGTGTGCCTCGATCAAACACCTCCTCCATTAGGTCATGTGATCATCTATATTAACAAATATTCTTCTAAACTCTCTAAATACACTAGTCTTTTTGATTGATACTTTAACAGAAAGAGATTTTAAAAAGTATGCATTTGTTTTGTTTTCTTGTTAATAACCTGTGACTCTTAAGGTCAAAGGTCATGTTCTATTGTCTTGATGGGGCTCTGTGAGTGAGTTTCCTCTGGTTTCACACACTTTTATAATCACAGCATCAATATGAGTGTGCCTCATGATCACAGGACACACTTGTGCAGCACATGAAGAGTCAGAGGCACATTTCTCAGAGTCAACACTCTTCACACCTGAAACATGCTGACACTACATTCACTCTGTAGTGCCAATAACATGCTGCTTGTTTCTGGTTTTGTTTGACTAGTAATTATTTTCACAGTCCACAGACCTGCTCATCCTAACATAGCTGAAGAAACACTAGAAAGAACAGTCTTAGTGTCATTTGAATCCTGCAGCGGTGACACAATACTACAGTTTGTCCATCTCCATATTGTTTTTGTCGAAGAAAGGGAGCTCAAACAGAAAATAAGATTTGATTATTTATTGAATCAAATTGATCAAATGTAATGATTCATTACAACAAAGCTCAGACTCATGTCCAAGACACACAGCACTCAGAAGGAGTGGAGGAACAGCAGTCTTTACAAAAGACACACAGTCAGTGGATCAGCATCAGCCTCATGTGAACATCACACAAAACTGATGAGCTCAGTCAGATACAGACACGGCTTTATACAAAGCAAAGTGATGAAAGTAAAGCAGAGATAAAGACTCTGGCTGTAGAGCTTCAGTCATAAGCTTTAAATGAAACAATAAAATGGAGATCATAAAAGTGATCAGTGAAGAGTCAATCACATCAATGAAGACAATGTAAAGACTGTGACAGTGACAGAAATGATCCACAAAAGGATCAATAAAGTCTGAGATCAGAATGAGATTAAACAGATACTGTTCAAAACCTGAGACATTCTTCATTTCCACAGGAAATGTCACTAAGAGAATCCAAATACAGTTTAAAACAAAACAGTTTTCACAAACTGATCAGTGTTGGATTAAACAGATTCAAATAATCACAGGACAAATGTCCACATAAAGGACAAATGAAGTTTCAGATCAAAATGATCAGGAATAATGTTTCTCTTTAAACAAGAAAGACATAAAAAGCAGAATGCTACATTTTCTCAGAAAACATAATCAACATTTGCATTTCAATGAGTCCAATGAGACGAAGACATGAAATAAAATCAAACCTTTGTAAAAGGTCTAAGAGTTGTTCAAAATAATGACCAATGTGGTCGTTTGAGTCAATCTGCTGCAGGACCATGTGTTTCCACAGAAAACACAACAACAGGAAATGCTTCTGTTCACACAGAGAGAAGTCACATAGTTCAGACATTTGTGAGCAATATTTCCAATGGAAAAGTAAAAACACTTTTCTTTGAAAAGTAACAGTTAGAAAACAAATTTCCAGTCCAACCGGACTAATAAAAGAATAAAACCAGAGTCATTTCTGCTAAAATGCAGAAGATCAGAGTCTCAGACTGAAGTGATGCTGAGTCTGAGTCAGTCCAGTGCAGGGTCTACCACGGCCTCCAGGGGGCGCTGCTCACTGGACTCTTGTCTTTGCTGGAGCTGCTCTGAAGAGACAAGTGTGCCTCTCTGTGGTTGTGGAGCTCAGTGCAGTGGCTCTGCTCTGGGCTCTTCATGTGGCTCTGGGACAGGAAGTGTGTCAGCTTCTTCTTCTGCAGCAGCTGTGTCAGGACACTCACTGTCATCTCCAGGACGTCTGCTTTCTCCAGCTTGGAGTCTGGCTGCTGTTTGAGGAACTCTGCAGCCAGGAGAGACTTGAGCTGCTCAATGGTGCTGTTGATTCTCTCTCTGCGCTGCTTCTCCACCACAGGCTTTCTCTGCTGCAACAACAACAAGAAATACATTTAATAACTTGTTCAAGTTCAGACAAGAAATGAAACACAACCTTTAAATGTGACAAATGTCTTTGATCTGGATCTGAATTTACCTTGTGAGAGAGGCTGAGGTGGTCCTGAGAGGGGCTCATTGCTGCAGTGATTGTAGGAGCCATGTCTGGATGTGTGAGCTCTAGAGGTCTCTGTAGAGAGTCTGCCCTCTGCTGTCTTCAGCCTCCTATTTATAGTCCCACATCTCCATATGAATGTGTGGGTCTAGGTCTGAGAGAAGGTTCTCACAGTCCTCAGCCAATCAGAGAGCTGACAGCGAAGAGAGCAGAAGTTAGTGTGACTTTAGAAGAGGACAATGGTTTGGTCTCAGGGGACGAGGAGCAGAGGGAGCCTCACAGAGCTGTGTGTGGATCTGGGAAAGTGCTGAGCCTTTGAAGAGACCAGGTCTGGTCCTGAAGCTGATCAGTGACTGGACACGTGCTGCTCTTTACATCAGACACTGACTCTGGGCATTACCTCCTCAGACCGTACACATTAAACTTCATCTGATCAAAAATGGTGTAATATAAAATGTTAATCTTTTTTTTCAGTCATTTTTTCAAAACATCACGTGACTGAGGTGTCAGTATTGCTTGAAATAAGTTCAAGTAGTTGTATTGAAGTTGTGCTGGTGTCCATCTGAGGCAGATGTGTTGTGCTGGGGTCAGTGTGAGGAGAGTGTGGCTCTCACTTTCCCACAGAGTCTTTGAATGGAGCAATGAGCTCAATACAAAAGAGCCATGGAGCCACAGTCACTAACCATCTGGAGGGACACGGCTCCACAGGAATTTGATCTGCTCAACTTTATTAGGAATTTAACTATATATATTTATTTTATATAATTCTTTTTAACAATGTTATTTTTACAATTCCGTCATTTGGACAAGTTGATACTTTTCAGTTTTAAAATGAAGTTGATGTTTAAATTGTTGCAAGGTTTAATATTGTGGCTGTGACAGCTGGTCCCTGACGTGTGCCAAATCCTTGTGGACAGTTTTTGTGAAAGATGCTGAACATTCGTCCCATTAACAAACACAATGTTAAAAGGCTGTCACTCATCAATTTCAAAAACAATATTAGATCAAAATTAGACACAATAGACTTGGTTTTAAATTCATAATACCTTTAATATTGTGCCACAATTCAACAACAAGTTCATCCCTGAAGCTCAACTTAAAAATTATCCTCAAAAAAGATCTAAATAATTAATTTGAAGGAGCTCCACATTTATATTTAATATTCATAAAAGTCAAGACTCAGTTGTGATCCAACAGTAGCAGGTGTGAGAGTCCTATTTCTGGTAGAGTCTCTGTTTCCCACAGTCAGTTTTTGAATGATGCAGTCAGTGCCCTTCAGAAGATGTGACGTCACTCACCATCTGGAGGGAAAACACAAGATGGCGTCTTCCAAGAGTTTTACACATGAACTAAAAGTTTGTATGTCTTTGTGTTGGGATTGAAAAGACACGGAAAAGGCCAAAGTGTAAATAATGCTGACTTTTATGTGGAATGTGTTGAACTGAATAAACGCCTTTAGCCAATCAGAGCGGCTCCCTCCATCAGGAAGGGCTGATGGAGATGAGTGGGCGTTGAGGCAGCTGTTTCCTGAAGTGTGCCAAATCCCTGTGGACAATAGTCGCTGCTGGTGTCACAAAGGACCGGACTGAGACTCACATCTCCAAGGCTTTCCCACACTTTCTCTTCATGTGACACGTGTGTGCCTCGATCAAACACCTCCTCCATTAGGTCATGTGATCATCTATATTAACAAATATTCTTCTAAACTCTCTAAATACACTAGTCTTTTTGATTGATACTTTAACAGAAAGAGATTTTAAAAAGTACGCATTTGTTTTGTTTTCATTTTGATAACCTGTGACTCTTAAGGTCAAAGGTCATGTTCTATTGTCTTGATGGGGCTCTGTGAGTGAGTTTCCTCTGGTTTCACACACTTTTATAATCACAGCATCAATATGAGTGTGCCTCATGATCACAGGACACACTTGTGCAGCACATGAAGAGTCAGAGGCACATTTCTCAGAGTCAACACTCTTCACACCTGAAACATGCTCACACTACATTCACTCTGTAGTGCCAATAACATGCTGCTTGTTTCTGGTTTTGTTTGACTAGTAATTATTTTCACAGTCCACAGACCTGCTCATCCTAACATAGCTGAAGAAACACTAGAAAGAACAGTCTTAGTGTCATTTGAATTCTGCAGAGGTGACACAATACTACAGTTTGTCCATCTCCATATTGTTTGTGTCGAAGAAAGGGAGCTCAAACAGAAAATAAGATTTGATTATTTATTGAATCAAATTGATCAAATGTAATGATTCATTACAACAAAGCTCAGACACATGTCCAAGACACACAGCACTCAGAAGGAGTGGAGGAACAGCAGTCTTTACAAAAGACACACAGTCAGTGGATCAGCATCAGCCTCATGTGAACATCACACAAAACTGATGAGCTCAGTCAGATACAGACACGGCTTTATACAAAGCAAAGTGATGAAAGTAAAGCAGAGATAAAGACTCTGGCTGTACAGCTTCAGTCATAAGCTTTACATAAAAGAATAAGATGGAGATCATAAAAGTGATCAGTGAAGAGTCAATCACATCAATGAAGACAATGTAAAGACTGTGACAGTGACAGAAATGATCCACAAAAAGGATTAATAAAGTCTGAGATCAGAATGAGATTAAACAGATACTGTTCAAAACCTGAGACATTCTTCATTTCCACAGGAAATGTCACTAAGAGAATCCAAATACAGTTTAAAACAAAACAGTTTTCACAAACTGATCAGTGTTGGATTAAACAGATTCAAATAATCACAGGACAAATGTCCACATAAAGGACAAATGAAGTTTCAGATCAAAATGATCAGGAATAATGTTTCTCTTTAAACAAGAAAGACATAAAAAGCAGAATGCTACATTTTCTCAGAAAACATATTCAACATTTGCATTTCAATGAGTCCAATGAGACGAAGACATGAAATAAAATCAAACCTTTGTAAAAGGTCTAAGAGTTGTTCAAAATAATGACCAATGTGGTCGTTTGAGTCAATCTGCTGCAGGACCATGTGTTTCCACAGAAAACACAACAACAGGAAATGCTTCTGTTCACACAGAGAGAAGTCACATAGTTCAGACATTTGAGAGCAATATTTCCAAAGCAAAAGTAAAAACACTTTTCTTTGAAAAGTAACAGTTAGAAAACAAATTTCCAGTCCAACCGGACTAATAAAAGAATAAAACCAGAGTCATTTCTGCTAAAATGCAGAAGATCAGAGTCTCAGACTGAAGTGATGCTGAGTCTGAGTCAGTCCAGTGCAGGGTCTACCACGGCCTCCAGGGGGCGCTGCTCACTGGACTCTTGTCTTTGCTGGAGCTGCTCTGAAGAGACAAGTGTGCCTCTCTGTGGTTGTGGAGCTCAGTGCAGTGGCTCTGCTGTGGGCTCTTAATGTGGCTCTGGGACAGGAAGTGTGTCAGCTTCTTCTTCTGCAGCAGCTGTGTCAGGACACTCACTGTCATCTCCAGGACGTCTGCTTTCTCCAGCTTGGAGTCTGGCTGCTGTTTGAGGAACTCTGCAGCCAGGAGAGACTTGAGCTGCTCAATGGTGCTGTTGATTCTCTCTCTGCGCTGCTTCTCCACCACAGGCTTTCTCAGCTGCAACAACAACAAGAAACACATTTAATAACTTGTTCAAGTTCAGGCAAGAAATGAAACACAACTTTTAAATGTGACAACTGTCTTTGATCTGGAGCTGAATTTACCTTGTGAGAGAGGCTGAGGTGGTCCTGAGAGGGGCTCATTGCTGCAGTGATTGTAGGAGCCATGTCTGGATGTGTGAGCTCCAGAGGTCTCTGTAGAGAGTCTGCCCTCTGCTGTCTTCAGCCTCCTATTTATAGTCCCACATCTCCATATGAATGTGTGGGTCTAGGTCTGAGAGAAGGTTCTCACAGTCCTCAGCCAATCAGAGAGGTCATTAGGACAATGAGGGTTGTGGAGCGTGGTAAATGCTCTTATTGCCATGGGGGCTAATAGTTAGATGTCAGGGAAAGCAGGTGGAGGGCTGGGGTTTTAACAGACTGACTGAGAGATCCAGGGCTGTTTTAAACATTTTTAATTATCAACAATTAATTATATATGGATTTATTAAAATTACTGCTTAGCAGTTTATGAGCAATAATAAATATGAACTACACTTCACTGCCTTTTCATATTCTCCATTAATTTTTTAGAGCAAACTGTGACGTCAGCCTGATCCTGAAGTGTGCCGTCTCCCTTCAGAGACTTTAGAGAATACCCGCAAGAACAGCCTGGTGCTGGTGGGTTGGTTGCCGGAATATAATTATACTAAACTGTGATCGTGGTCTCTGCAGCTTTCCCACACTCGCCCTATTGACAGTGCACACACCACAATAGACGTGTGCTTTCTTAAATGTTAATCACCACCCCCACCCCACTCATCCACCCATCTTTTGTTGGTACTAACTCAGGGAGTGATGTTTAGACAAACACAAACACAAAGGCTTTGCAAACACATCAACAAGGCAGGACAAAGTTTGGGGAACACCGTACCTTCTTTTCTCTACAGTCGAGTTGTTTCCTTTTTTATTCTTGGTTCAGTCCGGGCTTAGACTGTGGCACAAGGACCACAGTTGGTTCTCTGACTTTAGAGAGTTGTTTGGAGGACTCTAGACTACATACAGTACGATAATCAGAAAATCCATTAGTCTGGTTTCAGTCCTGGTTTTACTTTAGGTTTAGTCTTATATATTTGTATAATAATAATAATGTCTATTATTCACAAATCTGTTTAAATCTGTGTTAGTGAGCTTTTCTCCTTTGACGAGATAACCCATCCACCTCACAGGTGTCGCATATCAGGGTGCTGATTAGAGAGCCTTATTATTGCACATGTGTGTCTTAGGCTGGCCACAATAAAAGGCCATTCTAAAAATGTTCAGTTTTGTCACACAGCACAATGCCACAGATGTTGCAAGTTTTGAGTGAGCGTGCATTTGTCCCGACTGACTACAGGAATGTCCACCACAGCTGTTGCCCATGAATTGAATGTTCATTTTTCAACTTTTTGCCATCTCCAAAGGTGTTTCAGAGAATTTGGCAGTACATCCAACCGGCCTCACAACCTCAGACCACGTGTAACCACACCAGCCCAGGACCTCCACATCCAGCATCTTCACCTCCAAGGTCCTCTGAGACCAGCCACCCGGACAGCTGCTGCAACAATTGGTTTGCATAACCAAAGAATTTCTGCACAAACTGTCAGAAACTGTCTCAGGAAAGCTTATCTGGCCAGCCCAAGGCACACCTGTGCAATTATCATGCTCTCTAATCAGCATCTTCATGTGCCACAACTGTGAGGTGAATTGAGTATCGTGGCAAAAGAGAAGTGCTCACTAACACACATTTGGACAGATTTGTGACCATATTTGAGAGAAAAAGGCATTTTGTGTACATAGAAAAAGTCTTAGATCTTTGAGGTTAGCTCATGAAAAATGGAGGCAAAAACAAAAATGTTGCAATTACATTTTTTTTCAGTGAATGTATAAATATAAATGTAGCTCCAATACACTAATTATGTACATTTGTTTAAACTGGGCCACTTCTATTACTGTATGGTGATAATTTGTATTCACTGACAACCATTAGGTGAATATATTTCCAACTATATTTTATTTAAATGGCTTGAACAAGGACTAAACTGGGACTAAAGCCAGTGCTAAATCGTTCATTTTTAAGAAAGTGGCCTGAAAAATAAATAATGGCTTTCCTGTTTGTTCATGGTTCAATCCAGGTCTTTTTAGTCCAAAGTGTTGTTCCAGTTTTAGACCTGCTTTATTCTTTCATTGTTTAATCCTGATTTGAGTCCTGATTTGAGTCCTGATTTGAGTCCTGATTTGAGTCCTGATTTGAGTCCTGATTGTAGTCCTGATTTGAGTCCTGATTTGAGTCCTGATTGTAGTCCTGATTTGAGTCCTGGTTTGTCCTCTATGTAATCTATTTTGTGCAACTACAGCTTATGGTTATACCCTGCATTTCTGATAATTGTTTAATGTGTTAAAATGTTGTCAGGTATTAAATGCTTGGTTTACTTACACTTTCAAGAGAATGCCCATATATTAAAGAGATTATCCCTCAGCCCACTGCCGCCCCTCCCGTCTCCCTCCTGTGCCATTCATGAGCTCGGATCTGGGTGTATTGTCCCTCCGAGGCTCTGTGAGTGAGTTTTCTCTTCTTTCCCACACTCCTCTCATAGACCAGGGACAATAGGCGCGTGTCTTTCAACACATCACATTAGTTACAGACCGTGACCTTCATCACAAAAGTGGGGAAACACTAGCCCTTTTATAGACCAAATAACGCTCACATCCACTTCTAACCAACTGGACAGTGCTCATGTCGAAGAAATTAACTTGAGGCTCCTTCATGTGAGACACTTCATATGATGATTCTGACGTTTCTCATTTCCATTGATTGTTTATTAGCGTGGGTCATCCTAATAGTAGATAATGGTTAACCCTATTCAGAGGCATATATATGTACATACCCTTTGTGTAATTTGAAAGTATAGATATGACCCCCAGTGTCAAGCGTATGAATGTCCTACTGAAGGTTTACAAGGAACATCCATTAAAATATAAGAATTAAAATCCTTAACATTGTGTCATTTTAGAGTGTAGTTACATATTTGCTTAATATTGAAGACTATAAACAGTCATCTTAATATACAGATAATACAAAACAGCATAACATTTCAAAGGGTTTATTATCGTCAGGTGAGAGAAGTCCACCTGTCAGTGTGGTGATGCATCACAACAGCAGTTCAGACACTTGTCCAAATCACAAAGTACTCAAACTGAGTCAGGGATAAAACATCAAAAAGACAGATGCTACTGTTTAACATAAACAATATAAACATTAATATAATGCACTGAATACACCTAAATCATCAATCTGACTTAAGAATAAAAGAAAACACTGATCCTTAAACGGTTCAGTTTCAACAATCGATATCATCTCAGATCTTATCAGAAACGTCTCACAGAGGAACAGGAACAGTATCAAGTGGTGCTGATAATAAAACTGAGTAATCATGCACAAAAAGAATTGTCTCTGTATAACTGGGGAAACAGTACAATATTAAAATAATCAGTATTCAAAAAACCTGTTAGGTAAGTCTTTTTACAGGAAGTTGCATTCTTCAAAAAAGGCAAAACTTGTTCATAAAGAACTTATTTAGATGCAGTTATTCAAACAATATAACTGTTACAATCTGCCAAAAAGAGTGATAACTTCTCTAAAAAAAGGTAAATTAACCAACTGTTAAGTGCCAACTTCAAAGAATTGTCTAATAATCTTAAACCAAAAGGTTCAACTACCTTCCTCATACAGCTCATGTAAATATTCACAACTACTGTATGTCCTGTTGCCATTGCAATATCCATATTTTTTTCTGTTTACACAGAAATATTATCAGATGTCCATTTCAAACAATTTTATGACACTTGAACCAATGTGGTGCAGTGTCGGAGTTAGTGTCCAGTGCAGGGTCTACCACGGCCTCCAGGGGGCGCTGCTCACTGGACTCTTGTCTTTGCTGCAGCTGCTCTGAAGAGACAAGTGTGCCTCTCTGTGGTTGTGGAGCTCAGTGCAGTGGCTCTGCTCTGGGCTCTTCATGTGGCTCTGGGACAGGAAGTGTGTCAGCTTCTTCTGCTGCAGCAGCTGTGTCAGGACACTCACTGTCATCTCCAGGACGTCTGCTTTCTCCAGCTTGGAGTCTGGCTGCTGTTTGAGGAACTCTGCAGCCAGGAGAGACTTGAGCTGCTCAATGCTGCTGTTGATTCTCTCTCTGCGCTGCTTCTCCACCACAGGCTTTCTCAGCTGCAACAACAACAAGAAACACATTTAATAACTTGTTCAAGTTCAGGCAAGAAATGAAAGACAACTTTAAAATGTGACAAATGTCTTTGATCTGGATCTGAATTTACCTTGTGAGAGAGGCTGAGGTGGTCCTGAGAGGGGCTCATTGCTGCAGTGATTGTAGGAGCCATGTCTGGATGTGTGAGCTCCAGAGGTCTCTGTAGAGAGTCTGCCCTCTGCTGTCTTCGGCCTCCTATTTATAGTCCCACATCTCCATATGAATGTGTGGGTCTAGGTCTGAGAGAAGGTTCTCACAGTCCTCAGCCAATCAGAGAGCTCTGCCACATAATAAGGCATGCTGAGCTGCCACATGTTCAATGGGTGGAATCGTTTCGGGGAGCAGGTGGACTCAGGAAAATGGTAGAGAATCTGGGAACATGAAGACCCTTTATCAGATCAAATATGGCCTTATGCAGATCAATAATAGATTATAGGATAGTGTAGCTTGGACCTGATAAAAAAATCATACAAACTCTTTCTTGGCAGTGACTAAACTAATTGTTGTGTTATATTAAGCTGAGGCTACAGAGCACATATTGTCCAAGAATTATTGTTATCATTATGTCGTTTTAGTTATTTATATCCAGATCTGTTTAAAACTGTATCTTGTCTCGTTTCTTATTTGTAATGACATGTTAATACATACAGTGTTGATTGCTGTAAACAATGGCAAATTTCTCTAATGTGGGATACAGGATTACCTTATCTTATCTTGATGTGGCTCTAATTCTGTGAACATTACAGTAAACACTGGATTAAGCATTTTAATTCTTTGGGACTAATAAAGGCATGTCTGAGGTTATCATCATTTTAAAAACCAAAATATTCAAAGCAACACAGTGTTAGCTTTATGAATTTTTACCCCACAATGTATTTTATAAATCAGATGTGTTGAAAATTGTTCGACTTATCCAGAGTAAAATTTGTGCTATAGTATTATGCACTGGATTATGCCCTTATGTGTTTAGGTGGGTTATTGGACTAATACACTGTACTCATCTCCACTTTATCTCCCATCCATCTGTCTGTTTTCTGTCTGAGTAGGGTCTCAGGTTTCCCAGTGACCCCATCCCTCCCACCCATGCTCAAGTCTGAGTGCGCCCCAGTCACACGCCCTCTTCTGTGCCTGGGATGCTGGGAGCCGCTGAGACACACGGCTTCCCACACTTCTGTATACCGCCGACACAATAGAAGTGTGTCTGCTCTCACAAAGCCTCGGGCCCGTTCCCAGGAAGAGGCCAGAGCCAGGGCCCAGGACACTTCACAGTTTATTGCCCTGTCTAAGGGCTCACGGCTGCTTACAACAAACAAACACTAAGCATACAGTACAGTATAGTGTGGTATACTGACAGAATAAGAGCTTATGGGGCTGATTGTTTTATTTAAAGCCGGATAATTTTTTTGCGGAGAACGCCCCATTCCATGATCCAGAGAATGTATAATATGTCTTTACCTGATCTCTAATTTGCCAGAAAGCTCCTGTTTTTTACATCATGGTAACACAAAAAGTAAAACTTTAATAGAGAATTATTGGATATTAGACGTGATATTTATTGCTTTAGGTTTTGTCTAATTTTGCGTAATTTGCAGCCTTTCAGTCTACTCTTTATGAAATAATTACAATGAAAACAGATAAAATAATACATATAAATATCCTCTTATATCAGACACAGTACAAACCAAACACAACCTCTCCACATATGAATAAAAGTTACACATAAATTCTATTTTTTGCTTCACCAAAAAGTTCATAATTAATTCCATGAGAACCGCGGTAGACAGGGGTCCTCATGCACCCCCAGAACTGTTCCCAGGATATATTTTGGTCAATCTCATTGACATATGGCTTTATGAACAACATCCCACCTGTTCTGTTTGACAGCCATTAAATTCAGACCATTGTCCGCTGCATCGAGGCGTCTGATTGGTCGAGCTGTGGAGAGGGAACAGGATGAGGAGCATAAATACGGAGAGGAGATGCACTAGGAGGACATCAGCAGAGACATCCTCAGACTGCAAAGACACAAGCTGCTCGAGAGAGAGAGAGAGACTGCATCAGAAAAGATCTTTACTTCTGCAACAAACCACAAAACTACAACTGAAAATGTCTCAGTATTTGGACCTCGCTATCCAGGACAGTGTGAAGGAGCAGCTCTTTAGGTGAGTCTGTCTTTTTTCAAACAAAACGGAACCATTAAAGTGTTCAGGATACATTTGATGTTACGTCTGGAGATTAGTGCATTAACAGTGTCTTTGTCCCCTTCAGGTGTAAGCTGCACATGTTGGAGAGGAAGTGCACTGTTGGAGTGGAGAAGCTGAAGGCTCTTCTTGCAGAGCATCTGCAGAACGGGATCCCAGTGTCTGAGCTGCTGGAGAAAACCTTGTCCTTTCTCACTTTGAGGAAAGCCCTGCTGTCACACAACGGCTACTCCAAATACTCAAGAGACATTTTACGCCTGTTCCCCGATGCAGAGGACGACGTAGCTCCTCTGTGCTTTTAAAAGCATCAAAGACTGAGGAATCTCTGGATCTGCCTTAAAACTGGTCTCTATAAGCTATGGAAGAGAAGATAGTGATTGCACATAATTTTTCTATGAAGATGATGCACTGCAGTCTTTTAATAGTTAATGTAGAGATGCATTATATGCAGTAAAATGAGCAGTTGTACTGCTGTAGTATTGCTTGAGGGAGGACAAGACCTTTATGTACTGCCTGGGAGCTGGTTTAGTCTACTTATATTTAACTGTCTCCTCATGAAATTGTGAGTGATTTTTGAAGTTGTACTGAACCAAACCTGTCCTGAGCAGGAAAGGCCTTGCCTCCTGAGCTGATGCAGAGTGCTGGCCACTCGCACAGGATGAAGATACTTTTTAAGCCATTTGATGATATGAGTTAATACTGATGCCGTTTATATTTGCTGCCTGTATCAGTGATTCCTTTAACTTTGATAACCCTTTGATTAAAAGGAAATTATAATTTTGATTATCTAAGCATATTGTTTAATTTTCTTTTTTGCTTATTGCCTTGTTATGGTGCAGGCTTTGTACCTGTACTAAATGTTTTTGCTCCAATAAACAATTCATGAAAACACTTTTTTTCAATGTGTTACAGTCTGTGAAAAATTAAGTGTTAAAAATTGTGTAAACCTGTGAGACTTTTATGATTTGATGTATAGTGTAGTGTATAGTGTTGAAGTTGTGCTTGACATGCAGGCTTCCAAATGAGAATAGGTACAAACATAAGCAGATTGGACTTACTTCAGATGGCGTCAGGTACCAAATGTGAAAGTTTTCTTTTAAATTTTGAATGATTCAAAGCCTGTCAAAGACCAATGGGCACAAAGTTAGAGGAAACGCAGCCACCAATAGCCTTCTTTCCCTCCATATGGCTAATGGTGTTTCTCTGTGCCTTAGAGCCAGCTCTGTGGAGTTAATGGCCTTTGCACAAAAGGGCCATTCATAGTCTTTAGTGGTACACTGATCTCAACACTCTGGGAACCTAATCTTAGCGCTCTACTCACTGGTTTACCAGCCACACGGCTCACAAACATCTGCCACGTATTCTGTTGACATCCCCATTCACACGCAACACCCTCAGATGTATAACCAAAATCACACTTAAAACAACATATTATACAAGAAATGTAGCTTTATTTGAACAACATAATTCATTTCTAACCTCTAACATTATAGACTGTGAGAGTGTGAGTTCATTAGTTGCAGCAAATCTATGACAAATATTAATTGAAACAAACAAAGAAGAAGATTGGACATTATAAAAGGTACGTGTTTATTTTATTTAATACATAGGCTTATATCATCCATTTTCAAAGGTCATAGATGCAACAGGACACATTTAAACTGTCGCCACGTGCCTAGTTTCCCTCCATTGCCCCACCGCAATCCACCTGTCCCCTTGAGAAGTAATTATTGTCACTCAGGCCATAACAGTGCATTGCTGCTCCACATGCCTCATTGTCTTTCAGAGCTCTCTGATTGGCTGAGGACTGTGAGAACCTTCTCTCAGACCTAGACCCACACATTCATATGGAGACGTGGGACTATAAATAGGAGGCTGAAGACAGCAGAGGGCAGACTTTCTACAGAGACCTCTAGAGCTCACACATCCAGACATGGCTCCTACAATCACTGCAGCAATGAGCCCCTCTCAGGACCACCTCAGCCTCTCTCACAAGGTAAATTAAGGTTTGATACTTATTGATGATAATGATGATGATAATAATTTCTGATGTGTTTCCAAGTCTTCCTTAGTTCAGAATAAATTAACTTATGTTCTTTCTTGTTGTTGCAGCAGAGAAAGCCTGTGGTGGAGAAGCAGCGCAGAGAGAGAATCAACAGCACCATTGAGCAGCTCAAGTCTCTCCTGGCTGCAGAGTTCCTCAAACAGCAGCCAGACTCCAAGCTGGAGAAAGCAGACGTCCTGGAGATGACAGTGAGTGTCCTGACACAGCTGCTGCAGAAGAAGAAGCTGACACACTTCCTGTCCCAGAGCCACATGAAGAGCCCACAGCAGAGCCACTGCACTGAGCTCCACAACCACAGAGAGGCACACTTGTCTCTTCAGAGCAGCTCCAGCAAAGACAAGAGTCCAGTGAGCAGCGCCCCCTGGAGGCCGTGGTAGACCCTGCACTCTCAACATACTGCCACAAACTCCAAATGGAGATGGTCAAATACTACTGGACTCATTTGAGACAGAAGTCTGTGTATCTTAAATAAGATTCTTATAGAGTGAATTTTAAATGTGTTTCTCTGAGAAATAATTTATTCCACTATTATTCACCACAATGGTGTCCTTTCTTTTTAAGCCATAAAGCCATAAAGTGTTTTGTGAAAACACAAGCACTGGCATGCAAAGTTTCTATGAAATATGTAGGGCTTCTATATTCATTTTCTAATCATTTGCAGTGATCTTTCTTACATTGAGCAATTTACTCAAGTTATGCTTTGATTTTCTTGTCTCTGTATTAAAATTTGATAGGTCGGACATTATATTCATAATGAATGGTTTCACTTGTTTTTACTTTTTACATTTCATTGACCATGTAATTAATGTGTTTGTATTCAAAGATGTTAAATGACCAGTCTATATAAGACTGATACTGTGTATCCTCCTCTCTATTTGAGAATTGTGTGCCTTGGAGAATTTTCCAAAGTCACTGTTGTGATGAGTGCTGCCTCCAGTGGAGGCTAATCAAAAATAAACCAGTATGGAACTGAACTTCCATTTCTCTTTGTGTTTCATATTAAATTTTTGTTTTTCTTGACATTTTATGACATAGATCATATATTTCATATACAGGTTTTCTGTAGGCTACTGCACAGTACAACTGAATTTGTATCAATACAAACAACATTAAAATTCAATACAGACAGTATAAGGTTTAGTTAATATATATAATTAATAAAACAGCTTAAACAAATATTTATCTGAGTGAATCTTCCCTGAGTTAAGGCCCACACACTGTAGTTTGGCTGATCCCAACCCAGACTCATATTCAGCAGGAAACATTTAGCAGTTGTTCTACTACAAACCACAAGCTCACGTACTGTTACTTAACCATGTGCAACAAGACACACTTGTATTGTTCCGGTGGTGAAAGGCCCAAGTGTGGGAAAGCAGGGAAAACTCACTCACAGAGCCGCAGCAGGACAAAAGCAACAGACATCTGCCCCGAAGGGCAAGAGCTGGGAGGTGGGCAGTCACCGTGGTAACTAGAAGCCAACCAGGAGCATTCGGACTAATTGTGCCATCGTCCAGTTTTAGGAATATTGTCATAATGTACTTTTTCTATGAAAGCCTGTCTTAATTCCATCATTGTACTTTGAACTGAATGGATACACAATTAAAATATGCTATAGTGTGACACCATAAAATGAATTGTATAACAGTTATAAATGGCAGAAATGGTTACACATTTTGGACATGAATCAAGATTAAACCAAGGACTTAACTTGGACTAAAACCAGGACTAAAATAGAACTGCCCTAAACCAATGGCGTGCCCTGAATCGACACATTGTGTGGCTAATTGTACTAATCTGCTTCAGTCCTACGCAAATAGACGCTAAACAAATGATCTTTTAACAACAATGCGCCTTGATAAAGTGGCACCGTTCTCTTATGAATGTTTCTCTTAGGCTTTGAGAGTCACTTTTCAATTGTTTAACAAATTAACATCTACCCATTATAACATAAATTTCTGTATGTAATGTTAAAGAATTTGTTATTGAATGGTGGACTCCTAATGGCTGGTTACACATTGTTTAACCACTTTAAATGATTCAGCTCTGTGTCCTCACTTACACCCTTTTAGACGGTAATGTTTGTTTGTCCGTAAACAGCTTTCTGATGTGGGATGGTGGCGAGAGCCATGTGTGGGGACGAATTAGCATTTAACAAGGCACGTGCCTATTGTTGAGCGGTCAATAGGCTGAGTGTGGGAAAGTGGCAGAGGACACAGTCACATTTGAGTGTGATTAGCATCCTCGACCCGTGCACCAGCGCTCGGCTATTCTCTGAAGGGAGATGGCACACTTTGTATAAATGATGCATTCATTTAAGGGAGAAGTCTGGACTTGTCTCTCCAAGAACCCCCTCGGGAAAGGCTCATCTCTCTCATTTTACTGGTAGTTAGAGGACTATTTAACAACATTTTTGGTATTTTACACAGCAGACAATGTTGTGTCAATACAAATGTGTACGTTCTATAATTATGTATGCTATTTATTTTGGACTTGTATCTTTTTTGTTGTGCTGCTGTCAGGTGACATAACTCTTTATTTAAATACCAAACTGTGAATAGTAATGAAATACAATTGAAGTAGCAGTGTTTCATTTTTTTAGGTGTCCCATATCTTAAGAGACCAAATAATTTGTGACTTAGTCCCCTGTTCTGTCAGAGCATAATTATGGGTATGTTTTATTTTTGTGTCTTTTGAAAGTTTTCTCTTATAGAGTTCTTTCTGTCTAGTGCCAATAAATTGATTTTCAAGCTATTTTAGTCATTTTTTAATCATAGCATTTGTTGTTTTAGTATCATTTCAGTTTTTCTTTGCATCATTCCTGATCTTTAACAATTTACAAAAACAGCTGTATTTACTTTCAGTGATTACTTTAAATAACTTTCACAAATGGGGTGCACGGTGGCAGAGTGGTTAGCACTCCTGCCAAGAAGGTTGTGGGTTTTAAACCTGGCCAACTCGAACATTCTGTGAGGAGTCTGCATGCACTCCAGCTTCCTTCCACCGCCCAAACACATGCATGATAAATCAATTGACGACTCAAAAATCAAAATTAAATAACTAATCTAAGTGTCCCTAGTGCATGAATGTGAGAGTGAATAGTTGTCAGGCCCAAAGTTGCTGGGATAGGCTCCAGTCACCCGCGACCCCTCATGGGAATAAGTGAAAGAAAATGAATGAATGAATGAACTTTTACAAATATTTTCAGAACTTTTGAAATTGGTATTATATATAATAACACCTCCCGTGATCCACCATTGTGTCCTGTCCCAGTGTTTGGGAACCACATGTATGTTGTTTAAAGAACCGGTCCCACAATCTTGTCAATAACCTTAAAACTCAGTTAAAGTGTCATCACAAAGGCATTAGCAAACGGTGCATTTATAAAATTCTTTAAGCTAAACACTGAAACTATATTTTTCCACACACTATAGAACCCATTAAAAACATGTCTGCACCACACTTCTGGGTCCTGACCCACCCGATGAGAAGATCTATCTATATCTATCTATCTATCTATCTATCTATCTATCTATCTATCTATCTATCTATCTATCTATCTATCTATCTATCTATCTATCTATCTATATATATATATATATATATATATATATATATATATATATATATATATATATATATATATATATATAGACCTATAGCAATGGTTTATGTCTTAGGGCTGTGTATATATATCACTGAACATTTAGCTGTGCCCTAAAACTAAACAAACCTAGTCTAAAGAACAAACTCCAGTTTGCTGCTGTTGTTAAAATGGCAACAGCCAGTAAGCTGTACAGCACTTTGAAAACTTCTATTATAGAAAATGAATTTACCAAGCCAGCCAATTGGGGGCTTTCCCTCCAGATGGTGGGTGATGTCACCGCCCCTCTCAGTTACAGCACACGGCCAGCATCTGTCACTAAAGCCCCATTCAGGGTCCCTTTGTGGTGGAGTGACCGCAGCATTCAGCAGGCAGTGTGGGAAAGTCAGAGGACCTGTCTACTCACAGTCACAGGACACGGGGCACATCTGCTGCAGCTGGCAACACGTCCGGACTTGTCTCAACTTTATTTACACACACACACACAGTCAAAGAAAACTTTAGGAGACTTATACACAACTCTCAAAACAACATGAATTCACAAAACTGTAGAAATATTTTTTTTCTACTGAAAGATAACACCCAGCATTTTCTTTTTTGTACACTTCAATAAAAAGGTTTAGAAAGCATCTGGACATAGTTTAACTGAACCTTTTTATGTAAAATTTTATATTTCCAATATGGCTCATTCATCAGTTGTTGATATTAGGCTACATTATTATTGCTTTTGTAATAACTAATGACCTATTAACAGGTTGGTTATTGACACTGTAGTTAGTGCTGCCATTGTGATCTGTTCATTTATAGATTCAACATAATTTATTTAAAGACGTTAACAAAATGCAACAATGAGCCTTATTGTGACGTGTAGAATTTGATTTATTAGTTAAAAAGTTTTTTAAAAAAGGTTATTATTGTTGCATTTATGACATTGATGTCTTTAAGAATTTACCTGAATCAGGCCTCTTTAAAGTTTTAAGTGAGAGATCAATTTCATTGGATGGTGTGAGATTAGATTGTCAGTGCCCTGTCATTGATCAGGGTCATAGTATTCACACATTCACACAGAGCCCACTCCATCAGGTCTCAGTACTCCACCTGCTCCTCTGGGACCTAACCTTAGCCCCCAGCCAGCAATCCCATTCAGAGAGCTGTGCCAGGGGAGCTCTCTGATTGGCTGAGGACTGTGAGAACCTTCTCTCAGACCTAGACCCACACATTCATATGGAGATGTGGGACTATAAATAGGAGGCTGAAGACAGCAGAGGGCAGACTCTCTACAGAGACCTCTAGAGCTCACACATCCAGACATGGCTCCTACAATCACTGCAGCAATGAGCCCCTCTCAGGACCACCTCAGCCTCTCTCACAAGGTAAATTCAGCTCCAGATCAAAGACATTTGTCACATTTAAAAGTTGTCTTTCATTTCTTGCCTGAACTTGAACAAGTTATTAAATGTGTTTCTTGTTGTTGTTGCAGCTGAGAAAGCCTGTGGTGGAGAAGCAGCGCAGAGAGAGAATCAACAGCACCATTGAGCAGCTCAAGTCTCTCCTGGCTGCAGAGTTCCTCAAACAGCAGCCAGACTCCAAGCTGGAGAAAGCAGACGTCCTGGAGATGACAGTGAGTGTCCTGACACAGCTGCTGCAGAAGAAGAAGCTGACACACTTCCTGTCCCAGAGCCACATGAAGAGCCCACAGCAGAGCCACTGCACTGAGCTCCACAACCACAGAGAGGCACACTTGTCTCTTCAGAGCAGCACCAGCAAAGACAAGAGTCCAGTGAGCAGCGCCCCCTGGAGGCCGTGGTAGACCCTGCACTGGACTGACTCAGACTCAGCATCACTTCAGTCTGAGACTCTGATCTTCTGCATTTTAGCAGAAATCTTTTCCATACTTTTTTATTTCAAAGAAAATGTTCATTTTGTACATTTCCTGTGGAATTGTTAAAGACTGAATTAAGTATAATTTGCAAAGTTGTTCTGTGTAAACAGAATAATTATTACTGTATATTTCATGTGGAAATACATGCTTTAGAGAAACTAAATATTAACCATATTGGTTTTATGTGAAAAAAAACATTATTTTTAATATTCAGTTTAACATTTTCTTTTTAAGAAGAACTGAAAGACTACATTTTGGTCTGCATTTATTTTTGTTGAAAATGTATCATTTCACATTCACATTTTTGTTAGTGCTTTTAATCTTTGAGATTATTTACCAGTGGTCTATTGTTAGATCGGAATTTTAATTGATTATCAATTGAATAATGAAAAAGTGTTTTGTTTATGACTCTTTTTGAGTCGCATTGATATTTTATCCTGTTTTCTTCATAAGAGTCTGAGGTCATCACTGTGTGACTGATATAAATGTGGCAGCTTTTTAAACTTATTGTTTTCCAGTTGCTTTATAATGTCTTCTATGTAGAATTTGAAAAGTGTTTGTCTTTATAAGACATTTCTGATCGTATCACTTGTTCAATTGTTATTGTGAGTTTGTCCAAACTCTTAGTTGTGATGCATCATCACTAAAACCTGTTTGAATAAATAATGTGAATCATATTGACATTTCTCTCTCCTTTTTACTGCCCATGACGTCGCTATAAACTCATATCTCCTTTAATACATAAGAATTTAGCAGCATCTATAAGCCTACTGGGAGTAAGGGAGCTGCAGTTATTGGCGCTGTCCATGGTCCTGTCCCTGGAACCGCTGTAATAACCAAAATCTGCTGGAAGTAGGCAGAGTATAAGGAAAATAATCACGAGAAAGAGAATGGACATTTACGAATGTTTAATATGTATTTGTCGACGAGATACAAAACTATAACTATGAGACCAAAGGATAGAACATTGTACTGAGAAATACATACACATAAATGCGGCCTTGGCGCCTTTATAAAAGGCAGTAATAATTAGAGATGTATGAGGCCTTTGCACTGTGCTCTATTGGCTACACTGTAGACAAACTCCAGAGACACAGGGGAAGTGCCAATGTTGCGCAGCTGACCATATCTAAGCTGACAACATTTGCGCACAAAGAAACAAACCGTATCAACACAAAGGGAATAAAGCTGCTTAGTGTCCTTATCAATTAAATATAATTGTATATGTCCAGTTTTACCACGGTCTCCAGAGGGCACCGTGAGACCGCGATGGCCTGTATGAGGAGCGTTTACTTGTGCTGTGCTCGTCTGCAATATGCCTGTGCAGCGCTGCTCTCTGGATAACATAGAAACGCTTGATTTCCTCTCTCTCCGCGTGCTGTAGCGGCGCGTGCAGGGATAGGTGCCTGAGGGTCTCCTGGAGGCACTGGGAGAAGCCCTGTGAGTAGCTGGGCACCACGGAGGCGATTGCCCTCTGCCGCAAGAAGCTAACGGCCATCTCCAGGATGTCCGCCTTCTCCAGCTTTGACTGCCCGCCGCTGGACTCGCACTGGTCCAGGTTCAACAGCTCTCTCAGCTGCTCGATGCTGTTATTGATCCGCTCCCTTCGGACTTTCTCCACAACCAGCTTTCGCAGCTAAGAAAAAAGAACAGTGAAGACGTTAGTTCAATGCGTAAAATAGATTGGATTTCTGTTTCTTTTTCATGCGTCTTGAGCGTTTTTACCTTGTGGGTGCTGTCCACAGTTTTATCCTTAGATCTGGTCTGAGTTACAGGAGCCATTGTAGATCGCCAAAGAGTCTTCTGTCCTTCTGAGCGCAGATGAGATAGTAGAAGTGTGTGGTGCCTGCAAAGACGCTATTTATAAGCCCTGGCTTTAGCGCCTCTTTCGTGGACTCCTCACACCTCAGACTTTCCCACAGTTCAGACCTGTCATAAAGTCCCGACTACAAACACATCCACACCCCGTCTGGTCTAAAGCTATCACCTCTACTTCCTCTATCCGCGCCGAGTGTGTCATGAGCCCAGCAACAGAAGTGTGCCGTGCTTCAGTCTCTTGTGCTTTGATCAGACGCATAAAAAAGTCAAAACAACTGACTGTGTTTGCATATAAGAGTTTTGAGAAGGAGATGATTTATTATGGCACAGGTCCTAGTCTCACGAGACTTTGGAGAGAAAGATTCTGTAGGAACCACGAACTATATTTTATGATATTGGATGCGGACATTACTCCATATAAAGTTATCTTGAGTGTAGTTCTTGGCATCGCAATATACTTCTATTAATGTTTCCAGTCACAAATGTATCTTAAAGCAAAACCTGCCTTATCATGGTTTGAGCAAATATGACGCTTCTAATACGTCACTTGTTTAAAACATGTCTGACACATTTTTTAATGGCTCGGCAACCTTTACGACGCCAAAACCCCCATAGACAAACATTATTCACGAACCTTTTTACAAAGCGTGCCATTCCCCCAAAACTGCCGTTGGTGCCATTCTGCAGCAGTAGGATCTAATCTGCCACTGGTAAAACATATCGTGCTGCTTGTTTCTCTTTGATCCCTGGGCCAAGGTGATAAGAGGGGAAACAGAGGTGCAAAGCGTGCATAGGTGCCAGTTTTGCACCCACATCAAAGAGTCTTTACTTCAAATGGGCACGAGCAGCCACGCTCCACGCAGCAGGGCTCTCAAGAGGTGTGCGTAAAAACTGTAACAACACACTCCGCACAGGCCAATGGGTGGATCGACAAAGTGGGTTGCTGTATGTTAACAGCTCGAAGCTTTTTTTAAATAAACATGTCGTGTTTTTACAGTAAAGCGGTTACCTGTGGAGGCACGTGCCCAAAGAGGAATGGTTCAACTCCTGAATAATTGGTGTTGTCGATACGTAATGTAAAGGGTACAATGGTGAATTGGTTATTATTATCAAATCATGCCTGAGGTTTGGGTGTGTTTTCAAGTTGTGTAATTGAAAGTTTTACAAGTTTTACAGTCAGTTTTATAAAATAAATTTGTATTGTAATAAAATTATATTAAGAACAGTTTATATTTTGAACTTTTATTATGGAAGCTACTTTTATGATTTACTTTGCCATCAGATTTAAATTATGGTTGCCTACTACTTCTTCTTAGTCTCTCAACTGACTTCTCAAGCCCCAATATGTGACTGGATTGTGACTGATATGTGACGGTTTGTCTTTGCATTTTACTGTCCCCAACAGTAAATAATAATAATATAATTTTATTATATTTATTTCATTATGGTTTGTGTTAATTTTCAGAGCATGATGAAAATAAAAAACAAAAAGGGCTGCGTGTGAGCTGAGGAGGGGGGCTAGAGTTTATGGTTATGGGGGAAGTGGAAGTGTGCTGTCTCCCATGAGAGACAGAAAGACAGCATAATTAGATGATGATACAACACAGAGAATAAGGTCAACTTCCAACCTTTTCCAACCCCTTGGTCTCATGATAAAAGTTTAAACACCTTTTACAGATATAACTAAAGTGGCCACTTATTAATTGTTTATTAAAGTATAAAAGACTACAACATCTCACTCACTAAAACATTGGATTTACAAACATGTAAAAGGTATTAGGTAAAGGAGTTAATATTTATTAAACTGGGGCAGTGCTTATGTCTTGTTGTCTTGTCGTGTTTGTTCTCCTCTGCAGACCGTTTAAATGTTTCAAGTGTGTGTGCCTTATCTTTATGTCTTTAGTGGTCCTTATCAGACTCTGCCACTGTACATCTCCAGCCAACTGATCAGATGAGACAGCGGGAAGGTTCCCAGGTAATAAAAGTGTAACAACCTGCTTGTGTTGGGTCTGTACCTTCACGTATCGGCGGCAGCATTCCCTCCACTGAGGCCATGAGGCCAGTTAACCATGAGATAATTGATGCCTCTCTCCTATTGTTGTGTCAGCCTCGCCCACTGGCCTCAGAGTGTGGGAAAGCTAATCCTGCCTGGGACTCATGGCTTTGTAATGCTAATGGCCGCCTATAAATAGGGCAGAGGGATCCTCAGTCAGATCACAACTCACTCTGCTCTCCTGGAGAAAGGTCTGATCTCTCGCTAAAATGGCTCCAACCAACACCAGAGACTCTCCTATTTCCATGCTCTCATCCAAAGATAAACACAAAGTAAGTACAGTTTACTTTTACTCAAGAGACCCTTCTGTTTTCTGGGATTACTTTATCACATTTTGCATTTTTGAACAAGTATCTAACCAAGTTTCCATGTTTCTGCAGCTGAGGAAACCGGTTGTGGAGAAGATGCGCAGAGACCGCATCAACAGCTGCATCGAGCAACTCAAGGTCCTGCTGGAAAAGGAGTTCCACAAACAGGACCCCAATGCTAAGCTGGAGAAGGCAGACGTCCTGGAGATGACCGTGCTCTTTCTGAAGCAGCAGCTGCAGAGCCAGAGCCCGACCACTCACACAGCGCACGACGAGGGCTACTCTCAGTGCTGGAAGGAGACGGTGCACTTCCTGTCCTCCTCCTCTATGAAGGATGTGTCCCTGTCTCACCTGCAGCGCATCCACTCTTCGCACAGAGTGGGCCAGGACGTGTTGTCCACTGCCCCGCTCTGCTCTCAGGTCCAGAGTCCAGTGAAGCAACAGCCCAGCCCAGTCAAGTCCATGTGGAGGCCATGGTAGAAGACTCCCTCCAGAGACTCAGTATCACACCAGATGGGCATTTCCATCTTGACAGATGTATAGGATACTTCTACACTTAATATTTTTATTAATGTGAAACAAAGCACAATTTTTGGTGTTACGTTTTTTCACTTACATTTGTAAAAGCTTCACTTTAAGCATTTAGAAAATATTACTATTTGTAATGTAAAATTGTTACCTGTGTGAGGTGTATGACTCCTGTGGAGTTGACTTTGAACTGCACTCTGTACTGAACAGATATAATACATAATGTAATGGAGCGGAGTTCTCCAGAGTCTTGATCCTCCATGTGGAGGGTGTTTTACTGTGACCTTTTGTAAAGGATAAAATATATATTTTCTGATGTTAATTTTCAGATAAATGTGCACATACAGTATATCTATATATAAATAAACCATCTTCAAATTTAAAAAATTTATTTGAGTTATTATTTTTATTTAATTTATTTAACTTTTTATTACAGTACAAGAAGTTTGAAGTGGGAAAACAAATACTGTAGGAAATAGAGTCTATGAAAAATATGACATTTTACAGCTTATTATCTATAAATCAAAAATAGTGGAAGTTCCTTTACCCAAGACATTTTGATAAAGGTGTACCAGTGGTTGCCTGAATGTTAATGCTTAGGAACGACCTCTACAGTTCAGTTGAGTACAGGTAGGTGTTCTTTATGTTAACTTTCATTGTGACCTGAAAAGATGAGACATTAAACACCCACAGGGGTTATGCATTAAAAGCATGCAACATGTCTTCACATATTTAGAGTAATCAGCTTTATCCAGACAGATTGCTTGCTGCCCCACGTGCAGAAGGGCGCTGGAGAGACGGTTTACCCCTTGTGTGTGAGTGTGTCCGAGTGTGCCTGCCTTGTGCTTTGTGCACTAAGCCCCAGGCTACTGTTGAGTAGTGGGCTCTGTCAACTCTGGTTTCATCAAACAGCTGGTAAGCTGAGCCGCTGCCGGGCTGCAGGGCGCACCTCCCCTGTGTGGAGCCTGCCTCTCTACAGCTTTCCCACACTACTGAGCCTTTCTCCCCTTCATCCCCAGGACAAAAGAAGTGTGCCGTGTAAAATTATCCTCCCACCACGATGGTGAGAAACCTCCTGACCCTGCTGCTACCCCTGTCTTTTATTACAAATCTGAACCAAGATTAGGAGGGAAAACTTGGCTTCCCTTTTTCCGTTGATCTGCAACATGCTCTTATAAAGACAGGAATCATTTCAAATCAATAATCATCAGACAGTGAAAATGTTGTTGTTTGTTCCTGTTGAAACTTACATGAATCTTTGTTAAGGTGGATTTCTTGCCTGATGCCTGCAGCAAAAGCAAAGGTTTATCCAGCACAAGGCTACAGTGTGGGTATCTCTCTGAAGATCAGTTGTTGATTTGTGTTGACAGCACAGACCTGTACTTGTTACCAAAACTGCTTAAAAGCGTGGGAAATCTCTGCCCTGTGTCTGATGCAAGCAGGTGTAAGTCGGGCAGGTCTGTGTTCCCAGGTGAGAGCAGATGGGTTTACACACAGCACTTTGTGTAAACACACACACCTGCACAGGTAACACATTATAGCCCATTACTACATTATATACCCATAATACTGGCTAAAAATACCACCTGGACCCATATCCTGTCCAGCTGTGCTCAGAAACATACTCAGATTGTTGTTTCAAAAGTGTTAAAAGTTGTGTCAGCAAACTTATTGAGAAGGAAAAAAACATTTTGAGAAAATATACATTTGTTCGAATAGACCACTCAACATGTATTTGTACACAATGTTTTGCTTAATCAATGGTGATTGGTGTTGAACGCAAAATTACATAAAATCTTGTCCACTTGTGTGTAATATTATTGATCCCACCCAAAACGTAAATTGAACTGTTATCTACCCTAAAGCACACTCAGTATTGGAACTATCTCTCCAAAGGTCACAAAAGGACATGAAAAGGTTAAGAGATGTGAGAAAGAGGGATGACCTAAAACCACCAGAGTCCAATCCTATATCAGTAGTTTATAGCACTCACCATTATTATTGATTTGTGAAGATTAACCCTGATCAATAACTCCCTTATCACACACAGCAGCACATTTGCACTTGCTGGCGTTGTTTGAGATAACAGTGATAGCTCTTTACTGCAGGTCAGCTCCAATGCAGTATTCTCTCTGGAACTGTTGAAATGACCTAACAATAGAGATCACGTAAACTTTAATGGCCACATAACAGCACACAGAACAAAGCAGTATTATTTTTAATTTGCTTTTATTTAATTGAAGAAATAGTTTTGTGACTTCTCTTTTGAGATTTCAAGTACACTCTATAAAGGGCTTTGACTTTTCACAGAAAAGATTATTGATTTTCATTCAATTTCAACAAACACACAGTGTCAACAATTTAACACCACACATTGGAACACTTAAGGTTTAACAGAGCCTTTACAAAAGGCAGTCAGGTTATCAAAACATGATTTAAAATGGGAAAAGGAATAATAAAGAACTTTTGGGCATTTATGTTGGCATAGCAACTTATTCATTTAAGACAATATCTTTACACAAAAACCCCACAAGAAGGATTAGTGACTTCAAACTGTGCATTATCAGCACAAACGGAACAACACTGTAAAAACAGCATCTCTTTATTACATTCTTCAATGTGAAGAAAGGAAATTGTCTTTCCAGCTCAATTGAGTTGAGAAAACACAAAAATTAAACGTTTGGATATTAATCTCCTACATCTGTCAAGATGGAAATGCCCATCTGGTGTGATACTGAGTCTCTGGAGGGAGTCTTCTACCATGGCCTCCACATGGACTTGACTGGGCTGGGCTGTTGCTTCCCTGGACTCTGGACCTGAGAGCAGAGCGGGGCAGTGGACAACACGTCCTGGCCCACTCTGTGCGAAGAGTGGATGCGCTGCAGGTGAGACAGGGACACATCCTTCATAGAGGAGGAGGACAGGAAGTGCACCGTCTCCTTCCAGCACTGAGAGTAGCCCTCGACGTGCGCTGTGTGAGTGGTCGGGCTCTGGCTCTGCAGCTGCTGCTTCAGAAAGAGCACGGTCATCTCCAGGACGTCTGCCTTCTCCAGCTTAGCGTTGGGGTCCTGTTTGTGGAACTCCTTTTCCAGCAGGACCTTGAGTTGCTCGATGCAGCTGTTGATGCGGTCTCTGCGCATCTTCTCCACAACCGGTTTCCTCAGCTGCAGAAACATGGAAACTTGGTTAGATACTTGTTCAAAAATGCAAAATGTGATAAAGTAATCCCAGAAAACAGAAGGGTCTCTTGAGTAAAAGTAAACTGTACTTACTTTGTGTTTATCTTTGGATGAGAGCATGGAAATAGGAGAGTCTCTGGTGTTGGTTGGAGCCATTTTAGCGAGAGATCAGACCTTTCTCCAGGAGAGCAGAGTGAGTTGTGATCTGACTGAGGATCCCGCTGCCCTATTTATAGGCGGCCATTAGCATTACAAAGCCATGAGTCCCAGGCAGGATTAGCTTTCCCACACTCTGAGGCCAGTGGGCGAGGCTGACACAACAATAGGAGAGAGGCATCAATTATCTCATGGTTAACTGGCCTCATGGCCTCAGTGGAGGGAATGCTGCCGCCGATACGTGAAGGTACAGACCCAACACAAGCAGGTCGTTACACTTTTATTACCTGGGAACCTTCCCGCTGTCTCATCTGATCAGTTGGCTGCAGCTGTACAGTGGCAGAGACAGTCTGATAAGGGCCACTAAAGACATAAAGATAAGGCACATGCTGTGTTCACACTTATCATATCTACTGTAAACTGTAAACAGTCTATGTGGTAATTATAAATGTATAAAGTATAAATAATTTGGTTGAAATGTTTGGTAAACAATTAAATAAATAATAATGCAAAAACCTAAAATAAATAGCACTGTTTGATGGCTGCTGGGAGAGAGTTCTTACTATGAATTAATTATAAAAGCTTTTGTAACAGGTGCCATGGAAGTATTCAGGCATTCAGCACATTTTCTTAAACTTTGACAGAGCGAAAAAAAACATGAAAAAATGAGCCAGAGGAGAGAAGACACATTCCAAAAGCAACTGTCAATTAAACACAATCATCCAGTGTCCTCTGGGAAGGCACACTTCTATTGTGAGACACCTCCGCCTCTGAGCACCCCCTTGCCCCAGCTTTGCTCACTCATTTAGGGGAATACGTAATAAATGGAAGCCAGAGTGTGGGAAAGGAGGTTGGGATCCCACTCACACACATCCTCTAGTCAATAGCCCACAGCCCGGCGTGCCCCCCCTTTCTCTCAACCACCTCCCCTTCACAGAGAGCATTTTGAAATGGCATCCAGATCAGAGGCACCGCTGAACAGGGGGACGCGTGTGGGCTTCCTTGCTCTGTTCCCGCTCTCGTTCACAACTCTGACTCCATATGTTTGTGTGTATTTTTAGAGTGTACACTCACCTACTGCTTATTGCCTCATCTTCCTCAGCCATCTTCTCCTGAGCCATCCAAGGTGCCATTCCCAAGCTAAACATTGGGTTCAGCACCTGGCCTTTTGTAAAAGCACTAGACATTACTGCAGTATCTTGACCAAGGCAAACACAGTACTATATATCTGTGAAAGACAAAAAACAATAGCATAAATAATATATATTTCTTAATTATAGTGTAATTCTACAAATTCTTTTATTAGAGACCTTGGTAACACCTTAGATTAGGGGGGACATTTTATCATGAATTCATGCATTAATTCATGCATGACTCATGCATTAGTACATTCATTGAAATCTCGTGAATCACCAAGAATTATTATGGTTTCATCATATTTTCATCCTAACCCTAACCAAAGACCCTTAACACTAACCTTAACCATGGTTAAGTAATCCATGAATTCATGATAAAATGTGCCTCCTAATCTAAAGTGTTACAGGAACCTTTTTTCTATTAATTATAAATAGCTTAAAATAGGTTTTGTTTTCTGTATGTATTACAAAGATTAGGGCTTATTGTGTAGCCTATAACTTATAATGTGGCATCAAGATATATATTCTCATTTAATCTTTTTATTAAATTATCCATTATATATTCTAATGTTTTTGATAAGAAATGGATTATCCGTTTTAATAATACAAATATTATGTCAGATTGCATTGTCTGTTGAAACTAAATAGCACAAAACTAATGTTATGATTCAGCCCTGCAACTAGCTGGCTCCACAGTCTAGGATGTACCCAGACTGAAGGCCTGTTCACACCGGGACAAATTTCACACGTAAAAGCGTCATTTTTTAAAAAACGCCTCCGGCTTGTTTTTTTGGTTTGACGATACTATACGACCATTTGCTCACGTGTCTGGAGCTTCTGAAGTTACAGTAAAACACAACTTGGGGGCGCTAAAAACGGTCTTGCCGAGCACACATACTTAACGGCGAAGAAGATATACGCCAAGTAGTGTCTACACTGCCGGGAAGAAATAAGACGAAGAAGATGCAAGGCAAGATGAATGTAGAGTTTCTGGTCTCGTTGGGGTCGGAACACAAAGAACTTTAAACGCGACATCGATTACAAAAATTACTTGCTCTCTTCTTCTGAGTGAAAAGCGAGTGTCAGAAGCGTAAAGTAGCGCAGCGTCACCTTGTGTACCGGGGTATTTCTGTTTTACATTAAGCGCCATCTAATGTCAGGGAATGAATTTGCATGTTCACTCGGCTCATCGTCTGCGAAAATCGCTTGGGTGTGAACACAGAAAACGCGTTGAAAAATGCTGGCGAATAACGCGCGCCGATATTCATCCCGGTGTGTACGGGCCTTAAGGCTTAAAGTTTCTGGGATAGACTCCCGTCAGCTGCAACCCCTACCAGGACAAGTGTAAGAAAATAAATGCAACAACTCTTGTTTAAAGCCAATAAAAAGGAACTACCAGGCAATATTCAAAAGCTCTAAAAGCTATAACCTAAGGGAATGTGGTAACTTTAAGGTCCAGGTGGTGAGAACCCCCAGGAAAAGCTGTCTATATGTGCTGTCAAACTTTGGAATGGGTTGAGGGTACAGCTCAAGCAATGCCCAAATATTAAAGATATAAAGAAATGATGGTGGAAACGGTGGTAATGATGGTGTTGACGGTGATGTTGACAATGGTTGGTGATAATGGTATAATGGTATGATGGTAGTGATGTTTTTGTTTTTTTTTTTATTTTATTTGAGAATTTAGCGTATTGTAGTATTTTTGTGTTGTTTTCTGTCTTGTTGTAATACATTGCAATTTTGATTTGGATGTTGAAAGTCTTTGGTGTCTGTCGTGGCTGCAACCCCCAAATGCGCTGGACACCAGAAGTAAGGGATGCTGTCAAGCTGAAGAAGGAAGCTCATGGGACTCCTGAGGCAGCTGATAGGTACCGGCAGGCCAAGTGGACTGCAGCCCGGGTGGTTCTGGAGGCTAAAACTCGGGTCTGGGAGGAGTTTGGTGAGCTCTCGATTTACCGGTCAATCTACGTTCCTACTCTCACTTATGGTCATGAGCTTATGGTCATGACCGAAAGAACAAGATTCCGGATACAAGCGGCCGAAATGAGCTTTCTCCACAGGGTGGCGTCGCGCTCCCTTAGAGATAGGGTGAGGAGCTCGGTCATTCAGGAGGAGCCCCGGAAGAGCTGGAGGAAGTGTCTGGGGAGAGAGAAGCCTTGGCGTCACTGCTTAGACTGCTGCCCCCGCGACCCGGCCCTGGATAAGCGGTAGAAGATGGATGGATGAATTGATATTTGAGAATTTGAAATCATTTTTGAATCATTTTTCCCACCCAAATAAAATAAATAAAAACAATCATTGTAAAAAAAAATTGTAAAATTATACACATTTGAAAATGATGATTTCAGAACCAGGGCACTGGAAAAGTATTGTGCTTGATGAGCGTTAATAACCGTTTAAGTATCTGCATAAAGCGGCAGATGGCAAAGGGAAACCTTTTCTTCAGTTCTTCAGGACGCATTTCTTAGAAGTGAGTCATGACACAATATTCAGATGAAAACACATCGTTTGGCCTATAAACACATTCCAGAGTGGACATTCCCTTCTCTTCATAAAGAAAAGCCTCATGGTGGGCCCCAGCACCTCACACACTGACACACTCACTCCGTCCCACATGCACACGCCACACAACAAGTCTCCATGGCTTTGTGCCCAGATGCACCAGTGTCTGTGTGCAGCCAAAAGGACCTCTCTCCACTGAGGAATGTGTGAGAGCTCCGAGCTGCTCCTCTTTCCCACACTTAAGCCTCCATTCAGGCCAGCGCCCCACCCTACTGCGGCCGCCAGTGATCCTTCAGCCTCTCATTATGCTCTGTCCTCAATAGGCCATCTGGACATCTACCAGGGGACCCAAGGCTCCGCTCATATTTGCTGTACACCTAATTGCAGGTACAAAACAATTAGACAGAGTTTATGGATAAGGCAAAAATTACGTTGTGTACTGTTCTTATCTATCTTAAACGTAATGCTTCAATTAAGTGTGTAGTTAAAAATAAGTTATTATTAAAACTAGAAACAATTTATTTCAGCTACATAGTATGAAATGTGCCATATATGTACAAATAAAGTCTAGTGGTAAAACCTAATCGCTGACAAAAGGCAATATTGAACTAAGTCATTAGAGAGTACAAAGTTTTGAGCCGCCCTCTCAAGAATTACAAAAAAAAGGGCCTCAACACTGACAGCAGGTATTTCACAATGGTCAAGTTTTTCTGCCATGGTGGCTTTTCTAAGAAGTGCGCCTAGACTGTCTAAGTCACATCACATGACACTTTAATGCTTTACACCAAGAGCCCACATCAAGGATTGGGGTCGGCTCTCTTGTCTCCAAAGAGGGGTCAGACTTTTCCCAGGTTCTCTGAGTGGATGCTGGAGTCACAAGGATACTTTTTAAGGCGGCTGACACAGAGAGCACCTGCCCCTGTCTTTGTGGCCCAGGCCATGCCCCCAAGCACCCACAGTCATAGCCTGGTTCATGACAACAGCCTCAGGAATGCTTTGTGCCCCCTTTGTGCCCAGCCGCGGCCTGCCTGCATGGGAGACACGAACAGATTGACCTATAAGAGAGATGTTAAGTGTAAAAAATGCACATTGCTGTGAGAGCCATAACATAATACGTTTTCTAAACACTTTTAAGTCACTTTTACAAATGTTTCTGATTGATAAACTTCAGCTAAACAAATAGCTACACTATTAACAGCAAATAGCCTGCCCATTTAGACATGTAGCCTACTATATATATTTTTTTTTATTTTGTCATGTGTATCATTTTGTCCTTTACCAGAGTTAAGCCTTTTGGGTCTCCATAACTTTATTTTACAGCAAACAGGGGAATAAAGCTGTAGAATCAGAATGCTTTTAGACCTTCAACAGGTGGCTGTAACACTAGTCAAATCCAACACCACAGAAACTGCACTAAAACGAATATATAGTAGGCTATATTGTTCACTTCCTAAATAGGTTTTATTTGTGCCCACACTGTAGAAGAAGGGATGTGTAGAATATGCCACATCCCGCGGTAGCCTGAACAAATGTACAGTCCACTTGCTCTCTCTGTTCACAGGCTGACAGCACACAGGTTTCCCGCCTTTTGCGTGGCCCAGCTGCTGCTCCTATCTTCAAAGGCTTAATCCCGTAGGCCTTGTTGCCCCAACTTTCCCACCGCACACTTTCAGCACCGCGACAATGGACGTGTGCCGCATTCATTGACAGATTAGTCACGGGTAGTCCACCACGCCACAACCCCCCCTGAGACTCTGAATAGGGAGAAAATTATTCATCTTTATTAACAACAAAAAGGGCAATATTTGATGCGAAACGAAATCGACGCACCTTCTCCCTGATCTAAACAGTGGGCTTTAATAACTATTATCCCGGGTCGTTCAAATGTTTAATAAGGCTCAACAAATAATTTTACTGCAAAAAAAAGTTAAATTGCAAAGAAGTAGCCTACTTATAAACTTTTTTAAATAGCAAATTAATGCCGTGACATAATAAAGCTAGTCAAGGATTTTCCCGCCATAACCCTCCTGGCTTGAACAACTGGCTACAGACAGACCACCGTTTTGTCTGGGAATTGCAAGGTAGGATCATAGACTTTAACTTTTTTCTTTCTCACCCTTTCAGTCTTTGCTTCTTTCTTCTTTCACTGCACACTCCACCTGTTCCCCTGAGGCTTGGCCATTGTTCTGGCCGCCATTGACAGTCAATTTAGCATGGAGTAATTGAAACCTTTGTCAATATATGAGCTGTTCCCTCGCTGACATGAGCAAGTGTGGGAACCTGATGTCAAACGCAGACTCATACAGGTTTAAGGTTACAGGGCTTCTGTGGCATCGACTGCAGACGTTTCCTCATATATTAAGCAAAGTATATCTAAGTCAACATTAAAAATCCCTTAACACATTTCATGTTTATTTTTATAAGACTTTAGCATAGCATTGATAAGTTCAGCTTATCAAGCTTGTTATCGGCAATTACATGTGTTATTTTAACCTGCAAATGTCTGTTGTGATTCAGGCGGGTAGAGTAAAGTGAATGGTCCAGCTGCTGCGCCTGCGCGGAAGACAAAAGCACTTTCAGCCTCCTCTTTGGCCGGGTACAGCCTTCTCACAGTAACTACAATTCAGAGCTGTCAACTGAAAGTGTGCGTTCCCTCCAGCACGCTCTTCTCTCACACTTTATTGCTTATAAGTAGTTCCATATGTTAATAGGCAGCTTAACATTTCCATGTGAATATGGCACTGAGCAGAAACTGAGGATTCATTATGGCACCAAAACAGTTGGATAACTGACCGTTAAATTATTGTTGAACTGTTTATTAAGACCCCAACAATTAGTATATTTTCCCAGCAATCATTTGAAGTGGTGAGAATGACATTTGAAGTGCGCCACATGCACGCACACTTATTTAGATTAATTCAAGGTGCACAACAATGCAATTCCTCCTCTTTCACTGGCATCTGCGGCAGAGATGCCTTGGACTACTTTGCGAGACAGCAAGAGTACCCTCTATGCCGAAACTAGAAAGAAAAGGAACTGTGCTCTCTAACTTTTGTGCAAATGTTAATAAAAATGAACGTCCAAGTCCACGTTAGCTTTCTTCAGTGGGAAAAGTTGTATATGTTAAATATTTTTCTTGCAATTTTGATGCAATAGAACGTCCCAGTGTCACAGAACATCACTGCTGTAACTGAACCATGGGATACAACACAAAAGAAACTAATTACAATGTGAAGAATTTATAGATATTTATTGTGAAATACTGTGAATTTACAATTACTGAGGCAGGCACACGTAAATCATTATTAGTACACCGCAGTTGATTTAAAATTTTCTGCAAAATATATCCTGCCCTAACTGTTTGATAAAAGACAAACTAGCACAAGGGAGAATATTGAATACTTTCAGCACTTTACAAATGCAAACATTATTTTCCATCTCGCTAAGAAAGATGCTTTGGACAGATATGCATTTTGTTTCCACAGACACCATTGGAACATTTTAAACAATACCATTTTTTCAAAAGGTATTGTATAATGTGACACACTTTCATCTATTTGACCAAGGCTACTTCAGCTATATCCTCTTTGATATTTTTAACATTTGTTAAGAAGGATTATATGGCCTGTTAATTTTAAAATATGTTGAGATAACTTCATTTAATAAACTTTTTATAATGTAATTTAATTAACAAGTATACCGTTGACCTATGACAATTTAAATGACTAAAATATAGTTTTACCTAAGGGAAAAACAACAGCAAGGTGTACAGTGTACCTGGCATTTACTTGATAGATTTAATTTAACAATTAAAGAATGAGCAGACAGACTTCATAGGTTTTGCATTTTATAAAAACACTTGAACTGTGGCAGTTCAGGCAACCTTTCATGGAAGGCAGCAAACCTCTTACGTTGTTTCAGACATGACCAAAGAGTTTCTTCCTTCAACTACATCTTCCTCAAACGAGTAAAGATGCTGACATTAAACTGGCTACAGTCATAGATATGATGTTTTTTTTTTTTTAAGTCACAGAGGTCAACCAGTCAATCACAATCGAGAATTAGCTATGGGGAGGCTTGTGTTTATTTCTTAACCCATGTAAGGGTACTTCCATTCTGTTAGTGGGACGTGCGTCTGCTTCACTACTTGCGGCGATGTCCATCTCAGGACGTAGTGTGGACCTCCTGGTTTGTCATTTGTCCCTGGAAGAAAATGGTACCGAGCAAACAAGGTGAGATTTATTTAAAATAGTACCAATATGTAACTTAACAGTCCTAAAAGGTCTACTAGAATGCAGTATGAAAGGGTTTACACTGTGTGGTGTTTCAGATCAGTGGCGGTTGTGGTCTTACCTGAGGCTCTGGCGCCACCAAATGGCTGCTGAGCAACAATGGATCCTGTGGATTTATCATTGACATAGTAGTTCCCTGCGGCATTTCTCAAGGCTTTTGCTGCCTCGTCAAGAACAGTCCTACATAAATAAAAAAATAAACATGGGCATCTGATTGTGGATTGCAATGGAAAATAACAGGTGTGCTATTACCATTTGTTAATCAAGGCATACTGTCAATATCTCATCCCTAGTTACTATTTGACTAGTTCCATGTAAGGGTTATGAAACGGTCTTACCTGTCCTGGGCAAACACTGCCCCTGTCAGGGCATATGGAGATGTATTGTCAATTAGGTGCAGCACCTCTTTATAGTTGTTCTCAGGATAAACATAAACTGTCAGAACTGGTCCAAAGATTTCCTGAAAAATAAAAAATAAAAAATTTAAAATAACAAAAAAACCTAACAGAAAGGAACTACATTTTTTTGATTTATGACACCCCTACTAGATGCAGGCACATGCTATATGGGGATATGGCATCATTGTGTGAACCAGAGCATGGAAAATAGTTTGAGCCAACTTGTTTGAACAAACACTGGTGAATGTATTGTGTCAGATTTGGCATGTTTATGTTAGTAATCCATGCATTTATCCCAGAACTTAGAGCACACAAAGGAGTATTTATCATTAGTATTTTTATAGTCAAGTAAAGTTAGTATTAATACATTAAATTTAAGCCATTTATAATCTTTAACAATAGAAGATGAATATGAAACAGATCTCACCTCCTTCATAATTGCATCTTGTGGGTCTTTTGTCACAATTATAGTGGGTTCCACAAAATAGCCCTTTTTGTCATCACAGTTTCCTCCAGCAATGACATTCAAACTAGGAGAGGACTTGGCATGGTCAAGCCATTTCTTAATGCGAGCAAATGACTGCAGAAAAAGGAAACATGTATTTTAAGCCATAACATAATATATGTTTGTAAATATTAAAGATATTATATAACATAGAAAAAATTTATTTACAACAAATACACTTGACAAATAAATACCTTGTCATCTATAACAGCTGAGAAAAAAGTGCTGAAGTCTTTAACTGGCTGTGGGAAAAATAATATTAATGGTATGGCAGAAAAGGCAGCATACAATAACTTAATATAAATCTTTTAACCATTAAATAAATTAAAATAAAACAGTATAATTTTGTATTGGCAATAGTTTAAAATAATCACAAAATCTTACTGTTTAATTTCATTTTTTTTTTTTACAATAAATGAAAAACCGTGAAACAGATCTGATGCAGCATGTGTGGCCTCTACTCACATCTCCCACTTTGATTTCTTTGTGAACAGAGAGAAGCCCTTGTTTGATCTGCGGCCACAGTGTGTCTGGCACATACATCCTGGAGCAGGCCGAGCACTTCTGGCCTCCATATTCAAAAGCTGAGCGAATTGTCCCCATCACTACACTCTGAACATCTGCAGACTTGTGGACAAAGTGAAAGTTCTTCCCACCGCACTCTAAAAATGGAAGAAAACTAAACAATTACACAAACAAATTCACAAACTACTGGCTTTAACTAACTTTAAAATCACATTTATGGTCTGCATAATTACATTTTCTCCTAAAAGATGGCCTAAATGAGGCAAGATATGTTATTTTGCTTATAACTTATAAATAAAATCCAATAGTATTTAAGCCCAAGCCATCCCATATGTATGTTTAAATGTTATTTTTTATTTTTATAGACATTTCTTTTTTAAACAGCTGGTCTAAACTAATTGGGATGAAGCATACCTCCTGCTAACCGAGGAAAGGTCCTGTAGGTGTCCAAATTCTGGGCAACCTGTTTCCAAAGACGTTTAAAGGTACTAAAAAAAATAAAAAATGAAAATGGGGGTACCAATTATGATGATACTATACAATTCTGTGTACTTAGGTAAATCTTTTAAATCCTTACGGAACGCTGCCTGTGAAATTGATGCCTGTGAGGTGCTCAGAGGCAGTAATGGTGTCTCCAAACACTGGTCCATCAGCTGGCAGAAACTGGATGATGTTCGGGGGCATTCCGCACTCTCTCAGGACTTTGTAGACAGCATAGCTCGCAGACATGGCAGTGTCGCTAGGCTTCCATAATACTACATTACCCTGGAGAACACAAGCATGGATTTATAGAACCAAGGGCAAAATATTGTTATACCGGCTGTATCCAATTCCTTAAACTAAAAACAATGTAAAACCAAAATTTTACTTTTATTTCAATGTCCATTACTCTGCTCAATAAGGAAGTTAACTGAACTGTTTTAGCATTTGTTGCACATTTAGTTTTGGTCTCAGGGTTGGTTTTATTATCTATTGTAGATTTTTATTTATTACCAGTTGTATTATTTTTGTATGTATTTATTGTAGATTAGTTTGAGCGGATTTTTTTTGTTTAGCTTTATTCTGAAATATTGTTATCTCAGAGCAGGTGCAATAATCTACTTCAAAAAGTGGTATTTTGCACTGATAATTGCCACTTAGTACTGTATGAATGTGTAGTTGAACATATAAGTATGTATGTTCTGTACTGTTTGTTTTGCAGTTGCTCAGCACTTTCCCCAAGACAAATTTCCCTTTGCATCATTAAAGTATATTTGATTTGATACTAAGTTTTCCATGTGTGTATAGTGATGATAAAGGTCAATTATTTTTATTTTCCGGTTTACCTTCTATTTCAGTAGTTCTTTATGTAAATTTACGGTGAACAGCTAACCCACTCCGGAGCACGTTAAGTTCCAGATACAGGATAAAAATAGCCCCAAGGCCAAACCATAATGATAAAAACTTGAGACTTACCATCAGAGCAGGTGTACCCGCAAGATTTCCACCTATTGCTGTGAAGTTAAAAGGGGATACAGCTGCTACAAAGCCCTTTGAGAAAGTGATACACAAAAAGTTTTATTTGGAGATTTTATTCCAGGCTTTTACATGTGGAATAACGCTTTCTCACCTCCAGTCCACGATAAAGCATTGTGTTGGTGCTTCCTGGAGCATCTAAAGGTTGCTGCATTTCTATGTCAGTGGCATGTTTAGCATTGAATCGAAAAAAGTCTATTAGTTCTGCTGCAGCGTCAATCTCTGCCTGTATGACAGTCTTACCCTGTAAGTTAAAACCAGAACATCCAACAGAAATGACATCTAGTCTACAAAATATGTATTTTTTGATCAACAGCAATTACTATAATAAATATAATCTTCACCTGTCCAATCATGGTTTTTGCGAGGATTTCTGCTCTCTTGGGTCCACTGATGACATCTGCTGCTCTGAAGAGAATCTGTGCTCTGTCCTGGACCGGCTTTAAGTCCCATTCTTTTCGTGCGGCTACAGATGCCAGAATCGCTTTATTTATCAGCTCCTGTGTCACAGTCACAATTTATCCAGTCAGTCAGCTGTGTGTACACCAAAAGCAATTAAAAAAAAAATGAAAACTTAGCCACCCACCTTGTCAGCATAACAAAACTTCGCCAATTTATGGGAGTGATTGAATGGCTGTGTAAGGAAAAATGTTATGTTAGTGAGAGAAATAATATAGATAACACAACAGTTTAAAACAAGGAGACATAAAATGAAGCAACTGTTAAATTGTTATTATCAAATTGTTTATGTCACAGCACATGCCGCTTCCAATAAATGCATCTACTCACAGACAACTGATATCTGATGTCTTTGGTCCAGACTTGTTCATCTCCAACAACACATGGAATCTCCTCAGTCTTTCCTTTCAGACTTTCCAAAGCCTAAAGCAGAAAGACGTTTGTCAATCAGCTAAGAAGGAGGTTTGTAAAATTGTAAAGTAAACTTTTTCACCTGACCTGCAGGAGTTCTTTTCTTTCTTGGCTTGCCTCTAGAAATCCTAAGATTGGCTCATTCTTTACCTCTACCGGTGCACAATGGAAGGTAGTCAACCTTTAAAACATATACAAACCAAAAACACATTAAAACCATTTCCTCTAATAAAGCTTAGCTATAGATAGTTGGTTTGAAGTTTGAACTGGTCATGATGTGTTGACCCCTGTGAACCCTTTTAATAAATAGACAGATTCCCTTTGCCTTTTCTTGCTGTTTCATAATTACTGTTTGCTCGGCCTACAACATGTTTCCGCTGTTGCTAATATGTAACTTTACTTTGCCCCACATTTGTGTTACTCTCCTGCTGAACACTGTAATATTTTCAAAAGCCTAATATTCAGATGCATATTTAAGACAAACAATAAGGTTATTTTTTCTGTTTAATTACCCTGTGTTAAATAATGTGCACACAAATCTAACCTCTTAACCTTCAACCCCAACACTTTTTTATTATTACTTTTTCCTATACATGTACACAGCAGATCTTTGGTACAATTATCTCATCTATAATTAACTACTCCAGTCTTAACTTGACTAAATAAATTAAGATCCCCGTCTTGATGATTGCCAAAACTTGAAAAGCAAACAGGCCAGCTGGAGGCATAGAAGACATTCTCATAACCTAGCTACATAGTCCATACAAGTCCATTTCTTAAAAACACCTAGCTTTTCCAAACTGACAGGACAAACACACTCGGAGCACATTGAGCTTTTCTAACATGGTATCAGTTTCCTCAGATAATAAACTTATCACAGTTAGGAATTTGGGGCATTTGTTTTTACAGATGTGGCTGCCCAAGCGGTAACTTACTCTGGTGCTTGAACTCTTTCTGAATTCACTAGAACGTTTTCTTTACTTAACTAGTTTTTAATTATTCAAGTAAAAACTAAAAGGAAACGTTTCAATTAGCTAAACTTTACAAGCTAATAGGATTAAACTTACTTCCGGAAACCATACATGCACATAAAAAGTGAGAGGAAAAGATTAAAGCTATTCACCATTTGCTACTTAATAGTTAGCATGAAAGGAAAGTACTTAGTCAATACTTGTCATATCATGCAGCCTTCACTTTCAAGTCCTCTGAAAAGCAATATTGTTAAACGTTCCTTGTTGAGCCACTACACCTGTGCAAACAAATTAGCTCCATAATTCATTGATGCAGCTAGTTATGTACCATAGATTAAGTGAATGAACGCAGTCATGCACACTGTAACAAGCTGGAGTTGCCTGACATGTTACTGAAGTCATTTGCTAAGGTGAAAGAAGTCTCGTGTATGCTCATGTGAAACGGTACCTACCCTCTCCAAGACTGGCAGACCGCCACTCTCAAGCGCAGCATGTTTCAAAGCCAAAATAAACAGTTAAATAGACTAAATGAAACAACACAGCTTAATTAACAAAACTGCTGAAAAAAACCCCCAAAAAATAACATTTAAATAAGGGACATGGGAGACTAAGCTTATTAAGAAGGTTGTTCACTGGGCGACCACACATCGGACTGAACCAACTGCTAACAGGGTAGAAGTTATTGATAACGGGCTGCCTCGTTTAAACTGTTGAATTTATTTTTTCTTATACAACACTGTAAATCTCCCCTTCGTATACATTTATTTTATTTAATTCGTCCAAGTCAACCTTGGAATATGCCAATCCGTTGTACAAAAATCGCAAATATGTTATTTCCCCATTAATAGAACATTCCACAGGCGGGTCTGCCAATGGCCAATCGGCAAACAGGAGGATTTCTTAAGCAAATCATAGAAAGAGCTATTTTTGCCAAAGCCCATGCATAGACATCGTTTTACAATCAATTAATATATTTTGTTTATACGTCACCCTCAAATTACAGCATAGCCTATACTAATGAAAATATAAAAACTTCTAATAAAGCTAGATTGACCTGCATCAAGGCTAACATAAATTTAAGCTACAACCTGCTATGTATAAAAAAAATACGTTTTAATATTATCTATTGACTTCAAAAATTTAATTTGTTGTCATAAAGCAACTGAAAGATAGGCTGTTGTACATTCATGGTAAAAATGGATGACATACAAGGCTAAATCCCCACAGGATGGCGATGTAACGAGCCAACCAGTGAGTCTTCAAAACTAAATACAAAAAACAAAGACTTTTCTAATAAAGGGTAGTTATGAAAAATAATAAATAGTAATACACTAAGTGACTATCACCCTGTATAAAACACAAGCAGACAGGCACTCAGTACAGTTTGACTTGTACCCTCAGTATCTTACATTTCCTTGTTTGACGTTATAAAAGTCGTAGTTTTTATTTTGTACTACCCAGGTCACCGTAGCCGAGGGGCGTTGACAAGAAAAGGGAGACTGTTGTGATAGAAAATAGTTTTTTTACATGACTTACGATAGCAGCCTTTGCAACGCATCTTTTCTTGATCTTGATGAGAAAAAAATTGAGCAGCATATCGGACTAAAAGCCAATTGCAGTTAAACTCGTAGAAACCGGTAAGTGTAAGCGTGTCAGTCTGCCGTGTCCATTTATATTCTACCGGGCTTCTGTTGCTGTGCAGTCCTCACACTACTGTCACTGAGACATTAGCCCTTAGCACAATGACATGGAATGCATTGCTGTTTTCTCTACGATGTAAAATAAAATGGGGATACCTGCTTTTGTTGCTCACCTTAATGTTTGAATAATATCAAAGAAGCGGGTAATGTCACTGCTATGGTGCTGGTAGCCCTACGTTAACGACTGCTATTTCTGATAAAAAGATAGCATTAGAGATGCTTCTACATGGCTATAACGTCTTGTCAGTTATTCTCCTTTCCACCGCACTGGTCCACGAAAATAACTAAAGTGTCTGTTAAGTTCATATATAATTGTTTTGGGAATCCTTTTGGGAGGGTCTGTTTCAGTCAAAGGGGTCCTGTTGCCGCTTTCAACACACACCTGACCTCTGGTTGGATTTAGTGTAAACCAGCTGCCAAAAAGTTCTAAATTAACTCAGATTATGCAGAAAATCTGTCAAAATGTGCTTGGTTATATGTAATTATTTTGCCGAAGTGCAAACAATCATACAGAAGAAGTACATAAAATTGTTGCCTCTATATCTTTTGGTACTAAACAAAAGGGTCTTATTAGTAACCTTTGGCGCTTTTTAGTAAAAATTTAGCAGGTTAATTAATATTTTTCCCCTACTACAGTTATATTTTTTCAATTTATATAAACTGTACAGATTTTACAGAAGTTCTTTCTTGGTAGTGTGTATGGGACAGGAACCTCCAGACAAGCATCATGACTTCTAAAGGCGGTGGAACTGCGTTAACACGTCGTAACTACCGACTAGCTTCAGACAATGACAAACCAAAAGCCACAGGTACCAAGTTGTTGATTTATTATTATTTACTTTTTTCTCTTTGTGTTTTTCTTGCTTTAGATCAATTAATAGATCAATTAGATATTTTATTTTGTCTTTTTCAGGCATTGTAAATGAGAAATTTTTGAGTGATTACCTTCATCATGTATTTCCTTCCACTAAGGAACCTGCAGTGGCCTCACTCAAGTAGGTCCTTTTTTGTGATTCTATATATAATAAAAAATATACTGTTCACATATTAAAAAGTCCTTTCTCCTCATACCTTGCAGAGATGTCAGTGGGATATATAGATTCCTTCTCAAAAATGCTGTGATCTAGCAATTCTCCAAGATTTTATTTGTTTGTCGATAAATAGCAGCCAAAAAATGTACTTTTAAAGTATTTTAGAAGCTGTATGAACAGGGGACATTTCTGAGGTACCTAACATGGTCCAATGCAGTTCTGCTTGTGTTTATGTGTGCTCTCATGTTTGTGTGTGTTGTACCATGACCCAGACTAGTGTTACGATGCCCTCAAGGCACTGGCCTATTTTCTTAAGCCAGGCAGATTCATGTTACCCTTTGGAGGTCTATACATAGAAACTCACGTAAAAACAGACTGTGCTCCCAACTGATCCCTAGTCCTTTCACCACAGTACAGGGGGTAGACTGTATATGTACTTTCCTGTCCTGTAACCCTCCTTAACATAAACATCTACTTGGCCTTAAGTGCAGATTATGTTTTCTCATAGCAAGCAGATTGAATATCATACAGGGATAGGATTTTTGGTAAGAACACACAGGCCATAAAACTCATTGCTAAAAATAAAGTTTGATCTGTTGCTCTAATATAAAAGAATCCTTTTGAAGCTTTAATGTAAATAAAATAGTTAATTAGGATATAAAAAAAATAATAGTCAGGGCACCTGGGTGAGTTCTCTTGTCAAATTAGGCATCCTTAGCTGTATCTCATCCCTTCTCATTTCCCCAATGTGGACCATTTTCACTTGTGAATTTTTTTTGTCTTAACTCTAAGGCTTTGTTAAAACACATTTCACTCTTAATCAACAGGAAGCCTCTTGGATTTCAAGATCTTGGTGCCCATCTGGAAAAATTGCTCTGTGAGGGAGAACCCACAGAGGACAGTAAAGGTACTGTGTCCACATATTATGTCAGTCTTAGACAACCATATTCTTCTCTTTTATTCTTTCTCAGTAGTCAAATATTAGTTTCTTTCTATTTTCAGATGAGGTTATTGAAGGGCGCTTGGGCCCTCAGCCTGTTGTCCTGGATCACACCAGCGGCTTTGAGGGACTTTTGTTTGTTGATGATGACCTGTTAGGGGTAAGAGGATATGTCTTTTTTGGCAAATGAACTGTACCGACCAGATGATTCTACATATACATTTGAAAATAAATGTAACAATGATTTCCAATGTTTAGGTCATTGGCCACAGCAACTTCAGCTCCATTCGAGCCACCACATGTGTTTACAAAGGTAAATGCCTCTAGTGGCCGAAAGGTAGTGCTTTACGTTTTATCACATTTAAACTGTTGAGTACAGTGTTGGTATTGGAAAACAATGCCTTCTAGTTTTCACATAGCTGAAACCTGAAGATGATAACACGGGACCGACTCATGATTAACTGTAATCGCTACAGTTTTTCTATGAGCATGATCTACAAGCAAAACAGAGCAGAGCTTCAAGAAAAGATAATTCCATGTGGAGTCAACTTGCATAGCATGTTGTTTGCTCTCTATCAGATAATATCAGAGGCACATTTAACATTATGGATTGCGTCATTGCAATGTTAAAAGGCGATACTTGATGTATGTTTTATTTATCAAAAGTGTTTCATTGTGTTGTGTGCTTTTCTGAAACTGCAGGGAAATGGGCGTATGAAGTGCTAATCTCCTCCCAGGGTCTAATGCAGATTGGGTGGTGTACACTCAACTGTCGCTTTAACCAGGAGGTAAACGCACATTTTCTGTATGCCTTAATTACCATTTATTACAACTCTGAAGTCTTTTGACACTGTTTTATCGGACGCACCTAGGAGGGAGTTGGTGATACTCCTGACTCTTACGCTTACGATGGAAACAGAGTGCGCAAATGGAATGTGACTACCACAAATTATGGGAAGGTAAATTAAGTCATAAAAACAAAGAACAATTCATACTGATATAATACCCATCTTGGGTCAATGTTTGCACTATTTCTTTCAGTCTTGGGCAGCTGGAGACATTGTCAGCTGTTTGATAGACTTGGATGAGGGAACCATCACATTTTGCTTGTAAGTGTTAAAATAGATATTTTTTTCCACAATATGGGATAGAAACCTTTCTCATAAATGTTTTTGTGACTCCGCAGGAATGGGCAATCTCTGGGGACCGCTTTTACCGATATCAAAATGGGTGCGGGCATAGCCTACTTTCCTGCCATCAGCCTCTCCTTCAAAGAGTCAGTGGCTTTCAACTTTGGCAGTAGACCTCTCAGATATCCTTTAAGTCTAGTCTACAAGTTTTTCTAAATGTACCTTTTTATAAAAAAAAACAAAAAACCTCTCTCAAATTTAAACAAGCACTTTATATTAGTTTTATACTACAATATATGATCATTTTTTTCTGTATCTTTTATATTTAATTTTATCCTAAGTATCTGGTTACAATTGACAAAATGGTTTAATTGTATATTTTGAATTACCATTATTAATACCCTACAACCTTAACCCGTGTTGGATTTACATACCCCGTGGATGGATACTTGCCCCTCCAAAATCCCCCAACGGCAGACTTGTTGAAAGCTCAAAAACTACTGGGCTACATCAAGACTGTTCTGTCCACTGCTATGGACTTACAGGTAGAAAACGGTTTCAAAGACAAGTCTGGTTAGAGCTATGTTCTTTCCTCAGGGTTGCTGTTTTCATTTCACAGTCTGGCTTCTTGCTGGTCTGTTTGTCACTGGACTGATATGATTAAAAAGATAATTGCACTTTTGTGTAATTGTGTTTTGAATGTCTGATTGCCTGATGTTTGCAGAAAGCAGCAGTCAGATAATAAAATTTTGTATTTATTATTAACTTTGTTTAGGAGGAGCGGTTGGTAGAGAAAGACCTATCTTTTTGGAGGCTTAATGGAGACCCCACAGTCCTGATCACTCTGGCTCACATATTCAACCAATTTGCTCCATTAATGGTAAAAGTCTCATCAGGGATCACATGGGCACCACCAAATGGGTTGGTAGTGTATAAATTTTAATTTATTTTCACTTTCTCTGCAGTGTAAAGTGTACCTGGTGGAGAATGTGTTGATGAACTTCTTGTTGGGTATCCTGGAGGGAGGGGGGTCAGTTGACGAGCATCCACTCATTCAACAGCTGCTGGACCTGTTTTGGCTACTTATGGAGGTAAATGTATACTACCTGATTTTCATTTTTATAACTAAATAACGTTCATGATAAGTATTATCAATATTTAAACATGTTAAACAATACTAAACAATATTAAGCAATATTTAAAATTGTGTCCCTGTGTGGAGTTTGCATGGATGGGTTTTCAGTTTTCCCCCACCAACATCAAAGCATGCTAGGCACCCCCTGGTGGCGGTTGCTAAAAATTAATTTCCCCACAGGGATAATAAAAAATATATAAAAAAATATAATATTGTTACAATTGCATTACAATAAACAGTTGGTTATTGTTGTCTGTGGTAATCTGATAGGATTACGAAGTGAATGAGTGTTTGAAGCAGTTGATGATGTCATTGCTGAGGGCCTATCGTTTCTCTCCTATCATCCCTGACCTCGGTTTCCAGGTAAGACTCATTTAGCTACTGTCTTGGTGTTATGTCAAGATCTGAACGCCTGTGATTTAGAAAATTTTGAGGAGAAATTATAGCTGTAATATATTTATAGTAAGAAATATAGTGTCTGCATGCCTGTTAAAATGTTCATCCCTCCTTCAGCCAAATAATAAACAGGGGGATGCAGTTCTCAGCAACACAAGGGCTGTATCCTACTGTTAATATATTTTGTCAGTATCAGTTCTTGTCATTAAGCACACTGTTTGTTCTGTGCCCTGTTTTAGATTCATTACTTGCGTTTGACTACAGCCATTCTGCATCACGAAAAATCCAGAAAATACCTGCTGAGCAATGTTTTATATCCTTTTAGTGGTGATTTGAGAATAGTAAAAAGTGTGTGTGTGTGTGTGTGTGTGTGTGTGTGTGTGTGTGTGTGTGTGTGTGTGTGTGTGTGTGTGTGTGTGTGTGTGTGTGTGTGTGTGTGTGTGTGTGTGTGTGTGTGTGTGTGTGTGTGTGATAAGCTTCTGGTTCAGCCTGACCCTGTGCTCTGTTTTTGCTGTTTAAACTGTCTTTACTGACTGTTTGCAAGCATTTCAGTAAGAACTAAAAAGTCAATTGTGGCCTTAACAGATATTTACATTTGATGTTATGCGTTCTGTAGTATTTTTCTACATAAAGACCCCTCTGAGAGTGAAAGAGGCAGGTCTAGAAGAGCTCATCCCAACAACCTGGTGGCCAACACACTTTGATAAAGAGGTAAAGCTGTCAGTAGCATGTGATTGCAATATTAAGAGCAATTTTACCTTTTCAATTCTCACTAATGCTTTGTTTGTACTCAGGGCAAAGATGAGCAAGGACCTAAAGATGAAAGTGCAGATGAACGACTAAGACGTCGAGCCTATGAGAGAGGATGTCAAAGACTCCGAAAGAGGATTGAAGGTCAGTACTTATCCTTGCAACTATTTACACAAAGTTTGTGGCATTGCACCCAGATCTTTCTGTTTTTGTTTGTAGTGGTTGAAGAATTGCAAGTGCAGATTCTGAAGTTGCTGCTAAATAACAAAGATAAAACCACAGTAAGTATGCTTTCCTATGATTAGACAGGGGATATTTTGTCTGAACACAGCAGACAGATCTCATTGAAAAAGCAGGAAATAAAACGCAGTTCCAGAGCAAGCGATTGATAATTAGTCAGTGCATCAAAATACTTTGTGGTGGAAAATTCACACCCTTTTAAAAAATTATACAACATCAGTGTATAATCTTCTAACGTTGGATAGCTTTGACAAATAACTTAAGCTCTATCTGATTAATGAAGATGAGTAAGAACACCACTGTGTCTTTCATCACTTGATTAACTTGACTAATGCATCACATATCAGTAAGAAAACTCATTAAAAAGACAAAAATATGTTTTTACTTGTGATCTCAACTCTGGTTTAAACTTATTTGCTTCAATTAGTTAAATGTTAAATGTTAATTTCTCAATCTTTTGTCTCTTTCAGGGGGAAGCGTCACGATACATCTTTCTGAATAAGTTCAGGAAATTTCTCCAGGAAAATGCCAGCAACAGAGGGGTAAAGTAACATTTGTATGATGTAAGCTTATAAGTCTGTGTGAATGCCAGGAAAATAGGGGTGTGGCCCATACAACCTGAAGTGAAATAGTTTTGAATTTGTTAAGCAAAAACACAATCATTTAAACTACATCATTGAGGACATGGTTGTTACATTAATCTGTTCTATTTATATTCTCTTAATGATGAACAATGGTGCATTTATTTTAAAAACACAGCATGAAATGGCATCTGGATGGGAATTGTTTTCCCTGTCCATATAAATCTGAAATGTTATATTAATTGCTTATGTTTGGTTTGCAGCACCCCACTGCTCTGTGTCCTCCTGAGTACATGGTGTGTTTCCTTCACCGGCTCATAACAGCTGTAAGAGGCTGCTGGGACGAGGGCAAAAGAAAAAGTCCAGGCAGCATTAACAGTGAAGGTACAGTACTCAATATAACTAAAAAGCATAACTGTATGAGGAAAGTCTTTATCCGGTATTGCCAGTGGTATTTGTGTATTGGTACAGATACATCTGTAAAACAGTGAATCCTTTTAAGATATGATAATAACATTTTCTTAATTTACATTCCTCCTCCTAGGACCAGTCTTGTAATTATGGAAAGTGGAAACAAGGACGATTAAAGCCCTTCATTCTATACACATTATGAATTACAATTATTGTTTCTTTTTATAATGTTCCTTCCTTTTCTCTCTTTTTATGCTCTGTCCTCATTTGCTTGTTACCCATTATCTTTGCCTCACGGCCCTAAATTTTATTTTCTGCTACATTCTTATTATTGGCTTTGTCTTTCAAATAACTTCCCCTGTCTTCACTATTGACCCTATTATTCTTTTTATACTGCACATCTTAGCTCACATCTATTCCACCTATTGTGATCTGTGAATTCTCTGTTCTCTTTCCCCCAGAGGCCTACGTCCCACCCCAGCTCTTCTACAATGGGAAGGTGGACTACTTTGACCTTCAGAGACTCGGGGGGCTGCTTTCTCATTTGAAAAAGACTCTTAAAGGTTTGAATCTCTTCAGCCTGCCACATAGAAATTTTTATTTTTTAGCTCTGTCTTAGTTTCTAGAACAGAAGGCTCATTGTAGGTTCAGTTCACTTACAACAGTTTTCAATTGATTCAGACTTTATCTGCCATAGACTGATTGTACAGCGTTATTTACATTTAGCAGATGCATTATTCAATGCTACTTACATTAAGCTTGAATTCACCAGTGTTACAGATGGAACACCACTGGCGGCAAGGTGGTTTAAGTGTCTTGCCCAAGGACACAACAGTTTGTGGGGAGAGCAATAATCGAACTGCCAACCTTCCAGTTATAGGACCACCGCTCTACCACTGAGCCACTGTGGCATTCCATTCTGCAGTTCACTGACTTGTAGCTATAGCTGAACCAGCCCCTCTTAGTTTTTTTAATAAATTATAATTAATAAGTTTATAACTGAATTGTGTATAAAGTGAACAGGAATGGAGCACTACTAATTACTTGGATACAGTTCTCCAGCCTAACATACTGTGGTCTCCATGTCAGGCAATCTGTAATTAAGGAGGACTCCACATCCATACTCCCTCATACAATTTGTTTATACAATGAATGGCTGAAGGTGTTGAATGGGCATGAAACATTAAAGAACATAATCCTACCATAAACATCTGGTTAATCCAGGTAGACCGTATGGAGCAGATAGATTATAGCATCCTCCACACAAATATGTTTGTTACATGCAAACTGAAGGGGGATCTACAAACTGTTTATTGTTGACATATAGTATTGTTACATATAGTAAAGTCAGCATATTTGCCTACGTTAATCAAAGGGATGAACTGGTTTAGGTGTATTTTACATTGTATACTCCCTAATTTTGTTTGGCGCCACTAGAGGGAGGAATTGCTTCGCTGTTATATATGCACTCTTTATACTTACATGGGGTAGTTGTCGGAAATGCTGAGTCAGTGTTTATCAATAGTAATTCTCAACTTTGATTTAATTTCAATCTACTTTTTATATTTCAATTGATTGTTATAACATATCAAATGTGGCATTATTTACTGATTTCTACATAATTCCATTTCCTAAGAAAACCAGTTTCCAGTTTCATACAAATGTTTGATCATACACAGAAAGGTTTGCCTACGCCCTTCTGTTGTCAAATAAGAGAACTAAAGCCATATGTTTGTTGTTGTCGGTAGAGGCACCAGACAGGTGTGTAATGTAGACTGATAATCTCTTTACAAATTCACTGTGCAGTGCAATGTGCTCTTTATTCAGTGCCAGAAAGGACTGAGTGGCATTGCTGAAATCAATTACCTGCTACAATGGGTAATTCATTTCAATCTTTTTTTAGTGCTAGACTTGGTCTTGGTGTTATTAGCACTGTGGGCGGTTTGTGGTCACTGTGTAATGTGTCCTTTCGAAGTCACTTATTACAGCTTTTCTTTCTGCTGTAAAGATCAACAAGATCATTTTTATGGTATAATTATTATTATTTGTTCTTTTGAGGATGGGTATGTAATTCTGTTATCTGTGTTCAGCCAGTTTGAAGTGCAACAGAAACGGCAGCTCATATATTTAGCATACTATTATAAGGTTCACAAACTTTACCCTTGTTTATTGTCGTCATATTTTGCAGGCAACTCAGTTTACAAGGTTGTTAAATACATTGGTTTATTCATGCATTGTTCATTACTGAAAAGTTGCATGTTGCTGTAAGGGACTCCCTAGGCTTTAATGGGCACCTGTAACTGAATCCAAACCATATATAAGAGAATTTCAATTTTCTTTTTATCCACAGTTCCTTACTAAACAATCTAAAAAAAAACAAAAAAAAAACTGCTAGACATTAACAACACTGGTATCTTGATAGTATCTAACATTGTCATAGTGAATAACTATGGCTGTCGTTTTTTGGAGATATCTAGAGAACAGCCCTGTCCCAGCAGAGGAATTTGTATTTGCCCTTGTCCTTCTATGAGATAGATGTAGCCTGCCAGCTGTTAGTCATGTCTCACTGTTGTGCTCATAAATATAGTGGACATGTAGGAGTGTGTCCCAAGTCTGTCCCTGACACAGCCAGCACACGTGTCACCTTTTCCTGCCTTACACTGAACAATCTTTATCACTTATACTTTTTCTTGCTTTCTTTTAAACCATCCTATGTGTGGGTTGTTGTTTTTATCCAAGGGCTGTGCATTTGCTAGACTGTGCACACACCACTGAAGCAAGCTTTACTTACCTCATTTATTTCTTGTGAACCAATATTGATGTTAGCTGCACATCGGCCTGTGGAGGCAAATGGCTCTGTTTGGTGGCAGCTCAAGTCTCATTCCTTTCCTCTCATCAAGATTCCAGCCTGTGCCTCTTACCTGTGTATATAATCAAGGCTTGATTAACACCCCTTCTTCACGTAGCTACATAAATCCCGGATCATTCATCACTCTCCAGCTACTCTCGTGATGTGTGTCATCTGTTGTTCACTATCCGTGACCTCATTTATTGATTAGCGTGCTTATCAATTTGATTGAATGCTCAGCGGCGCTTTTTCATCTGCATAAAGTACTCATGAAAGGAGGCTCGCAGCCCGGAACATATGCAGCATGATTTGTAAGTGGGAAGTTTACCTGGAGTGTTTATCACAGGATAATGTGGGATTAAAAATCTTCTGAATCAGTGAGAATACAACATTAAGGCAACACTAACATTTTCATAAAATACATAGCCTTGAAATTATTAAACCGCTTAGCTGCAATTTTTCAGTTTCCCTGATAGGAAAAAGAAAAATGTAACCACTGAACTTGGATGTTAGAAATGGAATAAAGTTTTACATTTCCCAATACTTGCAGAAAATATATTAACGCTGCATTAACATCAAAATCAAAATGAGATGGTCCACACTGAAAAGCTTTTTTGTATTGCAGTCACCCTACTATGGTAGAGCATATAAAAGCTCTGTAAATGCTGCAGAATACAAAAAAAAATGCACAGCTTTAATTCCTATCCAATGTGAAAAAAGCATCTGCATAAACAGATGATGTAAAATACTGATTGTTGTTTATGAAAAACTTGAATACCAAAAATGATTATACAGTATGCTGACATGATGTGGATGGGTTTTAGACAGAAGGTGGGTCCCGCTTATCATCTTTTCTATTAACGCTTTAGTGTTATTAAAATTGATGTGTTTTCATTTGCGTTTTTATTCTGAAAGTTATGACGCAATCTGTTTCATACTTTCACTTTGTATTGCATATTAATGTCAGAGTTGCTTTTACGCAAGTATAACATTTGTTTGAGAGATATTACTGTTCATAATTTTCTTTTCTTGTTTTTTTTTCCCCCAGACGACTTGGCCAGTAAAGCTAATGTCATCATCGACCCTGCAGAGATTCAGTCAACATCTATGGACGACTTGGATGAGGATGAGGAAAGCGGAGCAGCTCAGGTTTCCTTTCTTTTCCTATTTTATTCTGTTTATAATTTGTTAGTTCTGTTAAATTTTTGTAAATACAGAATAAATTACATAAAATTGTCTCTGTATCTTTTGCCCACATCAGAGACCATTTGGTGCAGCAGCTATGGGTGGAGCCCTGGCACGTCCCAGTTGGTTAAGTTCTCCTACACTGGGTCGGGCCAACCGGTTCCTCAGCACTGCCGCTGTTAGTCTCATGACTCCAAGACGACCTCTTACACATCCTGAAAAAGTAAAGGTTCGGACTCTCACTGTGGAACAAAGGACGGAGGAGGACAGTAAGTATTAACATGCAAATATTTTCACAAGTATAACAAAAAAGTACCTGGAAATATAAAAATAACATATTTTTATTCTATAATAGTGATAGATATATCTGATTACATTCAACACCTGCCGTCTTGTTATGTCAAGTCCGTTTATTTTCCTGTTCCTTCTAACTTTTAAAGTCGAGGGAAGCCATGGTAACGATGGCCTGTTGCTGGGGCGACCAATGGAAGAGCCTGAGCAGCCAATTGCAGACAAGTCCCTGCTGGAGATTGTTGATGGAATAGTGATGATGTACAACCTTAGTGTTCACCAGCAACTGGGCAAGGTGTGTTTGAAATTTACACCAATGTCTAATCTTAAATTCCGGACTGAAGAAAATATCATTTATTTGAATATTTGTTGTGATGATAATGGTTAAAAGGTGCATTGTGTAAAATGGTTAATTGTGTAAATGGAACAAATCAGTCAAAACTATCTTTATAATATTGTATAATGGACTCTAAACAACACTTTATATATTTTTTTATTTTTTAAATATTTGTCTATGGTCTTGGGAAAAAAGACGTTTAAAGCTCAGTAGAATCCAGTAGATGGAGCAATTTGAGTTTAATTTCTTTCTACAGCTCCCCAAGCAGACAAACTGAGCACTACCAGAGGATGTGCACAATGGGCTAGCATTCTTGCATAAAGGTGTAAGGCATTCATAAACCAAAATGATTTTGTATTGTGTAAGATCAGACTTATTTTCACTGAGTTTGTTGAAAGACAATAGCAGGTACCATACATGTTCACGTGCTTTATAAAGGAGTCCACCAGTTTATTGACTTACTTTCATTTCATTAAAGTTTTTGTTTCTTTACTCATTTAAATGAAAACACATTCAAGATACAGAGCTTTGTCAGTCTTCAGATTATTTTATAGTAGTGGGCTTCCTGCTACAGTGAGGTTTATTTGGATAGACATGGTAATGTGTTGTTGTGTTGAAGAGCTTGTTTATGGGGACTATTTTCAGTGCAATCCTAATCCATATTTAATGTCAGACAAAATATTTATAAATTTGTATCTTAATATTAAAAATAAAATCTCATTGTACTCTTTGATTTGTTGATAAGGAATAGAAGTTGCATTTTATTTTGGGTTCATGGTACAATCTGTATCTCTCTGTATCTGGTGGGCATTGTACACATTCATTCTGTTATGTGAAAGATGTTTGAGTCTAGATGTTAGCATGTGAAATAATTATACATGTTCTGTTCAATGTTTAGTTCTACTGCTTTTACATTTTTGACAGTCTGTGCGCTGGTGAGGTTGTTTCATCTGTTTTATCCCTTTCATCTCAGTCTAATACTGAGCCTGTACTGAAACAAAGATTGGCCTTTATGTCAGATAGCCCTTTTGACCTCAGTGATATTGTGTTGTCCTGTTTTAATTTTAAAAAATACAACCCACAAAAGCTGAAAGTGTAACAGCCTTTATAGCTCTGCAGCTATAATGTGTCGTATCCACGCAAAGCTTTTTAGTATCTCATTATTTATGTTTTTCTGTCTTCATCTAGGGAGATTTAAGCCTTTCCACCATTAAGCATGTCCACCACAACATACTAGTTGTCATAATGAAACATTAAATAGCCAAATAAATACTTTCTAAATGATGGTGTACGCTTCTCTTCTCTGCAGATGGTGGTAGTCTCGGATGATGTTCATGAATATGCTGTAGCTCTGAAGGACACAGATGAGAAAATTGCACGATGCCCTCCAAAGGTAAAGACAGAAAGTTTTCATAGTGTGTGGAGCGTTAAAATAACTGCTGGCAAAAGGAGAAGTAACCAGTTATGATTTATCTACCCTTACGAAGAGCTATAACAAATGAATTTAGTCCAAACTGAAGGCATGTTAAATCAAGTAATAAAGGATAAAATGGCTGCGGCTGGGAGCATATACCCACTGGTCACCAGACTGTGACATTCTCAGCCTCTTTCTTTTTCTTATTATTTATTTTTTATCAGAACAGGAGGAGGGAAGGAGTAAAACCAAAATAATGCAAATTGTTGATGAATTTACCAGTGCTGCTTTATACTAAGAAGTTATGTTTCCCTGTACTTGCAAAACAGCCACACAACTAGTATGAAGTACTAAAAGATACACACCAAAGTGACAAAAGTGTCATCTTAATAATCTTATATATAATAACAGTATATGATAAACAATTACTAGCAACTGTTAGTGTTTTATTGTTAAGATATAACTTAACATAAATTTAAGTCCCGGGTTTAGAAAGGTAATTGGTGTTGACAGTGTTGGCAAGAATAGTAAGCTGACTATAATAATGCATTTTTTTTCTTGGTGCTGAGTTGAAGGTAATTGGCCGTGCTCCAGTCAACACAACACAACTGTCAGCAGTGTTATGATAGCTTGTCTCATTACTGTAGCACCTTGCAGTGTCGCAGTAGAATAACTATTTCAGATAAACAAACACATAAAAAAAATATACATGGAAGCAGCTAGCTTTTTTATGGTAACTGTTTATGGCATTGTCAAAGTTTGGATGGAATGTTTTTTTTGTGTCTTTTTTTTTTTATTCTTTGGAGTTGAAACCTGAACAGCTGTATTGTACATACCACATACAAACAGGCTGTTTTGTTGTAGAAATAAGTAGATGAGACTGTCCACTCTGTGTGTCCTGCAGAGACCAGACATTTTGGAGGAGCTCCAGAAAAGCCAGAAGGTTTTTGCAGAAAAACTCAATCACCTCAGTAGAAGACTGGCCTGGATTAATGCCACCATCTACTCAAAGGTGATCTGAATTAAACAAGATGACTGTAAATACAAATCTGTGGACATATTTTTAATTCCTTTCATTTAATGTATGCGTGTTCCTTAGGAGAAGATGTTAGATATATACTGGCTGCTGTGTGTGTGCATCCGGACCATTGAACACGCCGACAACACCGGGTCCTTGTTTGCTTTTGCGCCAGAGTTCTACCTCAATGTTGCTATGAACGCATACAGCGCCCTCAAGAACTACTTCAGCCCAGCAAACGGCATGGATGAACTACCGGGTAAAACAAAATGTGAAATGGTTAAATCAGTGAAATAACTTTGTCTTGGACGTAATCTTAAATCTTTTACAAAGTGATTGAACATTGATTTTGACCAGTTTAAAATGTATTAAACCTGATTGGAACAGGATTTGGACAGGTTTAAAGTGGTTTAACTTCAAGTGGTTTTGATTAGGGTTAAGTAGGTTTTTGTGTGATTTAACTCAGACTTCAAAAAACTAAATGGTTTTTATTATTCAGATAGGTTTAAAGTATTTTGAGTAGATTTTACCTGGTTAGCGATGGGTGCAGAGTTTAACCAGTTATGAATGCTTTCACCTTGTTTGTGACGAGACACAGACTTAAACCACTTCAAAATAGATTTACCCTCATTTGGACAGGATAAATGTGGTTTTACTTTGGAAATTTAAACTGGTTAGAGATAAGTGCAGAGTTAACCAGTTCCACCTGTTTGTATTAAGTGTTTGGCTGATGGTTTTTAACCAGTTTAAAATGGATTTGCCCAGATCAGAATTGTATTTGGACAGGTTGAATGTGGATTAACATAGATGATAAGTGGTTTTGAATGGTTCCACCCAGATATGCAGAGGTCTGTGTGTGGTTTTATTAAAGTTTTATGTATATATACTCCTTCGAACTGCTCTGAAAAAAAAAAACCTCAATCTAAACATTACCGCCAAAATAACAATAATTAACTAACCACAGCCCACCTTCATCATATTCATCATATTTATATTCATATTCCTAGGACTAGACTCCAGAAATGCAGCTAACATTCTCAATGTCTTCTTGTGACTTGATGTTCTTTACTTTGTGACGAATCCAGGACTGACATGATGCTGTCATGTGTAGACATTCCTGCACTTAACCGGAACATAGAGCTCCTTCCCAATTCTCAAGTCATGTTTTATTTTTCCCCCAGGCTATGAGGAAACCCTGACTCAACTTGCTGCTATCCTCGCTAAACACTTTGCAGATCCACGTATTGTCGGAACAGGTGAGACTGCCATTGAACACATCTGCTGTTTGTGTACAACATGCTGTGTGTGGAGGAAGTTAAATACGAGTGCTTAAATCCCACGGGCACTATTTCCAGCATGTTTACCATGGATTTTTCTATATTTTCCTACCTCTTCTCTAATTATAACTTTTGCACATAGTCTCTTACACCGTATGTTCTTAAAATCTTGTTTATGTGTGCAGTGCATGTACATGTAGCAAAGCAGAAGTATTGGAACTTTTTCTGACTCAGCTCAACATATCATTACTAGCTGCTATAATGTTTCTCTTGTAATTTTTCCTACATGCATTATATTTATTAGAGCTGACATTTCACAAGCTATAGTGTTTTGTACTTGCAGCTAGATTCAAGCTGCTATATTCGTATTGTTAATCCTTTTAGTATTCTGTCCATTGCCTATCTGTCTTGTGCTTTTCCTGAAGATTGTGATTCGATCTATTGTGATCAAGCTAAAGCAATCAATCACTCTCTTATCGGTGTGCTAATAGAATGCGTTTTATGTTTTTTAAATTTTATTGCACAATGCCCTTTTAAACATCTTTTGTGTAGTGTGTGTTCAGTGTAGCGCTTTGGTCAGTTACAAGGTGAAAATTAAACAATGAATGATGCAATTTTCATTAAGACGTATATACAACATATTTATATAAAAAAACTGATCTTCTACAACATCTTACATTTACTTCATCAAGTTATTAACACAATGCAACCCAATGTGTTGATGACTCAAAGACATGAAAAAGATAGGAAGACCTTATTGACACTTTTACAAATGTGTTAATGTCTTGTAACCATTCAAATATAACTCCAATCTTCCCCATTATTCTAGATATAAAAGACTCTCTGATGCAGGCACTGGCCAGCTATGTCTGCTACCCACAATCCCTCAGGGCAGTGGAGAGGATTCCAGAGGAACAGTGAGTAATGGATCATTTTGTCCCGGCTTTGTTTTAGAAGCTCTCAACATCTGTATATTGCTAGACAAGTCAGACATGATGAGACGGAAATAGAACAAATCTGTCGCCTCTTATTTGATCTAAATATGGAGATTAATACATTTTTTTTTCCAGTTACAATTTGTAAAAGGTTTGTACTCAAAATGTTCTGCCATCACAGACATTCAAAAAGCCTTGTTTCGATGAATACAATAGACAGTCTGTACATGAAGCAGGAAATCTCTGAGCTGGACCCACTGAACATTTATGTATGTGTTACAGACGTGTTGCCATGATGAGGAACCTGTTGGCTCCTTATGAACAAAGACCGTGGGCTCAGACAAACTGGATATTGGTTAGGCTTTGGAGAGTGAGCACATACATTTAATTTAAGCTTTTTTGGGGGGGGATGGGGAGCAAATTGTGTTACATTCTTTTGTCAATGTTTTATGTTTTTTTTCCAGGGTTGTGGTTTTGGCTACAGGTACACTCGGTTGCCTCACCTCCTCAAAACCAAACCAGAAGATGCCAATCTCCCCAGTTTGCAGAGTATGCACTCCCACATTCGTATTATTCCTGTCATTCCTTTGCATTTGTTGCCCAGTGCCCATGTTGTCTTGGTCCCATTTCAGAATTGTTTCTCAGTGATATATTTCTGGGCAGAAGTGTGGCTTTGTAGTAAGAGAAAGTGATTACAGAAGAAAATGAAATTGCAGCTCAATAATCTTTTTCACACTGCAGATGTTGGAGAAATCTGTTGTTTTACACGCAATCCAACAAAGACACTGATATTGATGTTTGGGCTTTAGAAAGCAGTCTGTCTTTATTATATCGAGCTGGAGAAATGTGTTGCGATAAGACAAGTCAAGAAAACAATTCAGTCCTTTTTTTGGTTTCGGAAAAGTAACTATCCTATTTTACTTTCACTTTAAGACCAAACAACCAAAACCATTATCTAACATTCATTCAGAATTCTTCATGTTTTTTGTTCCTTTTATGTGTTCTGGCCAAGAAGCATTCTCAATTTTAGTGTTTTTATATTTTGAAAGTTTTTTTTTTTTTAGTAGAAAAAAACAAACGGAACACAATTAACAAATAAACAAACACTTCTCGGCACAATCCAAGGGAAACAGAAAAAAGAAAAAAAGCTCAGCACCAAGGCCATGGAGCCCATACCTCCATAAATTGTCCTTTTGTTGGAACACTTTAGAAAGGTCAACTATTCAAAAAAAAAAGCTTGTGCCAGTTAGATTTGGCAAGGGGACACCCACAAAATTTTGCGTTTTTAAAACAAAATATTACTGAATGTTATGGATCATAGGCATGTACTGTAAAACCATCATCCTCATTGTTTTTTCTGTTGCTTCCTCATTTCCTCTGTCCTTCTTTGTCCTCCCTTGCATGGAAATTGATTATAATTTGTGTGACTCTTCATTTTGCATGCATTTCAGGGGATCTATCCATTGCTAGTTTTCAAAGTAAGTTCTTTTTCCCCACCACCCCAATTTTGAACTCTTTTTATTTTTGGTAATTTTTGATACCAAAGCAGCCACCACCTTCATTAAATTCTCTGAGTATGTAATTCCTTGGGATAAAAAAATGTTGTCAGCGTATACACTACTAGACTTTTAGCTTAAGCATTTCCCAGCGCTCATACATTATTTACACTTTTTTAGAGAATGTTATGATGTGCAATCCTTTCCCTGGCGCTGTCCTTAACTCCCGTCTGTGTCTGCTTCTTTTTAAAGTGGGTTATTTGCATATTGTCAAAATAATGATTTATTAGCAGCAGCGTGTATTTTTTTTATTTATTTTTTTTCCACAAAGCATTTCTTCAGCATTTAAACACATACACAGTTAGACCAAACATGTAAATTGGTATTATTTTCATTCTTGCTGACATTAGCTTGACTTCTGCAGGTTTTTTTTTTATATATAAAGATAATGAACCCTCACTAGTTTGAATACTCCTTAGCAGAGTCGTTTTATTCTTCGGGGGATCCAGTTGAAGCAGAGGGCACAGAGGAGAAGGGAGGAAGGACTAGGGAGACAGATTATTAGACTTAATGAACACTTTGCTCTGCAGTGTTCACATCACTTCTCCCACAGGAGCCCAAAGCATTGTAAAGCAATGCCTCATCTTTTCTATACACACATTTTATTCTAATTCTCTTTTGTCATATTTTACCTTCCATGGTCCCTTCTCTGCTTTAGTCTGCTTTTCACCTTCTCTATTCTTTAGTGCTGCCCTTTCTCGTTTTTCTTCGTTGTAGAGCAACTATGTCAGGGGAACTGGGCAAACTCTTTAAACCCATAATCTTTTCTTCTGGCAGTTTGTGCCTACTGTCTACTTTTAGCATTGTTAACTTTTAAAATGTTCATTATGTTTTTGGTAGCCACTACTTTCTAAGAAAACAAAGAAGTCTTGAATGCAAGAGATGTTAAATGAAAGAGTTGACATTGCTCATTGACAAGTTCTTCCCTTTAACTTCTAAATCCATCCAGAGCCGTGTCCATCGTTGCTGCTGCAGAGACACATGGCGGAGCTGCTGAGCATGGATAAAGACATGGCTGCCTCCTTTCTGAACAGCGTCCTGAACCAGCTCAACTGGGCCTTCTCTGAGTTCATTGGCATGATCCAGGAGGTAAGATATACAGAAAAAAAAACCTAGCAGTCGGTAGAGACGGAAAGCTTTGGCTGAAAAATATGTGAACTCTATCATTTACCCCCCGGGATGCTAGAAGCTTGACCAACTTAACTTCTCAAAGATTTTTTGTGACAACGCTGTTCACTGCTATTTTATTGACATGTTTCTGGAACTTTCTCATTACGGATGACATGATGTAGTTGGTTAAACAAGGGTCATCATCCAGTATCACACTCATTTGAGCAGCAAAGGTTCACAATGCAGGTAATTTATATAGTGGGAACTAATTTGTGCACTGCAGTACAAATGACATTTCCACCCGAGATAATCTAAGCTATTTGTCAGATACAAACTTATACAATTTTGGAGCTAAAACCATAGTGTTATGGTGAAAATAAACAAGATTTTACAAAACTGTTTTATGTGGGTGTTTGTATTGTTTTCAGCCGCATTAGCAAAGCCTCTAAATTGATCTTGGTTTATATATGTGTCAGAATCTAGTGAGTTGAAAATCTTGCACTCCATTTACCATTCTGAAGCACAGAAATCAAATAAAATTAGACACCCACAATAAAATGGTTATATCTTCTAAACCAATCTGAATATCTGCATGAGTTAGAGCTTCCCAGAGAGAAAACACTGTTGGCAGAAACAAAGCCTTTTTAAATCCACTGAAAAAACGTCTATCTGAATTGAAGTATGTTGTGGAAAGAAACCAAATTAGTGTGGCCTCTTGGGTCTGAGTGGAGAGCAACTGGTTTATTCTTCATTTAGTATGTTTAAATAAAAGGCAACCATATTGTTTGGGTATTTTAAATATGGTAGATTTATTTCTCTTTTGTAGATTCAGCAGGCTGCAGAACGTCCAGAGAGAAATTTTGTGGATACACGTCAACTAAAGGTAACAGCCACAGTCACAAATATACAATATATTTTATTCAACCATAGGAGAGATGGGAGTTTTACATTTGAATTCTGATCTGCTCTGAGTCTCACTCAGAAACAGACAGTAAATTACACTTTCATGAAATAAAAGGTCGATGTAGTAGAATTTGTGTAATTCTGAAATGATCATATTTTATTTTTGCTCTTTCACTTGTAGTAGTCAGGGTTCCCACGCTTCTCAAAAGTACTTGACTTTCAGACATGCAGATTCAAGGAATAGAAAGTACCTGAAAACAAAAATAGGTCCTTACAATTGCTTGACTATAATCTTAAATATATTTAATTTAGTAGACTAGTGCTATTTCTAAAAAAAATCATGCATGTGCTGGCAAAAATGTGGGATTTACAATAAAAAAATATATATTTTTTAACTTATTTATTAATGAGTAACATCTCTTTCTCTCTGAGCACATTTTTTATGTTAACAGTTTTTACGTTATAAAAAATTTGAATTGACAAATTCTTTCTAATTCAAAATCTTTTACAAGAATTACAGCAAAAACTGTTTAATGCAAGAACTTCATTGGATTTAATTTCTTGGAAGACAACTGCACAAAGCAGTCTAAATTTATGAAACCTACACATTCATAACATCATAATTACTTTCAAAGTCTTAATGTAAATGTTAAGTGGAAGTGAAATGTGCAGTACTGTAAGAGGTCTTTCAATTACGCTACATATGCAGGGGTGTGAATAGGTGCGTAGTATTCATTATCATTGCTCTTGCAGGTTTGTGCCACATGCTTTGACCTGTCTGTGAGTCTGCTGCGAGTGTTGGAGATGACTGTTACCTTGGTACCAGAAATCTTTTTGGACTGGTCTCGCCCCTCTGCTGAACTTCTCCTCAGACGACTGGCTCAGGTAATAAACCCTTACATGTTATTTTTTTCTGGTAGTTTAAGCCACCAGTGTAAGAGTTCTATTTCTGTTCTAACACTGTAATAATTAAAACTCCCTGTCTTCCACCTTGACAGCTGTTAAACCAGGTGTTAAACAGAGTGACAGCAGAGAAGAACCTGTTTGATCGCGTTGTCAACTTGAGGCTGCCAGGTAAACATGCACAGTTCTAAGCTTTCAGTAAATTAGTATTTAAACATTTTTTTTCTTGCACACAGCAACAGTTGTATAAAATAACGGCTCAATTGTAATGCGTATGAAAATTATTCTTGAAAATGTTTTTGGTGAGAAACTTCAATATTTTCTCCTCCTCGCCTAGTTATTATTGACATATATTTTTGTGGATGTGCAGTTTGAGCACGGACAGACATTTTGCCTAAATTGCAGCCTGTGAATTGGCTGATGCAATATGATCCACAGATGCCCTTCTACATCAATATTAATAACTCTTTCTGCTGCAGGTCTGGAAAGCGTGGACCATTACCCCATCCTCGTGGCTGTTACAGGCATCTTGGTCCGAATCCTAGTGGACGGAGACAGGCAGGGGTAAGATGAGATGTTTTGTTTTTTATGCGTCTTTAAGTTGGAGCATTTTTAGCGTATCTTTTAGCATGGATCTAGGTTGTTTTGTTCCGTGTTCATTCAGCAAAGACAAACAAAACACACACTGATTTTCAACCCCAAATTATGTGTGACTATTACGCAGCCAGTGGTATGGGCTTTTCATCTGCATTTGATTGGGTTTTAATTAACATAGCTATTTCTCCTGTGGCATGGCTGTGGGGATGAATCCAAACCCATTACTTCTCAATAACTCTCAAACTAAATTACACTGTGAAGGTCTGTTGACAGATTTTGAATCAGCATGAAAAGCTGGTGATAATAAATCAGCTTTGTCAAATTGTGTTTTGGGAAAAGAGCCCCTAGTCCACCCATACAATTGTACATGCTCGCATAACTGCGTAAAGTCATGAAATTGGTCTTTGTTTTTGGGAACAGCCTTTGTGGCATAAAACATGTAGTATATAGTAGCATAATGATGTCATGTCTGGATTTGGCTTGTCTTATTTTGCTCTACCTTTTTGATGCACCTCACAGCAGCATCACTCATGCTGTAAGAAATCAGGTCCACAGTGGGGCATATCACACAGTTTTGATAGGCTTCAGTGAGGAGGAAATTTAATTACCAGACGATAAAAGCCCCGGCTGGTGCCAACAAAAACCACCGACTGTCAGGAAACGCTGGCTGACAGGAATGAGATTCTGTGATGGAACCTCTTCACTCAGCTGGAGCTCTGACTCATTTGCTTTTTCTTTGGCATGAGAATATAAAATACTTATGGGCACCTACACAGAAATATAAAACATATGAAATGAGAATTATTTTGCTTGGAATCGAGTATTAGAAAGACATTTATTGTACATATGTTTTTGACATTAAAGCGCCTCTTTCCTTTTGAATTATTTTCAACCCGGTCTCAATCTGTAGCATAGTTACAATTTAATGCTTCTCTTTTTTTGAGAAAAGTAAAAACTGGATCAACATGCCACCACTAATACATTACATCAAACCAAAGTTTAGTTTCATCTTAAACTTCTAGCTCAGAGTTTAGCATCAGACCGTTGCAATTATCTTCCGCCACAATAGACGTTATGTAAATCAATTGACACATTTTTTTTTTAGGTTTTACTGTGCTTCTCTTTTCTCTATTTATGTTTTTCTTTTGTGTGCTGTTTATACTGTATAAAAAGACCATCCAGCACTGGAACAAACACTTTCTCATTTCATCTTTCTTCATTTTTCAATATATCTTATTAGGCGATTAAACAGATTTCCCTCAAAGGAAAGAGAAAAAAATTGTGTAATATCTGTTTAACAATATTAGTGTAGATTTTAAAACGTATTTAAATTCAATTTAAGATCATTATTGACTAACTTCACAAGCACATATTAAGCATGGTCTAAAAAAACAATGCGGCCTTTTGAAACATTATCAGCATAAACTTTATTCAGTTCTGATATTTATTCACTGCTTAGTTTTTAAACAGATACCATGGCTCCTACATATTGTAACTATTATTAAAACACATTTGTCAAATCATTTTAGTTTTTGTTTGTATGCACACTTTCCCGTTATTTGTATTTTTCATGATTACACTTCACATCCTTTAGTATCCCGTTGTCTTCCCTCACAACGCCATCACAAAATCGATTGTCTTTCTCGCTCACTCTCGCTCCATGTGCCCCGTCAGTCATTATGTGTGGCTCAGCACTTTCTAATTCTTTGCCTTATCTCTCATGGAACCCTTTTCATTCAGCTCACCCTGGACGTCCCAGTCCTGTCATTTAGAACGCCACAGAATTATTAAGAGTGAGGACTGTAAATGTAATAGCTCAAGCTCCATTGTCAGCAGTGTCCCGCCAGCGCTTTGCTGCAAATGGAGTCATGCTAAGTAAAGGGTGAAAGAATTTGCTCACTCAGCAGGATTCGGTGTAATTATGGTGAGTGAATGTGTCATTGGAGTGCAGTTTAAGTCAAAAGCATATATAACCTAGTGGGAGTAAATATATGCTCAAAATGGCACAGATGGTGTTTGTACAGATAATTAGATTGTGTCGATTTTTACCCTTTGAGACAACTTTGAGATATTGAAGTACCCCAAAAATGACTTAAAATAGCCACAGAGGGAGACATTTTGTCACCATGAATGGAGGTTTGAGCAAAGCTGCTTTATGGTAGGTAGCAAAGATATTTTAATGATGAAACAGTTATTAAAGTGTGATAGAATAGACAGGATTTGTAAGTTACTAGCAAACAACTCTCTTGGGATTTTGAATGAGCGTTTTGATACAGGAAGTAAACGCATCACTGAAGGTGCAACATTTTGGGAGAGCAGTTTATGATTGACTGATTCACAAATGTTTAGCTACAGTCCACATTTCACACTGACAAATAAAGCAATTACGGCAAACAGCTGGCCTACATTTCAGTTTTAACAGGGATTCAATAGACTTTTTGTATAGTTTACTTTATACTATTATTTTTTTGTCTGTGGTTTAAGTGTCTAATACTGTCTAATACTGTAGAAGTAATAGTAATTGTTTTTATAACCCAAACTTTTCTCTGTAGATTTGCCATTTAGTTTTTTTACTACACTGTGTAACTTTTACCTCAAAATTTGAAGCCTGAAAATAATTAATAATAATAAACAGGGAAAAGACAAAGGGTGCCAAATATTCCACTATGTCACATCAACAAAAACTTACATCTCAACTTGCATCTTGAAAGGTGAACGTGTCATTTAAAAGGTGTAACCATTTTAACAGTCTTAAACAGTCATTACATTAGTTTGTAATACAGCAGCCATTTCTTTTTAAAACTGGTAAACAGTAAAGACATAAAGCATGTGGACTAACACATGGGTAACACTTTAGATTAGGGGGCACGTTTTATCATGAATTAATTCATTAATTCATACATGACTCATGCATTAGTACATGCATTAAAATCTCATGATCCACCAGGAATTATCATGGTTTCATCATATTTTTATCTTCAACATAAGCATGTACTAATGCGTTAGTCTTGCATGAATTCATGATAAAATGTGCCCCTTAATCTAAAGCTGTTACCAGCATATGTTGCAGATATGTCTTTGCTATCAGGGGTTTGCATCCAGCTTTTTACTTACTTTGTTGTGTATGTCAAAGTACAAATTATTTTTTCCGTTTTGCTTGCCTCAACTTTCGTAATGCATGTTGCAGCCAATTTATCCTACAATGCAGTTTCTTAGCAGCCAACCAGGCACCTACCCCGTTTGATGTCAAGGACCCATCCAAATTGGTAGCTATATATTAAGATAAAAAGTTGCATAATGGTGCTCTAATGTTTATTTTTTTACTTTTTAAAATACTTGTATGACCTTGTTACAAGCAGAGGGAAATAATGATAAATAAAAAGTTAGTGATGAAATCATATTTAAAATTAAACTGACAAAATCTCCAGAAGACTTATTTTAAAACGTTAGCCTTAATTGGTTGCCTAAATCCGTTTATAAGAGGGTGGAGATTGTGCCCTTTTGACATTTAATGGTTAATTGCGCCGGCACTCATGGTCCAAAACTGTAACCTAATTAGAGATTTACAGAGATACATGTCAAACGTTTTTGAAAAGATGGCAATTCATTCTTTTGTTCGTGTGTGCTTGACTAAACTCACAGTTTAGTGTCAAATGATGTCTTCCTAAGTTCATGCATAATTAGTCCCTTGAGTTATAGTGCACATTTCAAGGTTTTTTTGGGGGGGAATCAGGATACAGTGGAGCTTGACAGTGCTCTGCATAAGGTAGCAATAGAAAGAAACTGACAGCCACTTACTGGTTCTAAAGGACTTTCTGACGTTAATGTAATTGTTAAAATAAATAAAGGTATTGCTATTCCTTAATATATAAGATAAGAATTGGAGTACTGACACACAAAGTGCTTTCTGGGGTAATCACTCTTCAAGATCAGTCTGCCTTACCTGATAACTCAAAGCTAGACTATTGATTGTCTATTTATAGAAACGCAACTGCAGGATTGAACATAGTTTTAACTTAGGTGTGATTAATTTGAACAAACAAGGTTGAAATAAGGTAATTTTTCATAAAGTCAGATACTGATGATAGTATTTGAGGGGAAATAAAGAGTTTACAGTTTATTTTGACTTATGTCCTGAGCTAGTCAGCATGTGCAGTCATCTGTAACCTGAGGCTAAAATTGCATACTTTTATTTTAAGTAAAAGGTTGTTGCATTTTATTTATTTTTTAACTGTAATAGCAATTCCAAACAGATAGATGGTCTAAATAACCATGAAAGCCTTTAAACGTATGTTTTATAGATTGCATTTGTTTTTATGCATAATGTACAGCGACCATGACATTGCCATCAAAACAAAATCCTTGCAAACTACTTAGAGTAGAATGAAGGAGCCGTCACTTTGTGGTAAAAGCATTAGACTATATGCAGTTGACCTCAGAAGCTTTTTAGATTTTATTAGGCTCGGAGAACATTATATGAACAAGCATTAGTTTAGTGGTTTAATCACTTTGGTTTGTCCTGATGATCGAATTCAATCAAGAACTCTTTTCAAGTCTACCTGTTCCCATTATGCTGTCCACATATAGTACTATTGACCAGTAAGAACAGATGTTATTGAAATGCATTCTGTTCAAGCAATTGTCAAGACAAGACATTTATTTTTGTATAGCCCTATATAACAACAACAGCCGCTTCAAAGTTAACAGATGGCAATTGTCAACAGTTATCCTCGTGTACCTTACATTTCACCTGTCCCAGCTGACATCAATGCACTGAAATTGAATGAAAGTGATTGGCCAAAATACATTGTTAACAAAAGAACATAATTCCTTTTTTTTTATATCCTATTGTTTTTGAGTGATCAAGTGTCAGCACTGGTTTTAAATTAACTGGGTAAAAACATCCTTAGAGCATGCAGAAAAAAAAGGTTGGGTTCTCTACCAGAGGCCTGGGAGCTTGAGGGTTCTTTTGGCTGTTCCTAGGATTGCCCTTTTCTGGACTGAGATGTCTGGTGTTTTTCCTGTGATTTGCAGTAGCCACTCCTCCAATTTTGGGATTAATGCACTGAGTGCTCCGATGACCATGGGTACCACTGTTGCCTTCGCTTTCCACGCCTTCTTAAGTTCTTCTTTGAGGAATTTGGTATTTCTCTAGTCCCTTTTTCACTTGCTTAAAAAACTTGCTTTTGCACTTGGTATTGCTATATCATCTAAGACAGCTTTTCTCTGCTGTTTGTCTACCACCACAATGTCCAGTCGGTTGGCCATTACCATTTTATCGGTCTGTATCTGGAAGTCCCATAGAATCTTGGCTCGGTCAATTCCTTAATTCTAGCCTCCAACCTTCTCTTCCATGGTGGAACCTGCTCCTTATGGGGCGGAGTGGCTCAGAAGTCGTCCTTCAACCGGAAGGTAGACGGATCAATTCCTGCTCTTCCTACAATTCATACTCGTTGTGTCCTTGGGCAAGACACTTAACCCCCCCTTGCCTCCAGTGGTGTTCCAGCTGTAACACTTGTGAATGGAACCTTAATGTATGTTGCTTTAAATTAATGCGTCAACTAAAAATGTAAATGTAACACTGGTGAATGGAAGCTTCATGTAAGTGGCTTTGGATAAAAGCATCTGCTAAATGAATAATTGTAAATGTTATGGTTGCCCTTCGACCAATAGCCGGGTGTTCATTCCAGCCATAATCTTATCTCTTAGGTCAGTTGCTACTTCGCTCAACACTTTATTATTTTGGGTGTGACAGGAACAGGTTGAGCTCGCCACATTATCTGAATATTATAATTATATGAACTCTCCATATATCTAAAAGACATGTATAAATGCTTTGAAAAGGTTTAAAACTGTGTGCTTATTAATTCACTACTGTATAGCCTTCTTATCCTTGATTCATTGAAAAACACTAGAGTCTCCTGTGCTTAATTGAATGGAAGCACACAGCTCTCTTGTCCTTTGCATTGCCCCTAGCTGTGTTCTAAACTAATTTCATGTCCTGATGCATCTCGTACAGACCCAGCTTTACTAATAGATTTTGGCCACTGGTGGGTGTTGAAGTGTTTGCATGTAATAAATCAGTAACGCAGTGCTCCATTTACAAAAAGCCTCCAGTAAACCATTACAACCAACCTGAGTCAGAAAGAAAATGCTTTTATCCTACGGTGAGCTTTGATTTTCCACTGCACCTGGTCTCACTTGACATTTGTTACCAGCCTTGGTTCAGCTACAGCGTAATAAAATTTCAATTTCTCAAAAAATCCACTAAACAATACTCATAGGTTTTCAACCAAATCAAGTTTTATTAATAGCAATTTTTTTTTACATTTTCATATTTTAAGCTACACTACTATTTAGGATGTTCGCCTGATAAAGGACTGCACTGCTGCACCTCATATGGGACATAATATTTGTCCCAAACGTATATTAGAAATGCAAAGTTGTGTTGATTGATTGATTGTCTTTCAATATGTGTCACTAGGAGGTCCCTTGAAACGGGACCCTTGAAATTTGATTCTGTTGCTTGGATCCAATTTCAAGTGTGGCGTTTACAAGAGGAATGTTAACCAATCAGAGAAATGCCGGAGATTATGCAAAAAAGGCGAAACCACTCAGAAGGTTGTCAACACGGATGCCATGTTAGCGCCGCTAGTTAACATGGCCAGCAGTAGAGCGGACACCAGAGGTGGTTTCATCTTTTTTATATTTTGCTGGTTATTCAAAACCGAGAAAATCCCAAATAAACGGCCTCTTGAATGTTGAATGTTTTGGACTAGCCGCGTGAGCTGAGTATGACATAGCCAGCACTCCGCACTCTGCTGCTGGTATACCAGCCTATGGTAAACCAGCGGTCATATCCCAAAATATTCTCTATTACTTTCAAAGAACATTTATCATTTTGTTAAACATGATGGAGAAGAAGTAGAGAACACTCATTTTAGTGAGGAGGTGGGGCTGACCCTGTTGCTTAGAGTGACTCATTATTTGGGAGATTGATTGGCTGATTTCTATCTCACAGAGATAGTTTTATGAAATGATTTTAGTCATCTTTTATTGCTTTATTTACCCAGTAATTTAAACTATTTCTATATTTTAACTTTACATTTTCTGTTTTGTTTTCGAGTATAAAATGTTCTCAAAAAGTAAAACATACACTTGTTTATTGGTCAAGTAGTTGATTTGTAATACTGCATTCAAGCCATTAGTTTTTTCAATAGTGTTTTCTTTCACCAACGCCAGTTTTGTATTTACTGGAAATAAGCTAGATTCTTTTTTTTTTTAATTATTATTATTTCATTAGTTTGTAATGTTAGTTTTCCTATATTGTTTTTATTTGTGCAATAAATATCTTAGCCTCGTCACATTCAAATGAACTTACTTTAATGGTGATATTTGCAGAGGAATGAATCCGTCCGACATCCCACCCCCTTCCAGTTTTCACATCAGGTCTATTAACGTCACCCTAGTTCTATCCCCTCCCACTTTAGTGTAGAAAATCAATGGTGCTAATTATTGTCCATTACCTCAGGCTGAAAGACATCAGAAGCTGCTCACAGTCATCCAGAGATTAGATTGAGACCAGCGCTAATTAGCTTAGCAGCTTTGGATCATGAGAGGCCTGGGCTCTGGGGATTGTGGTTTTTTTCCACTACATAAGCTCAGCCTGCTGTGATTTTTATTGCTTTTTGCGAAAGCTACTTTTGCGGCTGATCCCACTCGGTCAGGAGCATTGTTCTTCAATATGTTGTTATGTCCCACTGTGTCTGCTGGGGGAAAAAGTTTTTTGAAAGGCTTCCTCTTCTTTCTATGAACATTTGTGGAGATTAAGTGTGGAATGTGTTCAAAAAGAACAGACTGCAGAGTCATTTTTAATAAGCAATATTTTGCTTTTTTTAAAGATAAAGCATTACCTTTGTAGTGAACCCATGGCTTTACTGGCTGATAACATTCAAGGCCCAATCTTCCCCTCAAATAGTCTTTGACGCACTGTTGATTTACCATCTTACACTTGGCTCAGGTGTAGACGAGCCACCATGCTCCACTGTGGGTGTTCTGAGACAGGGTCTGGTGACTTTGTGTTTGGTCCTGGAGCAGGAGAGCACAGACAGACTAATAACACTGATGTATATGAAGGCATCAAAGCAGCATACTATTTGAGATTTATAAATAACAATAATAATACTTTAAAATTTTAAGTATGTATCTAAAATGAGCTGTTTTTATGCAAAGACAGAAAAGAGCATATAGCATCTCACTGAGTAGATTATTGTGTGTGTCCTCATGTTCTTATTATAAGAATCGGCTCCCAGTCATACCGGTCTTTATGCAGTCTCAAGTTTTTCAAAAAGTAAATCCTCACTTTGCTTTACACACCTCATCTGTGCCCAGACCACTTCCTGCAGTAGAGCAACAATTGAACATTGCAAGGTTTTGTCTCTTTGTCCTATAATTTATTATCTATTCATCCATCCACATGCTGCTGTGTTTCAATGCTATCCCCTGTTTTACACCTATACACCGCTCTTGCTCTTCATTTATTTCAGCAAAGCACAAGCGTAACATGTCCTCTGTGAACTCGATTTGACTAGTGTGAGTAATTAACAGTGTTTGTACTTGATAGTCTATCTCCTCTATTTATATATTATATTTTATATGCTTTTTAGTATCTTGGAAATGCATGTCCCTTGAGTTCACAGGTGAAATTATCCATTAAAACATTTAAAATAACCAAATATAGTCTTTGTTTTCACCTCTGGCAACTTGATTTGTCAATATAAAAATTTTAAATAAACTCTGACCAAATTGATTTATTCAAGTTTTTGATTTTAAACTATTTAAAATAAGTCATATTGTGGAATTTGAATTGAACAGTTTGATCTAATTCTTTACACACTGTACAGCCCGTACAGTGCGTAAAGGCTAATGCAGCTGGAAAGTGGAAGTCGTGACTCTGTTGGTGGTAGAGACAGAATTACTCCAAACTGCCTCTGTGTGCCGTGCTGTCAACTTTGCAAATACGCCGTGTGCTTTGACTAAACGGTGCTTTTATGTCTCCTAACTCGACTGCTTTATTTTCACTGAGGAATGAGGGTAATGTGCATCAGCTGCTAAAGCTTTGCTGTTGTTTTGTTAAATTGACGTACATGGTTAATTCGTGTTGGGCATATACATAAAATAAAATACCTTTCTGGTATATTACCAAGCCCCTGTCTGTTAGCCTGGCTCCGCCCTCCTACGTACTTCCGCTCAATTTCATTTCGCTTTAGTACTTAGTCTGGGATCGCTGTATATTCTTAGGTTTCCAGAAATCAATTTTTTGTAGGACCAATCAGCGAACAGAGGGAGTGACTTGTTGTTTCCAGTCGGTTTCGGCGCATGCCAGACGTCACGACCACACGTTAGCGATTGGCTATGGCAGATCCTGTGACTCTGGGCAGATCCAATAGTTTTAAACTTCAACAGAGTTCCCGCATACAAGGAAGTAAACGCTTGTCAATGGAGCGAGGCCAGACTCTCTGTACAAATGAAATGTACGAGAGTCTGGTAGAACCAGGCTACCTGTCTGTAATAATTAAACAAAAATCTGATGATTACATTCGACCAAGATTAATTTATGTAGTATTCAGCTCTAGAAGGTAGGTGTTGCATGTTTTTTTCAGCCTGTCTTTCTGGATAAGACTAGGCCAAAGAAATACCTGATTTGATTCCAGCATTTTTTATTTTGTTAGAAAAATAAAAGTGCTTTGTATTCTACAGTTTTAAGGGTAGTGTTAAGTGATATGCTGTAAATTTTGTGGTTAGTGCCACAACAAATTTGACTACTGTCAAATCAGTGATATAAAATGCTAAAAAGTTCAATCTTCGCTGGTTAGTTGTTGAAACTGATGATGCTTAATAAAACTTCCAACACCCGCTTTTCCCTTATGACATTATTAGCATCATTTCGCCAAGGTACCATCAGCACTCAAGATGCACCGTTCATCATCTCTTTATTAATTAAACACCTAAAAAGTTCTTGTCAGTTGAAATGCATTATTTAGTAGTACGCCATTTAGTTATGGGAGTTTTCTATTCGAGACTTTTAAACCTTGTACATTTGCAAGCCTAAGGAGTGACACATTAAAGAGCTACCTCCATAGTGTCATATTAATGCGTTTTGACAAAAAAAAAAAAAATTAAGAAACTAAATTGATAATTTGAGATATTAATAGAATTTAACTGCTGTCTTTACCTCCTTTCCTTTATCAACCATTGCCTCAACTTCGACACAACATATCACAAACATGAAGTGACTCTTGTTTCAAAGCTTTTTTATGATGTATTTTCCTCGTAGTGGTCTTCTCTCTATTATTCTGTATTTACCTGGTATGTCCCCTGCCTTTCCATTTGTGTCACACAAAGAACGTTAGAATTGCAGGTGCTTAAACTGATGCACTTTTGCCCAAGAACCAATATCACTAGGGGCCCAATATCAGCATATAATTTTATTGCATGCAGCGACTGAAAATGTATCTGCTGTTTTTTTTTTACTCCAATAAAGTCCACCCTAAAATATTGGCATGTAGTGAATTTTCTCATTAGAGCATCGTGTTGTTAGTCAAGATGACATTTTTTTTTGTAATATGTTCAAAAGCTGTATTTGTTTATGTATGATGGTTTATCTTGCGAGGATGTGTGTTGAATTTTATTATATTACTCAATACCCACTACCATTGGCAATTAATTTTGTAGTTTGCTTTTTGGGATATTTTATTCACTTTCATCTATTTTCAGCCAATATGTTCGATTGCATTCTCTTTCTCAGTTTCCACACTCTTTATCATTCATCTAAGTTTAAAAAATTAACTACAGCTGCCTTCAATGTGTCTTTTGTTCTTGGGACAAATTGCATTCTACATTGCTCTGAAGTAAGAATAAATGAACAGAACAGAAGTTATGAAACAAAAGGGCTTTATTGACATTTGAAACAAAATTTAGTGCAGTGAAAAGACTCCCAATATATAACATCTGTATCTCTAGTGACTAGCAAGAGCAGAATTGATATGATTGTGGCTTAAAAGTGATGTGACAGACATTCTTAGTGGTTCAGATGCAGGTTGCACTGAAACAATATGTATCTTGTAACCTGTGTCTGAGGCCTAACTGCATGTGGTAGTGGTATAAATCTGGTTTTAAATGATCAAATTCCATAAAACCTATGCTGTTTAAATGGTCATCATAATTTACACATGTACAAAAATATATATATTTTTTAATTTTAACACACATATAAAATTATTTTCTTTTATATAGATGAACTGATACAAGACACTGGACCCAAAACAGTGGGTATCTGTGGGGTAATGCATAAAGGCCCGTACACACCGGGACGAATATTCGCGCACGTTATTCGCCAGCGTTTTTCAATGCGTTTTTTGTCTTCACACCCGAGCGATTTTCGCTGACAATGAGCCGAGTGAACATGCAAATTCATTCCCTGACATTAGATGGCGGTTAATGTAAAACAGAAATACCCCGGTACACAAGGTGGCGCTGAGCAACTTTACGCTTCTGACACTCGCTTTTCACTCAGAAGAAGAGAGCAAGTAATTTTTGTAATCGATGTTGCATTTGTCATAAGCTCTTTGTGTTCCGACACCAACGAGACCAGCAACTCTACATTCATCTTGCCTTGCATCTTCTTCGTCTTATTTCTTCCCGGCAGTGTAGACGCTACTTGGTGTATATCTTCTTCGCCGTTACGTATGTGTGCTCGGCAAGACCGTTTTGTGTTTGAGCGCCCCCAAGTTGTGTTTTACTGTAACTTCAGAAGCTCCAGACACGTGAGCAAAAGCGCTAATCTTATTGGTTGTATAGTTTTTGACGCGGTGCGTCAAACCAAAAGAACGAACCCGAGGCGTTTTTTTAAAAACTGACGTTTTACGCGTGGCGTTTTTCGCATCGGTGTGAGCACTCACATTGGCGCCCATTGTTTAGTCGCGAGGCGTTAAACGTCGACGAATAACGTCGGCGAAATTCGTCCCGGTGTGAACAGGCCGAAAATGCTGACCGTACCCTATTAAAATTCTATGTTTTTGCTGCAACTTTCGACAACTGTGTTAAACCCATGTTGTTACAACACCTGGTGCTGTCTTTAGACTCTTATTGTCACCAGCAGTGAGCAGTAGATACAAAAAGAAAGACAAGCAGTACTAGTAAAACATTAGCAAAGTGGCTAAAGTATTTTTTTCAATTTTTTTTTTTTTTGCTTTTTAAGATAAAGTCTCTCTAAGTCTTGTGTGACCGTAATCAGTAATTTACAGTAATCAAATGTTTCAATGTAAGGACAAGACTACACTCATTGAAATAAAACATGGCTAATTTACACAAATCTATGTGTAACACCAACTCAAAAACTGTGTCATAGTCCATGAATTCCCTTTACGCTTTATTGTTATATCATAGTTTTGTAGACCTTTTTTGGTTCTTAATTACACAGCAAAAACAAGTTTATGTCAAATCTTTCTTTTTTATTTTTGACTCTTTATTGCAGATTTTCCAGAACAAAAATCTTTGCATGTACAAATATTTTTATTTAAAGCTAACTTGTCCTGCATAGTAAGACTAACCTGTTCATTAACATGTTTTGGATTGTACTTCCATCCTGTGAGTGAATCATAGGTAGTAGCCTTGAATGAGTTGTTTGTGCATTCCTTTCTATTCTGGCACACGGGAAAGACTGTGCTAATCATTCAGGCCGTGCACAGTGTTGTACACATTAGGCGCAAAGAGAACTCAATACTAACACAATGCGATAAATGTTTTCATCACCGCGTGTATGCTCTTATGTGTGTTGTTGTTGGTGCCGTAGCCGATTTCCTAACATCCTGGTGGTCTTCTGTTTCCGTGGAAACCAAAGAGGCAGCAAACACCAAGGCTGGACAGAGAGTGGGAGATGCCAACAGTCAGGATGAAGAGGAAATTCTATGAGAAAATACGAGTGAGGAAATATCCAGGAGGGGAGAATATAGATCTAGGATAGGAGGAAGCAGTAACGGGTGAGAGGGTAGGTAGTGAAATTATATGATAAATAACGCAACTTAAATTTAGAAAGATAAAGAGTTGTGATTCTCATGTTGGAAGTGCAGAGTAGATGTTAGAAGGATGGATCTGAAGAGGAAGGGAAACATAATAAAAAATAGAGGTGCAGTAAGAGAAAGGAATGAAAGAGGGTTTGGCAAGGTGGCAAGAGAAATAGGGAAAGAAGAAAAATAATGACTATGAATATTGAAAATCATTTAGATTCACATGATATCATACCATCAAAGTAACTAGAATGTAACAGATATTTTGCATTTTGCAGCTTGAAGTCACTGAGAGACAAAAACATTTGGAATGCAAATAAGCAAAATTTTTTTTTTCCCTCCAAAACAGTTGCATCATTGACCAATTTAGCAGATAAAGTCCTACAATAGTGAATAAGAATAATATCAAGAGATAAGAATAACTAGCTTTTATTAAAATAAAATTAATAAAAAAAATACAGTAGTATTTTAATGTCATCTTATTCTGTGATATCACTCCAGTTTGTTCCCTTTCATCATTTTTAGTGTGGCTTTTTTAAAGATTTTTTTTAACCAACCCTAACTTAAATATATGCATCCACATAAAAAATAGCAAAGAGATAGATATTGACGTGTGCTCTGAAACCTTGATATAATCTCATGTTTTGTAGAAAACCAATATGGATACATAGATACTCAGTAAACTGGGGGTGAGTGGATTCAGATTATCAGCGTGGACAAATTTCTAACTGAATGTATAAATATGGGAAATGTGTGTAATTTTGTCTGCGGCTAGAATTAGACATTGAAGAGACTTGGCATTGCGGCAAGGATTGGCGCTGCAAAACATAGCACAGATGGAGGCCTAGAACAAGCTAACAAACATGCTAAATGAACATTGAGGTTTTATCACATAGAATTACATTATTCCTTTTTTATATGTTACATTTATTTGCCCATTTGACATTGATTAGATTACTTTACAAACCACATGGCACAGTTTTGTTTTGCGATCTGTCAGCATAATTACGCCACATGTGCGTTGTCATTGTTCTATTAGATGGATACCAAAAATTATTACTTATTTTACTGAAGGTGTTAAGATTAGCAATAATGGATGTATCTTTGATTTCTAACATTTAAATGTAAAGATATGTTTTATTTGTCCGTGTTTTATGTAGGTGTGATTGCTTCTGTATGGGAAATTAGATGATTGATCTGATGGTGTGTGAGGATGTGTGATGTCCTCACAAGGCAAATGTCCATTTTCAGTAAATGCAGAAAGAATTAAGCGCTGGAAAAATGGGGCTTTAGGGCTGCCTTTATTTACTTATGAATTAGTAATGACATGTTTTAGACCAGAGAATAAGATAGCTGAAAGGAAGATCTATTGTGATGTGTCTGGTAAAACATTTTCATAAAAAAAAAAAAAAATATGACTTATTCCCATATAGAAAAAAGGATAGTTTTGTTTATCACTCTAAACCAATGGTGGGGTTAAAGCAGTATTACAAGAAATGTTCTTATTTCCAACCTTCCAACCTTTAAAAAGTTAAGCTGGACCATATGCAACCACATATTACAAATACATTACACCAACCCAAAGTTTAAAGTTTACCTTGAACTTATAGCTATGATTTCAGATAGGCAGATGCTATTCCGCAACCATCTCTGCCTCGTTAAACATTGTGTGAATGCATTGCCAATATTTATCTACATTTCACTGTGCTTCCCTTTATATGCTTTTCGATTTGTGCTGCGTTGCTGTGTAAGTAGCCGACGCCAGTGCTCCAATACAACAGGAGCCAAAACAAGAACCAAAATACCTTTTTTTTTTTATAATACTAGAATTGCCATTTGTGTAGTAGACTTGTATAGTGCAGTCATTTTACAGGCTGCTTGCAAATGTTGACTTGTTTTGAAGTGGAAGCCAAGCATGAGGGAAGACCTTTTAAATATTTAACAGTTGCGCTCCCCTTCATCTTACATAAGCACATCGCCGTGAGAACATAACTTTACTTCACATTTACTAGGCTTTAACCTTTTAGCTTGGGCAAAAGCCAACCCTGCATCCTTACAAAAGGCTGGAGGAGGAAGTTGGAGAGCCACTGCTGCAGATAAAAAAATCCTAATAAGATAGTGGCTCAAAGGTGCCCTGAAATGAGGCCACTCTGGTCTGAGTGCAGGTCTTAAACACTGTCTTCACCATTGTCCAATTATATCCACTCTATGGTCTTACTTGACTGGATTGAGAAATATTGCTAAAAACATTGTACCATTTCAAAGGCATGGTGGTTTATCTTTTGTAGTTTTGCATCAGGTTGACTATGCAGTGTGTGTGTGTTTTTTTTTAAGATGTCTAAGATAAATATTTACACTTTTATCCTTCCTATCATCCTTGACATTTTAACCTTTCTTAATCCCATCATTTTACATTTTGTATTATTTTTGTGATATTCTCCTTCAGAGAACGTTTGGTTGCTAAATCCATTACCATTAAAATAAATTAGCCTTCGTATAATGTACAGTGCAGCGGTTATAGTATAGTATAACTATTTCTGATCATTTGATTTTGCATCGTGTCTGTTTGATATATTGCCCAGCCCTACTTGAAAGCCTCTCATCTTAATGCAACGACTGACATAACTTATAACTTTGTTCTTATTCACCGTCAGTGGTGCCAACTAATTCCTGAGAATCACAATAATCAGAATTATAATAATGGATTTATATGGCGCTTTTCTCCAAAGGGACTCAAAGCACTCACATTATTCATTTACTCCACAGTCCACACACACTGGTGGTGGTAAGCTACATCTTTATAGCTGCCCTGGGGCAGACTGATGGAGATGTGGCAGCCGTATTTCTGTGCTGTGACACTAGAGGCAAGGAGGGTGAAGTGTCTTGCCCAAGGACACAACGACATTTGAATGAACTGGGGAGCGTGGGAATCAGACCGTCAACCTTCTGGTTATATGTCGACCACTTGAGCCACCACGCCCCATACGATTCAGCTGACCACTGGAAAAGGCCAAATGTTAAGAGGTAGGGAAATCTTTGGTTCAAAGGAAGACTGTTCTATTCTACTTTGCAAGTAGAATAGGGTAAGGGGTATAGTATTTAATAAAATATGAAAAATCTGACGGGCTGCTGTGATCTGACTCCCTTCATGTTTCATGTCATCATGAAATCTCTTTCCCTCACTGTCTTTGCCCAAGCATCATTACTGTGTGGGCTAAGGTACGTGTTAATAATGGCCTATTATTCAGTGTCCAACGTATCTTATAGGATCTGCATAATGATCAGTGATTTTAGATGGTAATTTATGGCAGTACGGGATCTTTTGTGATGATCAGGGATATCATGTTGATTTGAATAATAGCACGCAGGCAACACAGGAAATGAACAGTGGTGTGGTGGAGGAGAGATTAATGGTCTATAGTTGTGTGTGTGTGTGTGTGTATGTGTGTGTGTGTGTGTGTGTGTGTGTTTTGGGTGATGGGGCTCTATGTCACGTAGCAGTTAAGATCTCTGGGAATACTTTAGTCTGTTTGCTTTACATGCAGTGTGACAGTAGATGCTTCCTTATTGCAATTTATAGCAATGTGTTGACAATAGCATTGCTTACATGGGCCTTTTTTTTCTTCAACCCAACATTTGCATGAATCTCTATAAATGAAATATCAGTCATATTTTCAATTGATTCACTGAATTAGTGTATGGGGTGCTGGGCAAAGGTGGAGAACTGGTGAGTTGTAATTATTGCACTGTGATCTGGCAGAAGAACAGAATGGTTGTGTTCACACACACTGTCTGCTGTCACTATAAGCAGCTTTAATGACCACTGACCAATAACAGCAGAGATGGCTTTAAAACTTGGTGCTGACGATTTGAATTTATAGTTAAATTATAATTTTTGAAAAAAAAAAAAAATCCCCCAAATTTGAAGATGTTGCTCATCACATAACTACAAATTTAACTTGGGAGTTGTAACCACTATACCTCTGCACACCCCAACCAAAAATTTAGGTTTTGTACATATTTGCCGAAGTTACACTGTTTTACTTCCAATGGTCTAATGGATAATTTGTAAGCTAAAACAGCTGTTTCTCAAAATGTGATTTTTCAACTAAAATAAGCCCAATCTATTCTGTCAGAGATGAGTTTGTGTGCCTGTTGTGTGTTTGTGTGACACGTTGGAAAAAATCTGTTTGTCTTAAGGTCTGCTTAGTCTTTAGTGATCTACTTTAAAATGCAACTGACTTTTATTGGTTTAGATTATTTTTTTATTTGTTCATTTATCCTTGTCTTCATCTTGCTTAAAGAGTTTGTATTCATCTGAATCAGTACTATTTAGTCACACAATCCATTAAACATTCCTTTTTAAAATAGTAGTGCTAGTGCTATTACTAATACACCTCCCCAGGGAATTGTCAGCAGCACTCATGCCAGTAGAGTCTGAACTGTAAAGCAGTTTTTAGTTTTAAATAAGACATGCTAATACAATGTTAGGATTACATCAAATGAGGTTTAGACTTTTAAATTAAAAAGATTGAGAGGCATTTTATTGTCTCAGGAGCTATTAAACCACCTCTCCACATAATGAAGTGAACTCAGATGTATTGGTGCCACCGGTGCCAGAAATATAAGGGCACTTGAGTAAATGCAAACCAAATAAATCTTACATGGCAGCTAATAAACTGTCTTTTATAAAACACACATGCAATTTATTTTCAGTCTTTTTATTTTCTCCAGCTGCTTTCGGTTCTCATTTATAAGCTCGCTGTCCACCTAGTCCATGGTCAAGAATGCTTGCTGATTCATGGCTCCTCATAAATTATAGTCAGTTCTTTCACATAGGAAATGCTAATAATAATTTACTATTTGTTCAGAGAAAACCCTAGGCCCTCTCTGACCCTCACTGTGACTTATTGACTTGGCAGACATCACATGCAAGTTCTATAACTCCAATCTGATCAACAGCAAAATTATAATAGTGTCTTTCAGGTCTTTGTGAAAGGGCAAAATGCACTCACACAGACCCACAACATTAATTAATATGTGGCATGGTTTTCACAGTTTGACCAGTCTTTCTTATTAGACAGTATTGACCATATATCATAAATATGTCCACACAAGTTAACTACACAGAGATGCCTGAACTATTGTAAACTAATTTATCCAAATGGGGAACTGGCTTGACCTGTAAAGTCTTCTCTAAGGTTGTAAAATAAGTCTGTACACGAGGCTGTACGTCTGTCTATTGTTAATATTTGTTATCTTCTTTTCATCACTCAAATGATTACTAGATGGCACATTGTATGAAAATTGGATATTAATAAGCAGTAATAAAAACAAGACTGGTAGCGATGAAAGCAATGTTGCTAATTATGACAGCGGTAGAGGCAGTAGTAGCAATAGTATTATAAAGGTTGATGTGAATAACCCATAGCATGTAATTAACACAATCTATGCAGGTTCTAATCTTGTTCATGTTGAGGGTAAATATGTGTAATCCATCTGGCATAATATACCATCCATCCATCCATCCATCCATCTTCTACCGCTTATCCGGGGCCGGGTCGCGGGGGCAGCAGTCTAAGCAGAGAAGCCCAGACTTCCCTCTCCCCAGACACTTCCTCCAGCTCTTCCGGGGGGATACCGAGGCGTTCCCAGGCCAGCCGAGAGACATAGTCCCTCCAGCGTGTCCTAGGTCTTCCCCGAGGTCTCCTCCCGGTGGGACATGCCCGGAACACCTCCCTAGGGAGGCGTCCGGGAGGCATCCGAAACAGATGCCCGAGCCACCTCAGCTGGCTCCTCTCGATGTGAAGGAGCAGCGGCTCTACTTTGAGCTCCTCCCGAGTGACCGAGCTCCTCACCCTATCTCTAAGGGAGCGCCCCGCCACTCTGCGGAGAAAGCTCATTTCGGCCGCCTGTATCCGGGATCTTGTTCTTTCGGTCATGACCCAAAGCTCATGACCATAGGTGAGAGTAGGAACGTAGATCGACTGGTAAATCGAGAGCTTTGCCTTACAGCTCAGCTCCTTCTTCACCACGACAGACCGGTACATCGACCGCATTACTGCAGAAGCTGCACCGATCCGTCTGTCGATCTCACGCTCCTTCCTTCCCTCACTCGTGAACAATACCCCGAGATACTTAAACTCCTCCACTTGAGGCAGGAGCTCTCCACCAACCTGGAGGGGGCAGGCCACCCTTTTCCGACTGAGAACCATGGTCTCAGACTTGGAGGTGCTGATCCTCATCCCAGCCGCTTCACACTCGGCTGCAAACCGCCCCAGTGAACATTGAAGGTCCTGGCTTGATGGAGCCAACAGGACAACATCATCTGCAAAAAGCAGAGATGAAATCCTGTGGTCCCCAAACCAGACTCCCTCCGGCCCCTGGCTGCGCCTAGAAATCCTGTCCATAAAGATAATGAACAGGACCGGTGACAAAGGGCAGCCCTGCCGGAGTCCAACATTCACCGGGAACAGGTCTGACTTACTGCCGGCAATGCGAACCAAGCTCCTGCTCGGTCGTACAGGGACCGGACAGCCCTTAGCAAAGGGCCCCGGACTCCATACTCCCAGAGCACCCCCACAGGGCACCGCGAGGACACAGTCGAATGCCTTCTCCAGATCCACAAAGCACATGTGGACTGGTTGGGCAAACTCCCATAATCCCTCCAGCACCCTGGAGAGGGTATAGAGCTGGTCCAGTGTTCCACGACCGGACGAAAACCGCATTGTTCCTCCTGGATCTGAGGTTCGACTATCGGCCGCATTCTCCTCTCCAGTACCCTGGCATAGACTTTCCCGGGGAGGCTGAGGAGTGTGATCCCTCTGTAGTTGGAACACACCCTCCGGTCCCCCTTCTTAAAAAGGGGGACCACCACCCCGGTCTGCCAGTCCAGAGGTACTGTCCCCAAACGCCACGCGATGTTGCAGAGGCGTGTCAGCCAAGACAGCCCCACAACATCCAGAGACTTGAGGTACTCAGGGCGTATCTCATCCACCCCCGGTGCCTTGCCACCGAGGAGCTTCCCAACTACCTCAGTGACTTCGGCCTGAGTGATGGACGAGTCCACCTCTGAGCCCTCGGCCTCTGCTTCCTCAGTGGAAGACGTGACGGTGGGGTTGAGGAGATCCTCGAAGTATTCCTTCCACCGTCCAACAATATCCCCAGTTGAGGTCAGCAGATTCCCACCTCCACTGTAAACAGTGTTGGCAGGGCACTGCTTCCCCTTCCTGAGGCGCCGGACGGTTTGCCAGAATTTCTTGAGGCCGACCGATAGTCTTTTCCATGGCCTCACCGAACTCCTCCCAGACCCGAGTTTTGCCTCCACAACCACCCGTGCTGCAGCTCGCTTGGCCTGCCGGTACCTATCAGCTGCCTCAGGAGTCCCACAAGCCAACCAGGCTCGATAGGTCTCCTTCTTCAGCTTGACGGCCTCCCTTACTTCCGGTGTCCACCACCGGGTTCGGGATTGCCGCCACGACAGGCACCGGAGACTTTGCGGCCACAGCCGAGTGGCTGCGTCGACAATGGAGGTGGAGAACATGGTCCACTCGGACTCAATGTCTCCAGTCTCCTCGGAATCTGGTCGAAGCTCTGTCGGAGGTGGGAGTTGAAGATCTCTCTGACAGGGGACTCGCCAAACGTTCCCAACAGACCCTCACAGTACGCTTTGGGTCTGCCAAGTCTGTCCGACCTTCTCCCCGCCATCGGATCCAACTCACCACCAGGTGGTGATCAGTTGACAGCTCCGCCCCTCTCTTCACCCGAGTGTCCAAGACATACGGTCGGAGGTCAGATGAGACAACTACAAAGTCGATCATCGACCTCCGGCCTAGGTGTCCTGGTGCCACGTGCACTGATGGACACCCTTATGCTTGAACATGGTGTTCGTATGGACAAACTGTTGCTAGCACAGAAGTCCAATAACAGAACACCACTGGTTCAGATCAGGGGCCGTTCCTCCCAATCACGCCCCTCCAGGTGTCACTGTCGCTACCCACGTGAGCGTTGAAGTCCCCCAGTAGAACGATGGAGTCCCCGGTTGGAGCACTTTCCAGCACCCCTCCCAGAGACTCCAAGAAGGCCGGGTACTCTGCACTGCCATTTGGCCCGTAAGCACAAACAATAGTGAGAGACCTATCCCCAACCCGAAGGCGCAGGGAGCGACCCTCTCGTTCACCGGGTGAACTCCAACACATAGCGGCTGAGCCGGGGGCAATAAGCAAACCCACACCAGCCCGCCGCCTCTCACCGCAGGCAACTCCAGAATAGTGGAGAGTCCAGCCTCTCTCGAGGATTTGGGTTCCAGAGCCCAAGCTGTGCGTGGAGGTGAGCCCGACTATCTCTAGTCGGTATCTCTCAACCTCCCGCACAAGCTCAGGCTCCTTACCCGCCAGGAGGTGACATTCCATGTCCCTAGAGCCAGATTCTGTGTCCGGGATTGGGCCGTCGAGGCTCCTGCCTTCGACTGCCACCCAATCCACATTGCACCGGCCTTACGGTTCCTCCTGCAGGTGGTGGGCCCACAGGAGGTCGGTCCCACGTCGCTCTTCGGGCTGTGCCCGGCCGGGCCCCGTGGGGAAAGACCCGGCCACCAGGCGCTCGCATATGAGCCCCAACCCCGGGCCTGGCTCCAGGGTGGGGCCCCGGTTGCGCCATACCGGGCGACGTAACGGTCCTCGATATTAAACTTTCCATAAAGGGTTCTGAACCGCGCTTTGTCTGGCCCGTCACCTAGGACCTGTTTGCCTTGGGAGACCCTACCAGGGGCATATAGCCCCCGACAACATAGCTCCTAGGATCATCCGGGCACTCAAACCCCTCCACCACGATAAGGTGGCGGTTCAAGGAGGGGCATAATATACCATAAGGGAATAACTGAATTAGTTTATGTAATTGATCAAATAATATGCATTGTGCTACTGGCTTTGTTAAATACATTCAGAAGTGTATGAAAGACATTCAAGCTTTGATTTGTTTTTTGTGTATGACACTTTTTGACAAATACGACAACCGTTTTAAACCTCTGTCACTTAGTGGGATTTTTGCTGTTGCCATTGAGCTATTAATCAGTTGTGGCAAGACGCAGTGGCTTAGTGGTAAATTAGCTGTCCCTCAACCGGAAGGTTTGTAGTTCGATTCCCGCTCTCCTCACAGTTCATACTGTTGTTGTGTCTTTGGGCATGACACTTTGCCTCCAGTGGATTTCCAGCTGTAACACTGGTGAATTGAAGCTTCATGTAAGTTTCTTTGGATAAAAGGAATAAATGAATGGAAAATGAATAAATGTAAATGTAAGACTGTTACAGTTAGATGGCCAAAACTGTCTATTGAGGACAACCCATAGTATAGTATAGCACTCAAATAGATGGACATAAACAAATAAATTACCGCAAGCTCTTTTGGCCATCTCTATTGCTCCTTTAACACCACTCAAGTTGACACACCCTGACGCTGCCTGGTTTTTAGCATAATTCAATTGTGCCCTACCACTCAATTGCTTCTGTAATTGCACCATGTGACATACAGGATGCAGGTCATAGCCAAGATGTACAGTATGACATGTACTAATTGTGTAAGGTGTCTCAATGGGTCAAAAACAGCCCAAATTAGATTGAATAATAAATTAGATTTGAAAAAAGATTGTCAAAATGCTTAATATTTGTAAAAACATTTCTAAATGTATATCCCCCTGACAAATGCAAAGCAGGTGACTGTGCATGCACATCTGTAGCCATCAAAAGATATTCTTTATTTTACTTTTTGTCTTTCTTCTGAACAATAACAAGACAGACATTCATCTGGACAGTGTATACAGAGGTTTATTGACACAGATAGAGAAAATAACAAGAGGAGGGCATGAGGAGAAGAAGGTGGTGCCAGGAAGGAAAAGATGCAGTGGATACAGTGAAGACAATAAGTGGGAAAACAAACAAGTCTGCCCTGATTGTCCTGTCCATCCTTTGATATTTTTCACATAAACGCAAGTCAGCTGTTCCTTTTGAGATTCAATGTCAATTCACATGAGGGAAAAAAAGAACAAAATCCCACATTTCCAAGGGAATACAACAAACAGTAGTTCACTTTCCAGCATCACATCTGAACAGTTGAACAGCTTTAATTTATTTATTTCCCTTTTGTTTTTCCATCTTCTGACTACTGATGACGTTACTTGAAATGGAAAGGAAAGAGGGGAGATAATGTGGTTGGGGTTTAAAGTCAAACCTTTAAAGAGATTCTATATTTACTCACTAAAAGCTCATCTCTAGCTTGTCTACTCTAAGACATTTCACTTGTGACAGAGCTACACTATGCAGTGTTGTTCGGCTCTAATCAACTGACACATTGGCTCTGAAAAGAGGAAACGCTAAAAAGCTAAAGGAAAGAATTTTTTTTTTCTGTCTATCTCTGTATGAGACAAAAGGCATCTGAAGCAATTGTTAAAGGTACAAGCCGTGCTTAAAGGGACAGCCCTGTGCACTGTTTTTAGTCAAAGTCCATGCACGTCTTTCTCACATGAATGCACTATTTACCTCATCCAATCTTGCTTTTTATTTATAAGTTTCATAATTTCCTTTTCAAGAGTTCTTCATGCCAAGTTCTTAATTTGCAATCTTTTGTCTGATTTAAGTCTGAAACTGTCTGTAAATCCCGCCTGCCTCCTGGAGTTATGACTGTCTTCGGTCTTCTAAGCACTATTTCTACCCTGCAAATCTGTCTCAACAGAAGATAGCCTTTCACAGTGCATTGGTTTGTGGCTGTTGAGTGTGGTTGGCAGACCTGGGCAAACAATAATACTTTTCTTATTTTACTGTTCAAATTGCACAATTTCAGTTCCTACTGTCAAAGGTTGGCAATGCAAACAGCAGTATTTGATTATTGTTGTACTCAGGTCTAGTATTGGATGCAGTGGGAAGGTGGTGACGAGGTATTTAACAGGCAGAGGAGTGAGCGAGGGGTGATATTAGTGCCATTCTATTTGCTTTCCATTGCTACGGTAACATGATGGGTGTGTCTGAGAATACTGACATAATAGAGTCTGTCTCTCCTGCTCTCTGCTGTGGCTGATTTTGGAGCTTAGATATGTGCCCTGGCCCTAACAGTAAACTAGGCCCCAAATGTCCTTGCCCTGTCACAGTGCCCTGCCCTGCCCTTACTCTACCATTCTGCTGCTCCTTTATAGGCTCCAGAAACACTACATGCTTGTTGGTACTGACCTTGCGGCCTGGGCCTTCAGTGGTCGTTGGTGGGGTGGGGGTTATGATGGAGGATTGCGCACTCCCTGCCCCAGCCTCATTAGCCAGGCTTGGGGTGGTGGTGGGAGGGGGTGGGGCCTTTCGACAAAGAGGGCAGCGACAGGGTGTCAGATAGAGATACATAAGAACTAGGATCAGGCTCACCACACAGCCCAGCAAAGTGGTAAAGCCGGTGTTAAATGGTTCATGAGATTCATTGTCGTGGTTCAGGACCACAGTTAGATTAACTTCTCGGGTTTCATTGCGCTGCAGTTGGTTGTCCAAAGCCATACACCAGTAGATGCCAGAATCTTCTGTACGTACGTCCTTGATCTCTAAGCTGCCATTGCTATACATTGTTAGTGAATTGCTGTTTCCTGGGGGTGCCACATACTCCTGATTTGGTGACACCCAGAAAAATGTCACATGCTGTCCGATCAAGCTTGTTACACAATGCAGCAGCACTGCACTTCCTGCATTCACCATAACACTACCCTCCTGCTCTGTTAGAGTAAACTTCAATCCAGTCAAGTTACATTTTTCAAAATAGCGGTCATGCTTAAAGAAGCGCACAGTACCTTTTTGTATTCCATAGACAAGACATGTGTGCTCTTCTCTGAATTCTTTCACTGACGCAAAGCCTTGCGCGTCCCAAGTGTGGAACAGTCCATACATTGAACAGTCACAAATCAGAGAGTTGTTATGAAGATAGAGGCCCTTCTGGACTGTGTTAGGTAAGTTTGATATGTCCTCCAGGGGTAGCTTGGGTAGGCGGTTTGATGACAAGTCGAGGAGGAATAGATGAGGGTGTGTGTGCTTTTGTATTGAAAAGAACGGGAAGTCAGTAAGTCGGTTATGGCTGAGGTAGGCCTTGCGAAGGTTACCCAGTCTAGCGAAGGCTGAACTTTCAACACGGACAATACGGTTGTTAAAAAGCAAGAGTTCCTCCAGTCCTGGTAGGTCTATAAAATAATATTGCTCCAAATCACAAAGATGATTGGATGAAAGGTCCAAGTGTCTGAGAAGTGTTCCAGAGCTATTCTGAAATGCCATCGGCTGAATAGAAATTAGCTGGTTGTGGGCTAATCGTAATGTTTCTAGCCGAGAAAGTCCTCTAAAACTAGCTTCCTTCAATTGCACAATCTGATTATGGCTGAGATCTAAAGTGACAGTAGAGACGGGCATTTCTTTTGGGACCTGCTCTAGGCCCAGGGCACTGCAGCTGAGGATGTCAGAGGCACAGAGACATCTTCCTTCTTGGGAAGAGCCATGTCTAGACTGGCAGATGCTTGGTTGGAGGCAAACTAACAGCACAACAAGCCACCATAATGTGGATGGTGTTATAACTGTAGGTGCTACCACACCCTGCAGAAAGCCACTGTCTCTTCCAACATATAACATGATGCCACCAGCAGACACTGATCTGTTTAGAAGTCTTTTAATAGCTCACCTCATAAATCTGTTGCCCCCTCCCCCTTAACGGCTGATGGAAAAGCCGTTTTTATATAATTTTCACATACTTCATAAATTAGCTGTAGTTTGTCACATTTTCCTGCCATAGGTGATAAACTGTCTCAGTCCTTTATCCTGGCTCAAGATACATCTAATAAAGAACACTTGCTTTTGTTATGTGACAGAGCACAAACAGATTGTTGTAATACATGCTCCCTCAGATTCACTTATACATCCAGCTTGTTCTCTCCTGTGAATGTTTATTTTGTGTACCCTAGTTAATTTTGAATGAGGCTTGCATCTGCATCCACCTGCCATATGGAGAGGGCAAATGTAGTGGCTTCATAAAAAGGCACGGTTTCTGAGATGCAATACCAGGTGCAGATATGTAAGCAAGCACATTTCTTCTGCTTTGTAATTTGTGTTTGGTGAACTGGACATAAATCTGCCACAGCAAGGAAAACCGCTGTACTGCCTGCACTGTGCCCCTTGTGAAACAAATGAAAGTAGTGTAAATAGTCTGAAGTTATATAATGTATAAATATATATTACAATCAGAGCTAGTTAGACTTAAGATCAGTCCACACCGTTCAATGGCAACATATAGGGTAAGAATATAATATTCAAAATAAGACCGCTACAATAAAATAAAAAAGATAAAAATCAATTGTGCTCAGAATTCAATGTTATTTCTCACCTTTAAGCAAAGCCAATGACTACCTTTGCCATGATGGACTTATTTACAGCTTTTATTCCACATTGTCAATACACATCTGATTCTTTTTTTGCTCTGGAACTATTTTCCTTTTCTGATCACAGTGTTCCACATTGCTTCATTTTGCCTTGGTAGCTTGAAGCCTCCCTTTCCACGTGAGCACACTGTGTTGCCTTTATTGAGCTTGTATCATGATGGTAAAGGCTCCTCTTAGTTGTAGCATCACTTGTTTTCACACCAAGTGGAGTTTTGTGAATCACGGCTCCCAGCTGTCAGACACCCACAGCCTTTTACCCGAGTTGCAGATCAAATATTCAAAGAAGTCAGCATCCTGTCCACTTCACTTCACACACACACAGTGGCTATGCCGATGGTTTGCACCTTACACACACACCTACTGTTCTTCCTGGGCTCTTTCTTTCTGTGTCTTTTGCCTTTGGCAGAGGCATTTCATTTTTTTTTTTTTTTTATGAAGTGGGTGGATGTAAGGTTTTCAAAAAGCTCAAGCAAATGAGCAGTCTTTCTTTGCCTTTGTTAAATCATGAAAAATGTATCCATTTTGTCCCTTCGCTGTCTTGGCTTGACTCCTTATCCACTGCTCAAGAGGATAGAACCAACACGCCCATGCAAATAAAAAGTTGCAGTTAGTCCAATTCTGGAGTGTCCCAACTTTTCAGCAATGGCTATTGTATCGTCCATGTTTTCTCATGGTGACATGCAGCAGTCATTCCTTACTCGTGTCTTTTTATGGCACACTCAGAGCGGAGTTTTGAGCTTTGCCTGTGGCTTCTGGTGCTTTCCCAGCTCCTCCTCTGGTTTTGATCGCTCCTCCGTTGCTTCACACTGGCTTAATCCTCCTCCTCTTTTCTCCCCTTCAGCATCCTCTGCCCTTTTTAGACACTGTTAATGTTTTCTCCTCTTTTTCCTCTGAGTAGCTTGTGCTGCACTCTCCTCCTGTATCTGTCTGTGTCTTGTGTTTCTGCGCTCAGACTTTGTTGTTTTCATAGCCCTGGCTTTCTCCCTTTTGCGTGTCTCTCTCTCATCTCTTGTTCTGGTTACCCCTCCCCTCTGTCTCTCTGCCTTTCGATGAGGTGGATTATGTTGCCACAAGAGGCGCTTTTGAGGGCGATTCTGAAGGGGAGTCTCGTTTTTCTTTTTAAAGGTGTAGCAGTTTTTCATACATGAAGATGGAGCCTTATTATAATACATAACACCTCAAAATATTTTTACTTGGGAAACCTCCATACATACATTATGCATATTAATCATAAAAATCAAACATTTTCTTCTACCTGGCCAAAGAAACATTTTATTTCTATTACTATTTTCATAAATTACCAGATTCAACAAGGGCAGCACAATACATATAATCAACAACTGCAGTATTTGTATTGCAAAGAACTGTTTCAATCGTAATAATGTTATATTTTTTTATACATGATATTCACCCTTAATATTTGTTAATAGACAATAACTTAATAGAAATATTTGACTTAAGAGAGCTTTAAATCAAACTGGTGCGACCAAATGTAAGAAGTTGTTGGGACCAATCGGAGTTAGTTCTAATGTTAATCTTTTTTATATAATTTGGTAATTTTGCTTACACAAATATTAAAAATAATATGTAGTTATTGCATATGGTATGTTTTCACAGTGACTGGCCTTATATTTGTTAATAATTTTTCTACTGCATCTAAAAGTAATATTGTTTAATTATCTGTTATCCAAAACATAAATGTCTATCAGACCCCCACGATAACGCAGTATTGATTAGATCAATTGACTTTCTGGCTATTTCAATCACTGAAAGCAAGCTGTGCAATCTTTCAGTTGGTAATCTTATTTACAAATAAGCATGTTGGCTGCTATGACATTTTCTGTGAGACTACTGAAACACAGGCGCGGCTATTTTAGGCAGTTACCATGTCATAACCAGCAGGATTTTTCCCCACTCTGTAAAAACATCTACTTCCCTCACAGTCCTTTCTTTTCTCCTTTGTAGAATTTGCACTGCCCCCTCTCTTCAAACCTTACATGAATCCTGAATCCAATTTGCTCAGATAATGTGTTTATTAGTGAGGTCAACACAAATCAAAATTTACATACGCAAGAAAAGATGCCACTGAACCACACAATGCACACCACTCATCCACTCATCCACTCCTCTTTATGCGTTTCTCACAGGCCGTTATTAAGCTCATTTTGAGGTAAAAATAGTTATTTTTATGAATATTATTAACAATCCCCATAACTTGTGCACCACCTTGTGCACAAGTTAGGTTTGGTCAAGAACTAAATATTGATTTATTTTAATATACACCTTCTCTTACCCTTATAATGAAAATACACAAGGCAAAACGTGGTGCAAATATATTTTGACATTAATTTTCTTAATTTTTTTGTGAAGTACACTGAATGTTTCCTCCGATAACCTGTGCCTTCATTTTTAAAAACAAAATGATGTCTTTGGTGTTGTTGTTTTGCATCATTAAATGTTGGGGTTGTGTGGATACCATGTAAAAAAGCCGCAATGGTATACATTTTATAATTAAACACACTGCTGATACACACTGATATAACATGGTTTGGAAAAAATTAAGATTTATCACATCAGTCAGTCAGCAGTCTTGAGGGGACTATTAGGACACTTTTCTGCAAAGATAAAGCTTAACGTTGGATGTGAAGTTTCAAATAAGTACAAAAGAAGACACAAATTCTTTCTTTTTTTCAGTCATGGCTTAAACCAGCTAAGTGACACTAATCCAACACAAGCTGTCAAAAATGGCCAATACACAAAACCGGTGGTGCTGTTACTCAACCATGCTTCAGAGGATGCCTGCATCATTTGCAGATGACATGTTGACTCTAATGGGCCATCGTCTGTGTTTGTGCATTTTAGGCTTTGTGGGTAAACTGTGTCTGTGTGTCCCCAGATGAATTAGTATTGAACTGTCTCCAAGGCTCAGTAACATTGTCTTTTTTGACGGGAGATTTTTGCGGATCTCCCGTCACAAGGGATTAAGATCAGAGTTTCAGAGCCACGGGTATGCACATTTTTACGTAAATGTGGAAATGTTAATACACATACGCATCAATGTACCTATCCAGCCCATCTTTTTTTTTTTATTTACAGACCTGTCAGTCAGCCATTATCTTCCATCGTGACATTTGATTTACCTAATCTTTAAATATTTGCTCTAACATCTGGACGTTTAGTCAGAACATTTTACGTCTTTGTGCTTTGTTTTCATTAATTTATGGATCCAACCTGATGGTTTTTCAACATTAACTGCCAGAATGGTTGTTAGAATTAATTTGTTAGAAAAAATTTGAAACATGCCACCCTCGGAAATTGATTGAGTTTGTGTTTTAGAATATTTATTTATTTATGGCTGAGTACGCTTTATGTTGTATGTTTGTCTTTAATCTGTCTTAGTGAGTACTCTGTACTAGTGAGCCAAAGGAAAATTTCCACTTTGGTGGACAACAAAGTTCTATTCTGTTCTGTTAGTGGGGATTGTTAGGGCTGTTCACTTTACTGACTGCTTTGACAGGTGGCTATCTATCATTTGTAATTTAGAGAGCCGTAGTGGAATTTCTTTGAAAAAACAGATTGGATTTTTTTCTCATTTAGTTTAGCCATCCTTATTTATTTCATTCATTCATATTCAAGTAATTTGTCCCATGTATAATTTGCCTTGTCAATCTAAGCGCTTTGCCCTTTTGTTAGTTTATAATTAAAGTCGGAGCACAATGGACTTGGGTTGACTAGAAACACAGGCATTTGACAAAGACACAACCAGTGACATTTTCCAGCCATGTGCTATGACTCACACTGAACCTCTTCACAATGATTTTGAGCACAATCCCTCTTTATTTTTTTCCCTCCTCTTTAATGAATCATTGTTATACAGTGAAGATCAATCGCACATTGTTGCATTATTAAAACTTATTAAGAGAGTCTATCCAGAAGTGAGCCATGCCAGATGAACCAAAGGAAAGGCCTGAAGAGCATTGAGCGCTGTGTGAAGTCTGCTGTTATGATAAGGTCAGAGTACATTTTCACAAGGAAATGCCACTGTGATTCCCCCCCGGTAGAGAACACAGGTGACCTATCGGTAACAGTCTGGGAGCAAGTAGGGAGTGACAGGTGGACATTTAAACAAACTCAAGTGAGCAGTACAGCAAAGTCAACTCGGAGATTTCATTAAAGCATCCAAGGTGTCAGACATTTTTGCTTTTGTTTGGTTATTCTAAGAGTAAACTAATTCCAGATGCTTTTGCTTTAACCTTTTCTTTGTTATTCTTTAAGGTAGATTTTTTTATAGCCAGTTTAAAATAGATTTACATTTTTCTTTCACCATAATCACTGATTCCAGTATTATTCTATATATGGCTACTTTGACAACAAGCACCATTACCTTAAGTTTATGTGATTAATAGCTCATGTACTAAAAATCAAGTTATGTGTTCACATACCAGAATGTTAGCAAAGCTATTGATGCATTAGGAAGTTATGAATGATGTGTATAAATTCTGTGAATCTGTTGCTAAAACATTTGGAAGTACAATAGATTGGCTAACCATCTTAACTGACAAATGTCCCTTAGAAAACAATGGAATGTATTTGATGTCACCGTTAATTTTTTTTACTGCAGTAAAGACACTAAAACATAATTTTCTTCAATTATTATTATTTTATTATTATCCCTTTTTATTATTCATTGTTGGCAGCTGCCACTAGGGCGTGCCCAGGATGTTTTGATGTTGGTGGGTGGAACTGGAGTGTCCGGAGAAAACTGTGGACCCTTTTGACTTGTTTTTTGCTGTGTTGGAGACATAAATGGGATACAATGCTTAATGAAATGGAATATTTTTTAGAGAATATCACGATATATCCCAGGCTATATTGTATTTAGATCCACCTTTTAGTGGTCTTCCACTAGTGGTTTTTAATCAAGTGATTTGAATATTTCTTCAGGGATAGATTTTTTTCTACTGGATGCCCTTCCTGATGCAACTCTCTCCATTTTTTGGGGGCTTAGGACCAGCACAGAGGTACTCTAGATTGTGACCCCTTGTGGCTGGAGTTTTTTTTTTTTACAGGAACCATTATTCTAATACTTTTTGACTTAATAGAACAATGTAGAAAATAATATATACATAAAAATACAATAAAAACATAACCAAAATTTACTGTATTTTAGAAGGAACTTGCATTGTGACTATTCTGCTGATTGCAACTTTAATCTTATTTAAAGATTCATTGGGACTTCATTTTGCATATGTTAAAGAGAGTATTTTTGCAAGACATGACATTGACATAATGATGAATCTCTCTACTCTATATCATCAGGTTTATATGAGTTTATGACAGGGGAATATCACTTTGTCCCAGATTTTATTGGCAGTGTGTGCCCATGTATGTTATGGTTTCACTTCGTGTAATGCAGTGAAGCTGTGAGAAAAAGTATGTGGGAAGAGACATTTTGTACAACTTGCATTTTTATGTGCTTACTTATGCATATGTGTACGTAGGAGGGCGTGTATGACATGCAGCTATAACCATGTACCACCTAAGGCTGTTACATTTGCCATCAGATCCACAAGATGTAAGGTATTGACACAGGAACATTGTATAGCAGGGGTCCCCAACAATCGGACTCCAGGCTTAATTCAGTTCTCGACAGGATTTGATCCAGACCGGAAGACATTTTCCATAAGTACAAGCACATTGTACACACGAGTATCCACAGGTTACTATGGTGACACAGCAGCTGCTGATTTCACAGGTTTAGTGTAGCTTGATAAATGGTTTAGAAATGACCATGAGATGGCAAAACATCACAGTCATTCACTGATGTCATGGACGGCGAGGTAACGTAAAAAATACAGCTCCTTAGCTGGTATCAAAGTTGAATGACACCACTTTATCATCCAGTTACATACAGTATGTAAACTTTGATCAAAATTCTACATTTTCAAGTTTTGGTTAAATAGTTCAACTGAAGATAATATTTCTTTAGTTATATATGTTTTTCCAGACACTCTTAGATATTCATTGTAAGGACTTTTTGGTAGCGCAATGGCCACAATCACAAAGCGTGACAAGGCTTATGATTCTATAGGCCTGAGGTTATTCCCAGCATTAGTATTTTGGTTTAAGATGGCTTTTGACACCTCAACCCACAGGCTTCCCATGTTCTTAACTGTGGCATTCAAGATTAACATGAACAAACTATATTATAATATAAAAGTTATTTGGTAACCATTCTATTATAAATGACAGGTACTTTCTATTTTTTTTATTCTTTTTACCATAGGATGACATTTCTCTTCCTATACTGATTGTTTATTTTCCAACACTCATCACTATACTCACCAAAATATATTATAACAAGCTATGACATTCATTATGTGAGGCTGAAATGGAGCAGAAGCAACAAAGAAAGTGTGTGGACTTGGTGTGAAGTATCTCTGAAGGACAGCCGAGAACAGAGCAAGAGTGTAAACACGCAGAGAGAGAGACAAAGGAGATGCTGGAGCTGTTCGGAAAAAGCCAAGGAGTGGGAGTCGGGTCTTGTGGAAAGCCCCGCTATAAAAGATTGATGTGTAGAGGTTGGATTGAGTGGCGCCGCAGGGGAGAGCAGAACAGAGGGGAAAAAAGAGAGTTAAGGAGGGGGCTTTCATTAGTGAGAACACAAATGATTGAGTGCTGCATGGATCAGAATGCGAAGGCGATTCGAGAGAAATAGAAAGTGGCAGATAATGTTGGTTTTCATATGTTTCAACATAAAACTAGGTACTTGATAGGAAAGAAAGGCAATGAAAAGAACTCAAAGTGAAAGAAGAATGTGTGATTGGGGATGTCTGGGTTGTGATTGAACCACTCTTGACTGTTACTGTGTAAAAGTGAGTTTAAGATGAAGAACATGAAAAATAAAAGAGTTGTATTGTCTGTATGGTTTTCTGTGTCAAAAATGGTCTGCTGCTAGTAACATGTGGAAGAAGTTGTTTTTACTTGGCCAGTTTTTTGTTGCTCAGCACATGCTGAGTACTTCTAATGAAATTAGTGATGCTCTTTTTACCTGCTGCTGAGCAACAATAATGCTCATCACTGCTGTCATGCTCATTTACTGAGAAAAGAAGTCTTCTGTGGGTTACACATACCTGTTTGCTCTAGCGCAGACCATGTTTCTGAGCCATTAGGCCAGCTGTGAAATATAATGTGAGGTCTGACAAAGATGGTTGGTCTTGGGCTGGTCCAAAGTTACAAAACAGCTCTTCTGCAGCTAGATCCTAGACACAGATGTTTTCAACCCTTGTGTTTTCACCTCTACCATTTTCGACCACATCTTTAAATTAAGAGTTTAATGCTTTAAACAGATTATGTTATTGTAATATTTTTAAATTTCTGAAGTTAATAATTACTGGTTGCTTCTAGTCCTCTTCAGGTCAGGTCAGTCCTGAAAATTGTTTGTCCTTTCATGCTAATCCAAACATGAACATAGACATAACACTTTTCACAGACTGAATCCTGCACCTGGGAACTTCATGGGGATTGTGTGAACGATACACCTCTTTCAACCTATACAGCATGATGTAAAATCTCATGTATTGTTTACTTTTCCAAGCAAACTTGGACTTCTGTTCCCTTGTTACATGTGTGTGCTTTGCTTCATTCTTCCAAGAATTAAACCTGATCGTTCATTTTAATTTGTAAGTGGTTTCCATCGTCTCTCTGGTTAATCTGAACTAATAGTTCTTATAATATTTATACAGTTATTTTTTGTCTAAAGCCTTAAACAGAATAATTTGATATAACTGTTAGACTTTGTCCAAGAACTCACCAACATTGCACATAATAATATATATATATAAAATGTATGAATGAAATGTGTATTGTAGTTTTTCACAACATTAGATTGATGTGGATATTTTTTAGTATTTTTAAAGTTTATTCCCTCAAACGATCATTTTCAATTTTTAAATGGTAACCTGTTCCCTTTTCTTCTTTTCCTATTTCTTCTTCCCCTCACTGTCTCAGGACATCACGAGCTGCAGCCGTCCTGCTCTCTGACCCCTGCTTCCAGCTCCACTCCATCCAGCACCTCTTGAGTGAGGGTGGGGAGTCATCAGCTGCAGCGGTGACCTCCAGTGCTCTTCCAGTCATTGGGTCCTTGGGGTCCTCCGTCACCCCTCCTATTGCTCCAGCGTCAGGCACATCAGAGCGCAAGCACTTCTCTCTTCATGCATGTAAGTAAAATATGATATGCATTCTTAAAAATGAAGGGCACTTAGTTTTGTATATTGCAATTGCATTAAAGTGAACATCTGTATGCAGCATACAGTATATTGGAGAAACTTTATGATTGGAATAAAAGCAATTGGACTTCGATTTTGTAGCTGTTGAAGTTCAGCAATTTAAAAGACACAGTAGGTCGGTCAAAACACTTGATTTATCATTTTTATCTTCTGGAGCATTTTCTTTCAAAGTGTGTTTGGCAAAGTCTTTGCCTTGGACTGTGGCCTGTAATGTTCCTAATAGGATTTAGACTACACTTTAATTCTGTTAAGGTCTGTAGTGGCATTTGTCATGGTGCTGTGCTCTGCGTGTTCATAAGACATTCTCCTGCTTTGCATACACTTAGTAGGCAACAAAGAGGCTTAGTGGCTTTGGCTCATATTTCATCATACAAGACAAATTATCTGTTGTGGTTTGGACTTTGAAACATTGAGTTGGTGTTTTTACAGAAACGCAAGTTCCTCCAGCTTCTTAACGTAGACCTTTTCCCACTAAATGGGATTTGAGCTGAATGGAAAAACATAACTTTTGAAACAACAGATAAGCTTTCATTTACAGGAGAGAGGCTTCTGCTGCATCAACTGTTGTTGATGCAGCAATTTTTTAAAGTTAGATGCGTTGCCAGAAGTTAGAATAAAAGAAATAGTAAATCCTCTTTTGTAGCAATGCTAGAGGTACAGCTGTATACTACAGCAATAAACAAAAGAAGATTGTTTCTGGTTTAATCCCCGCTTTCTGAACTTTTTTAAGTTATGCTTGTCTTTATTGCAGTGTAGACGGTAAGTGCAATGTTTTTTTTTTTATTTCTAAAGCCTTAATTCTAAATTCTTTGCAAATCTTTGAACTTATTTTTTCATTACTTTTCTACCGTTTTGTCACGTTAGTCACCTGGGTCACTGGAGCCTATCCCAGCAACTTTGGGCCTGAGGCGGGGTACACTCTGGACAGTGGCCAGTTAGTTGCAGGGCTGACACTTAGACATAGACCGTGACAAACGACCACTTCACATTCATGCTCTACGAACACTTTAGATTTTCCATTTGACCTATACAAATCTCTGAAGTCTCTAAACTCTATTTAAAACAGGAACCAGCTAATGCTATATAATGCTACTTAATATGTCAAGAATGAAAAAGTTTCCCCCTTTATTTCTCACCATTGACTGCAATGTTTCTCCTTTTTGTAATCACACCAAAGTATTACAGTAAACTTATTTGAGAAGCTTTGTAGCACTGTTAATCAAAACGGTCTCTTACGGACCTGATTTGTACCGTACCACTCTAGTCAGCTTCAAACTTCTAATAAGTAATTAAAAGATAGTGTTTGTTGTTCATATTTGTTCACAATAATTACTTACTTTTCAAAAATAACTTCACTTCGCCCACATTCATACCCTCCACAGAACCTTTTTTGTTGAGATATTTAGAGAAAGTTGTTTGAGGAAAACTTCAATGCTTCCTGAGACAGAGATCCATGAATAGAGGAGAAAGTGTCAGATACTGATCAAGGGGAACAGTGAGAAACAGAAAGTGAGAAACCGGTGAAAAAGTGACGCTGAGGAATGAAGGTAGGACGTTATAAAAAGTTGCCAAGAATAGGGAAGGCATTAATTAAATGGACATTATGTAAAATGCAAACACAATGTCATGTATAGGGGTCCCGCTCTCCCCACAGTTCGTACTGTTGTTGTGTCCTTGGGCAAGACACTTAACCCACCTTGCCTCCTGTGGTGTTCCAGCTGTAACACTGATAAATGGAAGCTTCATGCCTTGGATAAAAGCGTCTGCTAAATGACTAAAATGTAAAAAAAATTGTATACAATTAGGATATGCAAATTCTGCACTGTTAGAGTTGAGAGGTACATTTTTTACTTTTTTTTTTATTCATATAGCTTTTATCCAAAGCGACTTACATGGTTCTACAGTAATTACCAGTGTTACAGCCACTGGAGGCAAGGTGGGTTAAGTGTCTTGCCCAAGGACACAACGCCAGTATGAACTGTGGGGAGAGTGAGAATCGAACCGCCTACCTTCCGGTTGAAGGACGACCGCTTTATCCACTGAGCTACTGCCGCCCCGGTAGCATTCTAGTATTCAGATTTGACATCAAATGGCATGTGCATTGTGCATTATCAGTCATGAGTGACTGGGTTGTGTACAAATGCCTGTGTGTTTATGAATGTTTGACATTTAACCTGACCAGAATGAACTGCTTCACAGTACATAGCCTGCTCCACAGTACCATCTGGGAGGGCTCCTGTTGAAAGCGTGGGTAGATACTTTCAATAAATACCTGGTCGGTGATTGGATTTATTACCACAGTTTGGTCCAATCATAGCAGCGCCATGTTGTTTACGTTCCTACATCTTCAAAACTAAAACACACCCATACCTCACTACTGCCACATCATTGGACACACTGGCCCAGTTTGGCCGACGTGAAAACTTTGGAGCATTACAAGAAGGATTTTTGTGAGTTTATACACTCCCAAATCATGCGAGAATCCAGCTGCAGTGCAAAGTTTAAACAATCCAATCGCAACCCATAAAGCAGGAGTTTAACCAGGCCCTCCAACTTTTAAATAAACATGTGAAAGTAAGCTTTAAAAGCAATTTTTGTTGTGACACAGTGTTACAAGTTAATCTAGCTGTATTTTGTTTCCTGACCTTCAAAAGCATCCTCAAGATTTGATCTCTTCTACACTCATGGGTAAATTTAGCAAATCTTTAATTTATTTTTATATATTTTTTTTTAATGGGGACTAAAAGGCAGGACTCATTAAGGATGGCATCATCAATGGTTTTGTATTTTTTTAGAATTACACAAAGCTTTTTTGGGGGAAACATAATTACTGTTATGTCAGTTCATATAAGCTCCACATGTAAGGCATCACAAGTCACATTTAACACAAAGCTTTAACTATTCATCTAACCAGAACGTCAATATGGTAAGGAGTTGTCTTAAACAAACATGCTAACCAGGTTGTACTAAAGCACGTCTCAATGACTTGTTTACCATTTCCCCTGTGTAAACAGGGAGATTATGAAAGTGGAGTCACACAAGTATACAGGATGGCGCCTTTCATTAATCAAAGTGCGGCATGGCATTTTTATATCAGAATTGTGTCTGTAAACCTGAAGCTGACATTTTCTCTGCAGACAACTATTTAGTTGATATACAAATTACCTCATGGGTTTGACTGTTCATGCCTCCGTAAATGTTTGGAATTGCAATGCCTGGTAAGAATCAGGGCTTTATACCATAGAGATCTAATGTCTTTCAGAGAATAGCAAACCATTTTCAGTCTTCTCCCTCAGTGTGTGAAGAAGGTTTTCTCTTCTGCATGTGAACATCCTCCAGGTTAAATATCTAGTGCTGGACAGCTGCCAGTGAAAAATGTTGTGCTTTGATCTGATTAAGGGGAGACAGGATTCAGACTCCCGATATCTGTGCTGAATCCAGTCTCCTAAGTGTAGGGCTTCTCCCGCTATCTGCGTACGGCTGTGTGCTCTGAATATATTATGCCTTTTTACAACACAATGTGTAAGTGACACAATTTACAAGAAGCTGTGTGCACTTGTGTGCATATATTTTATGTCTTATCAATGTTTATTTGTACTGTTGAATAATTCATTTGAAGAATAGCCCAAAATACTCCAGCTGATACCTCAATGAATTACACTTTTACTTTAGGGGTGAAGCCATTTTTATCTATGCCTTTAGTCAGGAGTGATGTATTTTGTGACTATTTCCATGTAGGACCGTGTATTAGTTGTATTAGTTTGAGTTTTAGATTTAAACCAATTTTAAAAAATTCTATTTGTAAAATTGAAGCAATTGTTTTATTTGTTGTAAACTCTGTGATGGCTGATACTGCTGCTGGCAGCTTAAATAACAGCAATGTTGACCCTACAGATAATAAAAATGTCGAACATCAACAAGAAAAGTGTAAAAGGCCTCTGTAATGCCTTGCTTTTGCAAAGTGGCAAAAAAATTACCAAGTGTGATGCACATTTTTAATTGTACTTTTTGATTTATGCAAAATAGCCGAGCTCTTGAAGTGAATGTAGCAAATATGCTAAATGTTTGCTACATTCCGTATGAAAGATGAGTTTTCTTCGGGCTCTTTATGTCAATTTAACTTGGCGCCCACTTCTTGGTAGAGTAGCAACAATCCCAAAGCATCTCCATTTGTAGATTGTTTACCTAACTGTAGACTGGTGAATTTCTGGAGTCTTAAAATGTAGCTCCTCAGAAAGCTTTTTGGCGAGGCATGACTCTCATGTATAATAATATGTAGATGATCCTGTTCTTCTTGTGCAGTGAGCTCGTCACCTTTCGCCAGCCTTAAGATCAACCGAATGTGTTACTTAACTCTTTCAAGCATATTATTAACTTTTAAAAATAATATTATTTAATGATAAATATTTTTCAAATAATAATAATAAACTTTTTTATATAGCACTTTTTTTTTATTAAAACAAAGTTACTAAGTGCTTTACAGTGAGAGGGAGCCTGTACTGCAAATGCCCGATCTCCTTTAGTGGCCCACTGTGTTTTGGGGATGACCAGTAAGGTCAGTAAATAGAGTTTGTTTGTAATGATAAAATAAATGTGTAACCCATGTCACATAAAATCCCTTCTCATTCACTGAAGCTTTCCGCTGGACACAATAAATTCCGGAGCAGGTACAGGGATATTTCCGGCATCTGGTTCCTGCTGTGGCTGCAGTATGCTAAGCAGCGCTAAGAAGTTTGGAAAACACTTTATAAAGTAATAGAAACCCCTAACCTTAACAGTTGACTCTGCAGTCAGGTTTTTGTTTGTAGGTTTTGTTTGTAGCTCTAAACTGGATACTGATTTTGTCAACAACTAGTGGCGAGCTGGTAGGATCAAATTATTATTTCCTTCCCCTACTTTTAAACCTGGAATATCTCTGGGACATGGACCGTATTCACCTATGAACTGGAATAAATGACTGACATCCTAATTAAAGGATTTACAGATGAAATGATGAAGTAAAATACCTTTTTTTTTGAACTGTCAAGGAAAATGACAAATCCATACTGAGTTTTGTAATTTATGTTATGTTGTATTGTATTTATTTGGTCCTCTGCCCTTTTCCTCTAATACTTAATACATTTATCACTGACTCAAATTTGACACTGCACGTAACATAAACAAATCTGGGCTTTTTTAACCGTAAAAAATTATTTTGTGGTCAAGTATTAAAAATTGAAGGTATCATTTTTAAACTACAACCAATGGTATTTTACCTTAAATGTGCCCAAATTCAGCCCAGTAAAGTGAAGTAGTAAGGCACACACTAAAAAGAGACCAAAACCCAGACCCTTCAGTGATCTACTGCTGTATATGTTATTAACTGGGGTGACCCAGGAGACTGTATGTGTGGGAGTCTTAATGAATGGATGTTGATAGCGTGGGAAAGCAGGTGACCTTTACTCTGTGCTTACAAATAGTGAAAATAGGACTAGTGTAAGGAGACAAAGGCTTTTTTCTGAATTTTTGGGTTCTATTTCAAGTCCAAAAGCATTCTGCTGTTTAATGTTGCACCAAGACAGCTGTGTGTTTATGGTAAGATGCTACCAAGTTCTATACGTATTTCACTTTCACTCTGACTGAAGACTAAGCATTTATTAGCTCTTTAATAGCTGTCTGTAGTAATTATACTGTCAACAGCACAATTATGGGCATGTGGAAGCAGATATTTATAATATAGCAACCCACCACCACTCCACAAATGCTGTTTGGAGGCACTATTAAACATAAAGATGTGGATTTCCATGCACTGACCAAAGCAAGCAAAACTGAACAATGCTTACATTTTCATTTTCAGCTGAAGTTAATGCATTAAATGCCACAGCACTTGAGAAATCTTGTTCAATCTAGAGAGATTACAAAGTAGCAAAGTAAGTCCTCAGATATGTATTATTAGCTTGGCAAGCTGAATGCTAGCTTGTTTTCCTCAAGGCGGGGCCTGGCTGGGCAAAGCGACTTGGGGCCAACCAATGGGAATTGCAACGGACATTGCGTTAGCTAGGCAACAATCTACAAAAAAGTTAACTAACATGCTGTTCGGCGGAGCATTTGTTTTTGACTTCTGTAATTTATGCTGTAAAAACCTGAGGATTATTTAAGCCTGATTGAAATGCAGAGGCAAACAAACTCTCGGCAGTCCCGCATGCCTTCTTGACTGTTTTGAACAAAAGACTTGAGTCGCCCAAGTGTTACGCAAGGTAACACTCCAGCAGCATTTTGATGTGATTGGGCAGTTTCTGTATATAGAATACACGGAGAGCTCACATCAGGCTGTGCCAGACTAATGTCTTATATGCATTAATTGTGGACTGCCCTATTTGTGGGTTAGCTTCTATTCCCCTACTAATTAAACATAAAAACAAGGGCCAATTTTTGCATGTTGACTTTGATCACAACTGAAGAACTGCTTAAAAATGCATAGAATAATTATGGTAGGACTTTTTATGGAGACAGATACAGTGAGAACAACATAGGCACTTAAAGCATAGTCCTTTTGTTCCTGTGAGGAGCTCATGCACTACAGTTCACTGTAGAAAATCAGCCAACCGTAGTCTTTAAAATATATAAACTAAAACATTATGGATTTCTTAAACTTAACTATATACTATTATCTTTTTCTATGTAAAATCAAAGTATGAAAGCACACAACTGACATTGTGAGATAGGTAGGCCTTACGTCATCACTTCCAATACAGTGCAAGTGGATTGTTTACACTGAGCCACATTTGGCATACAGTGGCTAAATGCTTACTTTGCAAAACCAAGACAAATAGGCCACTTAACTTACTCATTGTTTCTTTATGCGGCCACTCTGCATCCATTAAGGTGAATTGCTGACTGTATAAAAACGCATTTGAAACTCTCTTGAACATTTGTCTTGTCTATAAGTGCTTTAGGTTGTGCATAACCTGATGGGCAGTTATGGGTTTTGTATTTCAGTTTTTAATTTCGAAAATTGTTCTCTTTTTAACACATGTAGCAGTTGTAGTCTCTCTGTACAGATCAAGATGGCAGCAGTCCAACAAGCTAATATCACAGTCCAGACCAGGGTGCTACCCACCACTCCGATGGTGAAAGAGGATCTGTCTGATTGCAGGACAGAGAGGGGATGGAGGGTGGTGTACGGGGTGAGAAAATGGATAGACAAATCGAAATCCATCAAGTGAGAGGAAGAGAAAAGGGAGAAGGCAGGGGATGGATAAATGGGGCAGAGGCTCTGAGAAAGTTAAAGGAAAGCAGCGGGAAAGAGGATTGCAACAGAGTACAAAAGTAGCTGGGGGGGACTTAAAGTGAGTTTTTTTGTGCTGTGTCTGCAGCGTATTTCAAAAAGACTGGTATTTTTAAAACTAAGTGGGAGAACACTTTAGAAATCTAATGGTATAGATAATGGTGGAAAATGTGTGATTTTATGTCCTTACCACCTTTTTATGTTATGAAAATACTATATAGCAAAATATTTAATTTTGGAAAATGGAAGAGATGGGCTATAAAATGTATATTGCTTAAAGCTTTTTTAGCAAAAAGCTTTCTCAAAATGTAGATGTCAAATTAGTCTGTTATTTGTACTTAGTTGGACATGCGGATCTTCTCACTCTGTGGGGATAAAATGCTTGAATACGTATTTTGTGCTTTGACAAAAAAAATAAAAAGATTTGCTTGTGACTAAACGTGCTTGATAACAGCAAGCAAAAATGCTTTTGTCAATTTAGTTGGCTTTTGCTTTTCATGTTTAAATTCATGCCCAAACATGCTAAAAACAAACCATCTGTTACATATAGACGTGCAAGTTTAGAACGTGGAAAATCTTTGTTGTTTTATAGACTGCGGTGAAGGGCTGTTATCCGCTTTTTATAAATATATTATATTTTTATAAATAATATTTTATATATATGGGTTGTTAAAATGTCAAAACTAGAAATACTATTGCACAACTTGCCCTAGATATACGTAAAGAGACGACTGTGTCGGATAATTACTTGGCTGAAAAGGACAAATGGGAATCTCCAAAACTACTGCAGGAAAATTGCCTCATGTCTGAGCTAATTGGTATGAATAAACAGAGCTAAAGTTAGTTTACAATAGAGAGGATGAACAGCTGTGTACTTTACTTGGTGGTTTTACTTAGGGGAGCACACTCCCGCTCACATGGTGCTAACGTTGTATTTTAGGCTTTAACTGCTGCTCGGTTTGTCTCACTCTAAACATCTTAGACATACATCTGTGGGTCCTCTGAGCTACAAGTAAATGACAAACATAAACCAAACTCGTTGACACTTTATTTTACACTAGATTTGATTAGGGATGTAACCATTCACTCAACTCATGATTCTGATCTCACAATTTGATTTTGTCACAATTTTCTTTTATGAAATGAGAAGTGTATGAAATTAGAAGTGAACAAGTGCCCCTTCAAAGTTCAAAGTTTCATTATTGTCCCTCTTGGGGAAATTATTCTTGCAGCATCATGATCATTAAAAACATACAACATAGAAGGACACATCAACAACAACCCAAGAGCAGGATCAACAATCCAAAACCATGTTTCCCTAAAATAGTAGAACTTTATCAAAACAACTCTTGTTTAACTGTTACCTTTTCACCTATTATTTATTAATAATAACAAAATTGTATTAACTTAAATTATTTTTGAGAACCAGAAGTATTATACAAAGGACCGGATTTGGTTCATGAACCTTAAATTGGACACCCCTGGTCTTTACTCTCTGTGGCTGCAGCAGAGACTCACAGAAGGCAGCACATGATCAAGAACATTATTATTATTATTATTATTATTATTATTAGCTCTCTGACAAGGGCCTCAAATAGATGAACACTTAGTTTAAGACGGGTCTGACTGTGTAATGCAATAACAACTTGGTTAGACTATGGTTCAGACTCGGGACAACATCCTCTGTTTAAAGTTTAGCCTCTTTGCTTACACCGATTACTGCTCTGTTCTCCACTGGTAACAGTACATTTATGTGACTTCGGTTGAGGTAGTTACATGTTATGAGTTTGTTACGCAGTGTGTTACATTGTACTTAAAGATATGTGTATATGTGTATACATATAACTAGACATTCTAAAGAAGCTGTCTTAAATTGCTCAATGAGTTCTGTGAGCTCTAATTTCATTAAAAGGTTCTAACCCAAGAATATCATATTGAGACACATTCTAAATCATGGCTGCTGTTACTTTTCATTGTTTATAAGGTATTGTTTGAGTCTGGTTTTGGTTCTTTTTGCATGTATTGGTAATTCATCAGGAGTAGTCAGACATGACTTGTGGTGTGTCCAGATCCTATGCCTGACTTAGCATTATTCTAAAAAATAGGCCGGCAACAAAGTAAATGAGTTGTGAAATCAAATTTAGACCATATTAATAATTGATGTTGCCACAGAGCAGAAATGTAACTTGCAACAGTGTCCTGGATTCTGTCATTAAATAGCTCACTTTTAAAAAACGTTGTTCTGTTTATATAAGAGCCCTGACAAAATCTTTATTGTAAATGCATACAAGATAAATTATATATCATAAGGCTATTACAGGCTCATTTATTACACTTATGTTTGCACTGTTGTTTCTTCACTGCAAATATAACCTTACTTAATTCTTCTGTGTGACCCATGTCCTTCTGTGCCAAATATATCAAATTAGTTTTGGCAGAGAGACTGGCAGAGCAGAGAGTAGTCCAGATCTCCTTCACAGCCGTGCCCTCCATTTTCCTCTCCAGAGACACTTGTAGACTATTTGGGTTCTGCTTTAGGGTCTTCCCACTGTATACAGTTATAATCCCTCCAATGGGAGACTTTTGACTCATTTAGCATAAAAGAGTTAAGAGGGTCATCATTTTTTGTTGGTTTTGTGTTGCATATTATTCAAATTCAGCTATGAAACAAAGCAGATATTACAGCCTCTTGACAGTAAAACCTCTTTCTAACAATATAAGGGCAGGAGGAGGTTTAAAATGACGAGTCTACATTCTCTTCTGCGTGAAGACCTGCTGTGTTGTTCCATGACACTAGCACTCTGCTTTAAATTAGAAAAGCTAAGTGGACTTGACCGCAGTGTCAGGCAGGGAAATGGGCAATGTCTCCCGCAAGCACTCCAATGCTTTTTCGATTAAGGGATCACAGTGGACATTATATTGTCTCTGCTTTTTTTTTTTACCCACAAGTCTGAAGTAGACACAAAGTGCATTTACAAGAACCTCCAGAAAGGCAGTTGTGGGGAGTAAAAAGGTCCACAAACTATTCGCCAAAGAAACTGCGCTCACTGTGGCTTGAGTGTCTGCTTTAAATCAGCTAAGAACTGAGTTTTTGTACACTTTTTACACATTGTAACTAGAAATCACATTGCATTGTGTTTTATTTATTTTATTTATGCAAAGAACATACAAATAAATGTGTATTTGTACTAAAGCAATTATGCCCTTTTTCATATACTAATATATATTGGGGCCAATTTAAAGTCACCAAGTAACCTGTATATGTCTTTGGACAATGGTCATTGTTAGCCATGGGAGGATACAGTTACATTTACATTTAGTCATTTGGCAGACGCTTTTATCCAAAGTGACTTACATTCACCAGTGTTGCTTAGATGATGCTTTCAATCAAAGCGACATATATTAAGGTTCCATTCACCAGTGTTACAGCTGGAACACCACTGGAAGCAAGGTGGGTTAAGTGTCTTGCCCAATGACACAACGAGAGCAGAAATTGAACAGCCTACCTTCCGGTTGAAGGACGACTGCCCTACCTCTGCACCTTATGGATACCACACAGAAAGACAGGCTGTTGTGAACCACTCTGCCATGATGCACCACATTTCTTCATAGTAGTTTTTACGTATGCTCCAGTTTAATTTTTTTTTATTTCATCTGTGAAAATGCTCCCTCCAATGACACCCAGAGGGACTGAGGGAGTATACTTATATCTATATCTAGTAATTTGTGACATCACAAATACTTCCACTGTATTCCACAGTTCTGCTCTGTCTCATGTATGTAGGACTTTGCTTTAGAAGATAATATTGCAAGGCTTCTAAAATGTGGTTAAGTCAGATACTAAAGCTCTTATAATATCCATCAATACAATACAAACTGACACATAAATGGAAAGAAGCTCTTACATCAAGATTGCAGAGTCAATGTTGGTGTGTCACAAGGATTCCTTTCTGAAACGGATCTGATACTGAACAGGATATAAAAATCGACAGTTCAATTATGTTTTGTGGCTAAAAAAAGGAAAACAGATTGCAGTGGCATAATTTTATTCCTCATTTGCCTTGTTGTCTATTTCTGGTTGTTTGGCTGTAACAGGATCTTTGAATTTGAGCCCAATCTTTCCCAGACGTCATTTGCAGAAGGAACCCTGTCTTTCACAAATCCAGTATCAGCTCTGGTGTCGGTTTACATAGTAGTGATTACAACAGTACACACTGGGGGTCGGTTTCCCAGATATGGATTACTATTTTCTGTTTTGTTGAATCATTATCAGAATTTTTAAAATGCAGTTATGCTAGGTTACATTCATTCTGTAAGACAAGAATGTTTAATTTTACAGAACCGTGTCAGAGTCAAAACAAAGATCCGAATTGAATCTCTGACAGGTGATTTGCCCAATGTTCTCCCCCTCTCTTGCCCTGTTTCCTCTCAACTTACTGTCAAACTATCAATGAAGGAAAAAAGGCCCAAAAAACAGTTTAGTGTGCTCTGGAAGAATTTGTCATTCAAAAAAGATATTGTCTATCACAGTTATGTGTTTTTTCTAATACTATTTTCTGTGTGCATCTCCCAACAGACACTGACTACATCAGTGAAGAGGAAAAACACAAAGTGGAGCTCATGTTGGCATTTCTCACAGTAGAATCCAAACAAGCTGCTGCTAGCACTGCGGTAAGCATTATGAAATAAACCTTGGTTTCTCTGCTCCGGGTGTTTCTTTTTTTCAGGTTTTGGAAGAAAATTATACTACTTTTGAGCAAAAAATTGTTGTCATAATTGACATAAAAGGCCATAAATTGGACAATGTTACAATATTCATTCTAGCTTTTTATCCAAAAATATGAAAACTCTCTTTTATTCTCCCTCATTCTTTCCTTCTTGTGTAATGGCAAAGGGTTATTCTGCAGACCAGCTCAGGCCGACAGTCTTGAGCACTTAAGTGTCTCAGAGGTAACTTTCAACACCAGAACAAGACGAGCCCTTCTGTCTAAGTACAAGTTTAAACATGCACTTTTGAAACATTAACGTTTGGGAATGTGGATTCGGTTGCCCTTGAAGGTGAACCTTGTGAGCACAGTGGTCAGAAGAAACTTCCTCCTTTTATCTTCCTGTCTGCAATGAAAACCTGATCGTTTACTCTCTCCTTTAGACTCCACCACAGCGCTTAACTGGCCAGAGAACAGATCTATAATTCAAGAGGGGAAGGAAATTGGATAAAAAAACAGGCCAAACCTCCATTAATCACTTTTTACTACTTTATACTTCAAACATCTATCTGTAAAGTATCTTTCCTGCTGTGCAATTAATTAATACATTTTATAATTATAATTATGTTATGTTGTTAGTAAAAAATTAAGCAATTGTATAATACAGACACCGTAAGTGCACCAGTCAAGAGCTAAAGGTAAATTATCAGAGACCATTAATGGTCCTGTTGTAAGCTCTCCCTTTACTTAGCTTGAAGTAGAAAATTGCATTGGCTCTAATGTAAGGTTCACATCATGATTGGAAATTATTCTTAAGGTGATTTAGGAAATGGGATATGGGATTGAGCTGGCAGAAATAGTATCATTACACAAGGCACCTTTCTGCTAGAGCCATGTAGTACGAGTCGGGTCAGTTCAGCACAGTTTTAGGGGCATTCAAAAGGAGTATGAAGCATCCCAATTAAAGTTAAACTTAACTTAAACCGTTCCATATTACGTGATATCAACTCAGATTTGATTTCAGTTGTGTGGTATGGTTACTAAAAGGTAGTTTTAGGCAATGGGCCTAAAACTACCTTAACAACTACCATAACAAATAGTGTCAAAATGAACCAGAAACGTATTAGACTGGAACAACTTTCATCTTATACAGCTCAAGATAGAGCTTCTGTTTAATGATACCAGCTTTGTTTGTATCTGTTTTGACTGTTCCCTTCCACTGTTTTGCTCCTGTTGGTGGGTTTAATTGTCTGTAACTTCCCACATCTGGTCTGAAATTACAAACCATCACTAAACTAAGCTTTTACATTACACGAACTGGACCAAGGAGCAGCTGTTAGGTCCAAACCATTGTCCGCTGGAGCGTTTACATCAGAAAATTTGTAAAAGGAAAAAGACATATTCCAGACCAGACAACGCAGGTGTAAAATTCACCGTAGTTCCTTCTTTATACTAGTTTATGACAATGCATCTACATTTTAAAATGTATTTTCAGTTACAAATGGCACTTGTATAATGTCACACAGCATTTGCTGGTATTGTGCTCACAAACGGTTAGGACAAGCCTTTTCAGGGGTAACCCAACACCACACTGTGCCATTCCTAGGCGACTCATACTATACTTCTCAGTAAAACCAAGGCTATAAAGGCTGGTGTACACTGAAAACAGATTTTAACATCACTTTGTGCTCATGAAAAGGGTATATCAAATTTAAATTATGTATTGAGGCGTTATCACAAACACTAAAAACAGCCCTTTAGAAGGTAGTGCTAAAGCCAGCCAGCAAAATGAATAATGAATCATTCAGACAGGGTTTTAGCATTGTCGGGTCAAACAACCAGTGATACACGTTTGGCTGCCCTTAATGGATTGTGTTTTAAATGCATGTCATGTTTAAAAGAAATGCAAATTCATGTAAATGTGCAAGTGTTGTGTTAAAGTGGATAGAAGTTATGTTTCCACAATCTACATTTCGCACTTGCACACCTTTTTTTTTTTTTCTTTTTTTAAGCTGAAAAGCATACTTTTTCATAGACTTCTCCTTGAGTACCAAGGAGAGCTGTGTTAAATATTTATTGGTTGAGGTACCCATGTCCCCTTATATTATGGAGGAGTTATGACCCTTTAATATAGAGAGGAAAGATTTTTTTTTTTAACAAGGATCCATTTTGAAGACAATAATGAAGGAAAACTATATGGTTCCCTGTGCATTTTCACATCTTGAGTTGGGTTTAAATTGCACAAAGGTCCAACACTTGCATTCAAATGGTTGTTTTTTGGGTGGGTAGGGAGTACAAATACATATTATTATTATTTTTATTATTATTATTATTATTAAGTACAGATGCAAGCACTTGTTGTTCATGAAACATTACATGTATTGAGAAGGAGACAGTATTTGTATCTTTTTAGCAGAGCATTGGTTGCAGTTTGTGCTACATTTTTCTAAATTTACAGTTTTTAGTGCTATACAAAAGAATGAGAACAGAAACTCACATTGCACATTAATGGTTATTGGGATTTGTCATTTGAGGCAATCACTGCAAAGTTAGAAATGGAAAAAATCCCTGTGATTTGTTCACACCGGACAGCACACAATATTGCAACACTTTATTGCAATATCCATATCACAAAGAACTGTTTCTATCACAGTAACAATATGGCCTATTATATCAAATTAATCAACGCTTTAACGCCCATGGGTTGATTAAATATGTAAAAAAATATTTTGTGAAAGCTATGGTATATGTTAACTGTATTTTCTTTATATATAATCCATATACTATATTTAAAGTCTTTTTTTTTTTAAAAGTTATTTCAGTAATATTACATGTTTTTCTTAAATCATGCGATCCAACCAAGAATTACTCTTCCTTTGGATGCAACATTAGGAATTTGTCCTATTATCCCTTTAGATCAGTGGTGGCAAACTCACGCCTGGGGGTCACATGCAACCCGTTGGACTTTTTAATCTGGCCCGCCATACATTTACTAATAATTTATTGATAATTAAACATGGCATATATTTTTACGTCAATATTCTGCAGTGATTAGTTTATTCCATTATACAACATGCTCCAAATGCAAACAAACTTTCCTAAAGCTAGCATCTCTACTCTCAGCAAGAGACAAACTGTAAAGAGTGGATCTAAAACTGATTGTATTGTTTTGCCTGTAGTTCAAACTTTAATTATAAGCAAAAGAAATGTGTTATTGAGCATAAGAGAGTTGGGTGATTGGGAAGTGTAATTATCTAAAGATGAAAAAAGATGCAAATTAAGCACAAAAGCACAAACTATAAATTTGTGTTGAAGCATTTATCTTGAATCTTTTGCTGTTTATTTTTTTACAAGATCTTTGATATAAGGCTTTTTTGTTGCAGCAGATTACATCTTAACATAATATTTTGATGTCTATAAACCATTCTATTCGTAGTGATTGTGTTCGTGAGGGAAAAACAGGAGTGCAGATGAAGCCTTAAGAGACAGTACGTGCTTCTGGCTGGTCTGTGTCCCTTAGACAGTAACCTGATTCCTGACAGTGCTGTAAATGCCACCTTCAGCTGCCAGTGTGTTATTAACTCATTAGGCTGTTTGAAAAGCTGTCGGATTGGTTAGGTCTGGGTGTTTGATTTCAGCTTTGTGCGAATGTTTCCATAGACAATAGTTCTCTATGCCCAGATTCATCTCGACCAGCTCTATTCTTTTCTTTTACACTGTGCAGACAAGTTCAGGAGAATAAAAACTTGTTTACACACCTCAGCCTGCGCTATTTTGTTTGCCAAGCTCAACAGCTTGCAATGTCACGGCAACCAGAACCTCTGTGCCTGGCGTTGGAGCTCCAGTAATTTTCTTTTAAACAAGGCAGGTTCTGACAGGTGATTCTGGACAGGCGATTTAACATGGCATGAGCCATGGCTTGCATTGTTGTTGTTTTTATTATTATTATATATATTTTCTTGTGCACACAAAATGTACCTGTACAACATGTACCTGATGACACACCCAAACATTTAGCCTTTACTTTCATTTAAAATTCAAATGTAAGCAAAGATATCTGAAGAAAGAATATGTAATTTATGAGATACTGCTCCGCAGTGCAACCTTTACCTAAGGTTACAGTGTAATTTGTGAAACATCAGCACACATTTTCACCTCTTCAAGAGAGCAGCTTTTGGGTTCCATTACCTAACAATCAAAACATGACACTAGAAAATAGGCTTTGAACCAGAAGGTCAGGAGAAGAAGAATGGTTGCTGCCTTATTTTTCTACCGTTCTTTACTTCAATTTTGCTACTTATTATTGTCCCCTATTTTACTACTTCTTTTATAGTCAAACTTTGAATTGGTGGTCAGAGTATTGTGCAAAGCAGCCATTCTTGATCTATATTTTGATCTATTCTCAACTGCTAACCTCTCCGTTTGATATTTTATACAATGCCTACAGCCACTACCAATTCCACTGCAGAACAAGTCATAACTAACATACGTTAGTTCAGTGATTCAAGTGCTGGTCACTGTTTAATCTTTTAATATTGAAAGTTATCTGAGCCTGACCACCAAAGCAATTATTCTTCTGAGATGGAGAAAAAAAAATAGAAATGTTATCTCATCACTACAACTGAGAACCAAATAAAAAAGAAAGCCCAGGCTTTGTGATGCATGATGGTCTTTAATTATTGGACTATAGTAATCTAATTAAATGAAAATGTTACATGGTAAAAGGGTGCCAGTCTGCATTTAGGTACTTGGTAAACAAACAAACAACTGATTGAATGTGGTAAATTAACAGTATGATTCTGCAGAATTATGACTTTAGTACCACTTCATTAAGCTGACAAATACATGTCAAAATATGCTTAATAATAAAAGTTTTTATCTACTTTTAAATGCACTATTGCTGCATCATGTTTGTACTGCCACTTTTGTTGATGTAAGTGTTCAAGCTAGTTTACCTCAAACCATGGGCTGCTCCTTATTGAAGCAAATAGTAAAAAGAGGAAACAAAAACACTGGAATGGAGGAGATAAGTGGAAAGTGTGGAAATCTTTCATATTCAGAATTACAGGTATTCATTTGTTCTACTTTAATGGGTCACATAATTTCATCCATTCTCTTTGCTCACCTTCTGTCTCTTATCTTTTGTTCACTCATGAATTTGACCAGGCTACTGACCTTTCCACCTCAGATATTCTCTATTCTGCATAATTACGCACAGCTATGGAAAGTTCAGGTTGTTAAATTGGAAAGGATGAAAAGGATGACTCAGGATGGGAAACAAAGGTGACAAAATATTAAATGGGTTAAATGGTTATAGAGTAGTAAAAACCAGTGGCGAACTGTGCCCATCCAAACCAGGCCTTCACACACTCGCACACAGACTGTATGAGGTCCCCGAGGGAGACACTTTCTGTGTCAAACTATTTTGAAAGGCACCGCTGTAAATACACACACATATAGCTAACATCTGATCAACAACAAGAACACTCATGCTCATCAGCAACAAAAAGTGTTTAATACCCAAAAATAAACTCTGCTCAACAGACACCATCACCACTGACCTAATTTTATTATTAATATGATAAGCATTTATTCCTCCTAATACTTCAGCCAAACAAAAATCAAAAGCATGCTACAGAGATGTTCTGAACTGAGGAAGAGTGAGTTTAGAGGTAATGGTAAACATTTATATAGTGCTTTTTTGCACCCTTCTCAGGCACCCAAAGCGCTTTACATTATGCGTCCATTGACCCGTTCACACACACTGACACCTGGGGCAGACTGAGAGGGGGGCTGCCATAGACATGGTGCTCATAACCTTCTCTGACCACCACTAAACTCACCTCTACAATCCAAGTACAGTATGAGAGCCCGATCTCATACTTTACTGAGTACAGTACAGTATCTAATACTGTACAGTATGACTCATGATTGTACAGTCAAACTCTACAAGCTTGTAGCCAAGCTATTGGATGCTTAGAATGCTTAGGATTTGTACAGAATGTCATTTAGCCCCACAATGAGGATGCAGAATAATACACAGATAGCCCTGCATCAGATTGCTGTACAAAATGAATGAATTAATAGAAACAAACTTTTTAAGTCATTGTAATTTAATCAAAGAACATATATATATCCATATCTTGGTAACATTTATTTCCATGAACATTAATGCAATTGTTAAAGCCCCAATCAAAACATACCAGTCAAGAGCTTCTCCAAAACATGTAGGAGGCAGAAAAACTTCATATTATAAGACCACCCTCACACTTTTCAGCCCACTCTAGGCAGTAAAACTGACACCCACGACAGGAGCACAGTCCATGAATTTTAGGAGAATGTACTGTACTGTTTGACTGGCACAGGACTGACTTTTTTGGGGGGGGTTACGTGGCAGATGCTTTACATTCTTCTTCCTCCACAGTACACAGCTCCACTCACAATTTACTTCCACACACCAACAACTAATGCACAAGCTCCTGCGGGTAAACACATTAAACGTGTCTCTTTTCTCTTTGAGTCTTTCTTTGAATATTTTTCAGACTTTAGTTCCTCACCAAACCAAAAAAGTTGTACTTATTCTTTTCTTTCCTTTTGACTTGTGCACCTGAGATTGACATTTTTACCAAAACAATTTTCTAAGAAACTTTTGAAAGTAAAATGGATGATATTCTTTCTACTGCTCAATATGCTGATTAGAGAGCATGATTATTGCACAGGTATGCCTTAGGCTGGCCACAATAAAAATGGGGAAAAACAAAAGTGTTGCGTTTAAATTTTTGTTAAGTCAAAATGGCATGCTTTGATTATGTAATGGATGATAAAATCATAATTTGGATAGTCAGTATGTCTAAAAGTCAATAATAAAGCCCTATAAAATTTCTTATTGTCTTTGGTTTCACCCATGCTGCTGGTGTTTGACCTGCTGTCCTTCACAAGTCGCCACACTTCTTTATTTTAGGCAGTCTTTGGTTCACACGAGACCAGACACATTTTGCTTTTCACCCAGATATTTCAGGATTCAGTTGATTGTTTGGTTCCCACTGCTCCCACACCAATCGCGTAACCCTTGTTCTCTTGTGGACCCTCCTACTCTCAAAGCGTCTGCTGCTAAGAGTCCATTTTTGGCACAAACACATAGAAGCAGCCTGGTGGCGAGGACACGCTTATTATACTGGATGACGTTCACACACACTAGCTCTGACCTCTTTAAACATCACTCCCTTGCGGTGTCGGGGCTTCGTGTGCCAGATTGTGTTGTGATATTTATTTTATCCGTGCACTTGACAGCCTCTCTAGCAGTGAATGTTCTTTAGTCATTACCCTACGCATATAGACAAGTCTGGAAGTAAAGTCATGAATTATAATTTCATAAACAGGTTGTTTAAGCTAAGGAGCCACAGTTTGTACTTTCTAAGAGATGGGACAGAGAGTGACTGAAGGCTTTGGTTTAGATACATGATGATAGACATCTGAAGAATTAGTATTTCCCTTAAATTGAAAGCAAATTTGAAGCACTAAAGAGAAAATGCAAATTAAGAAAATTTCCATAAATTGTGCTGATGTTTATAAACACCTCCAGGTGTAATATTCAGCAGAACACAGTACAGTTTTATCTTGTCATCCTACAAAAATATGTGTTCTGAAATAACTCTCTTAAACATTTTAGTCGGAAGCTTAAGCTATTTTTACTGTTTATATTGACAATAATGGAATATTTAAAAATGTGTAGTTATTTGTTTAATAACTTGTGACAACAGCCATATAAAATGTGCTGGCTCTTTACAGTGGCAGAAATTGGCAAAGAATTTAGAGCTACAGAAACAAAGAGAAAGTGTCAGCAGTCAACTCGAGTCTCTTTCTCTAAAATCTAAAAATCAGGTTAGAAATCTGGGGGTCATCATGGACTCGGACTTGAATTTCCACTTTCCATTTTCCATTTCTTAAAAACTTCCAGAGTAAAAGGGATTATGTCTCAACCACACTTAGAGAAACTTATTCATGCTTTTATCTCCAGCAGGTTAGATTACTGTAACGGCCTGCTCACTGGTCTCTCAAAACGAGGGTTAAGACAGCTGCAGCTTATTAACGTTGCTGCTCGGGTTCTAACCAAAACCAGGAAGTACAACCACATCAGTCCAGTTTTAAAATCTCTGCATTGGCTTCCTGTTGCTCAGAGAATAGACTTTAAAACAGCACTGCTGGTTTACAAGTCTCTAAATGGTTTAGCTCCAGAATATATTTTTGAAATGCTAGTTGCTTATGAGCCTCCTCAGACTCTGAGAACATCTGGGACAGGCCTTCAGCTCGTGCCCAGAGTTAGAACTAAACAACCTCCCAGATGATGCAAAACAAGCCTCAACTTTAACAATGTTCAAGGGGAGGTTAAAAACCTTCCTTTTTAGCGGATCCTACACTACACCTTAAAGTGTTTTTTATCTGCACTCTTCTTTTAAAATGTTTTAAATTTTTCTTATGTTTCTTAATCTAAATCTTGTAAATTGTTTTCTATTCTTGTAAAGCACTTTGAGTTACCCAGTGTATGAATTGTGCTATATAAATAAAACAGCCTTGCCTTGCCTAGTATTGTTTAAAATTATTTGTAGTTACCGTACAGCATATGTAGCAAATGATGCTAACATGTAATGTATTGCAAAGCTTCACAGAGCTATCTTACATTTACCACTGCAATGGTTGTTTTGTAGGCTCATTGCAAAGCACTGAATGGGAGTGAGTGTGGCTGTTTGCGTTTTAATTGATTATAGTATTCATACTAAAATAAGGTAGAGCAAGGTGAGATGACTTTAAGCAAACAGTGCATGCCGCGTATTTAAATTACAAAAATAACATTCTTACGCACCATTGAGTTTAATGCAATGGATACCTGTTTGTGTTTTAGCAATTTATGCCTCCAGGTGTTTACTTGCATATTTTCATTATTCACTGTCTAGTTAAAAAAAAAATCCTGGCTCACCCAAGTCTTTCCATTAGCTTTACCTTTCAAAACTAATAATGATCATTTGTCTGCAACAGAGCACTGACCACAGGGGATCCTCTTCTATTTTTTGCACACACATACACACGTGTTTGGAAACTACAACGTCCCACAGGCTGCTGATCTCGCATAAAGGTCACTTATCACGTCTTGACAAGACCTGCAGCCACATATCAAGCGCATACACACCATGCTCATTATATTAGCAGCGGGGTGATATGCAGTCTTTAATCAACCGGCTTGCTTCTAGTCCACAGGGTCAGTCTAGGGACAGTGTGGATTTTGAAGGAGCCTCTGTGAGATAAGCAGTTGAACAAGTTCAGGACTTAAAGGTTAATGAGGCCCTCATGGGTTAAGCTACCTTCAGTTATCTTTTATAGAAATATAGGAAGCTAAGGAAGACAAATAGTGTTGGAAAACCAAGGGGCAAAATGTTCACAGGAAAAAGTCTAGGTAAAGGCCACGACCACACACTCAGTACGTTTACATACAGAGCTTACTCTAACTATGCTTATATATTGCAGTCCATAGAGTTAAGAATTGTTTATAAAAGAGTAATAATAATAATATTACAGTGTATGGTAGCACTGGTGCCAATTACTCAGAACCTGACACCTGAAGGAAGGTGGCTGAAAACTGAAACTGTACACAGTAGTAACACATTGATGTAATTTTATTTGTTTGTTATTTTTGGCGTAAATCTACTGTACTTGCACTGTGCGAGTTTTAACAATAGCAAACATCTGTTGCTTCTGCAACATGCTGTAGCTGTGGCGGACCACAGCTACAGCATACTGCAGAAGCACAGGTCACTGTGATTGCTTTATCTGTCTGCCACTCAAGAAGGCATGTCATTGACAAACAAAATGTATTATTTAGTACTGGCATGTTTGGGTTATGTATGCATGCCCACTTTATATAAGTTAGGAAAGGAAAACTAATTTCTTACCTAATTTAATGATGTGTGAATCCAAATGTGAGGACTCGGACTAAATATGCCACATTGAGTGAAGGAACATTAGAAGGAATTGGCTGACATTTACATTTTTCACATAATGTACAGTGTCCAGCTGCCACAGAGAAATGCACTGTTACTCACTTGATCTTTGGGACTTATTTGTGTTGCTTTGTGTACACATAATGACAAAGCCCAGAGCAGTGTGGACTTCCAGGAACAGAATCCTTTCATTTCCATCAGCCAGAAAAATCCATTCAGAAGAATGGCCTCCATCCGTCTCTCTCTCGCCGCTCTCATCTTTTCTCTTCCTTTGAACTCTGTCTGACTTTTGAATTATCACGGCTTTACAGAAGAAAGAAAAGAGTGATTAGATTTAGCAGAAGGGTTAAAAGTGTTACATTAAATTTTGTATAGCATGTGTGCAAATCTTGTTACAAGTCTTGTAAGCTTCCAGAATGCGTAATGAATTGGGTTGTGTTTGTGTAGGTGCTTTATTAGCAACAACGTTCACAAGTACTCTAGTAACTGCATGGCTTCTACTACTGACAGATTTTGCATTACAATCTGGACCCTATATATATATATATATATATATATATATATATAAAACTTTTTTTCTTCACCCTCTGGACCGAGATGTCTGGTGTTCTTCCAGGGATCTGCTGTAGCCACTCTACCAGTTTGGGGGTCACTGCCCCAAGTGCTCCGATGACCACGGGCACCACTGTCGCCTTCACCTTCCAAGCCTTTTCCAGCTCTTCTCTGAGCCCTTGGTATTTCTCTAGTTTCTCATGTTCCTTTTTCCTGATGTTGCAATCACTTTGGTATTGCCACTGGTATCCCACTTTCACTTAGGGGTTTCCAGTCTGTACTCCGTGCAGATGTTCCTGTACACTATGCCAGCCACTTGGCATGGCGTTCCATGTATGCTTTCCCTGCCAGCATCTTACACCCTGGAGTTAAGTGTTGGATTGTCTCAGGGGCCTGTTTGCACAGCCTACACCTTGGGTCTTGTCTGGTGTGGTAGATCTGGGCCTCTATTGCTCTGGTGTTCAGGGCCTGTTCCTGTGCAGCCATGATTGTGTTTCTGTGCTGTCCTTTAGTTTGGCCCACTCTAGCCATTGGTAGGATTTCTTGATATCAGCCACTTCAGTTATGTTCCGGTGGGACATCGCATGTAGGGGTTTGTCCTCCCATGATGGTTCCTCCTCTAGCTCCTCTTCCTCTGTTCCCCATTGCCTGAGACATTCACTGAGCAGTCATGTGTTGGGGCCTTATCTTTGATGTACTTGTGGATCTTGGATGTTTCATCTTGGATAGTGGCTCTAACACTCACTAGTCCACGGCCGCCTTCCTTACGGCTAGCATACATTCTCAGGGTACTGGATTTGGGATGGAACCCTCCATGCATGGTGAGGATCTTTCTTGTCTTAACGTCTGTGGTCTGTATCTCTTCCTTTGGCCACCTTATTATTCCTGCAGGGTATCTGATCACTGGCAGGGCATAGCTGTTTATTGCCCGTGCCTTGTTCTTGCCATTGAGCTGACTTCTTAGGACTTGCCTTACTCGTTGGAAGTATTTGGCAGTTGCTGTTTTCCTTGTTACCGCTTCAAGGTTGCCATTTGCCTGTGGTTTTCTAAGGTACTTGTAACCATCCTCAATATCTGCTATTGTTCCTTCTGGTAGCGAGACCCCTTCTGTGTGGACTACCTTCCCTCTCTTTGTCACCATTCAACTAAATTTCTCAAGCCCGAATGACATCCCAATGTCAGAGCTGTAGATCCTGGTGGTGTGGATCAGCGAGTTGATGTCCCAATCGCTCTTAGCGTATACCTTGATGTCATCCATGTAGAGGAGGTGACTGATGGTGGCCCCATTCCTGAGTTTGTATCCATAGCCAGTCTTGTTGATTATTTGGCTGAGGGGGTTCAGACCTATGCAGAACAGCAGTGGGGATAGAGCATCTCCTTGGTATATGCCACATTGGATGGATACTTGTGCATGTGGCTTGCCATTGGCCTCAAGGGTTGTTTTCCACAGCCTCATCGAGTTTGCATTGAAGTGTCTTAGAGTCCTGTTGATGTTGTACATCTCCAAGCATTCAGTGATCCATGTGTGTGGCAATTATTCATATGCTTTCTTGTAATCAATCCAGGCAGGCACAGGTTTGGGTTTCGGGTTCTGCAGTCTTGGGTGACTGTTCTGTCAACCAGGAGTTGGTGTTTGGCTCCTCTGGTTAGCTCCTCTGGTTTCTTTGCCAATGCCCTTCTGCTTTGCTCATGTATTGATCCATGTGCCCACAGGATTGTACGCCCTTCGGTAAGCCATTCAGGGTGCGCCATTCCTTTGCAGCTGGTTCATTTGTGCTGCAAGGTGCTCGTGGAGTGGGGTGAGCTACTTTAGCCAGTAGGTGTGGATCCTGTCAGGGCCTGGTGCTGTCCAGTTTTTCAAACCTGAGACTCTTTCATGGATGTGTGTCGCTGTGATGGTAACTGGATTTTGTTCAGGGAGGTTGCTGTGGTCCCCTCTCAAAAACACTAGCCCTATCTACCCTATATACTTTTCCAGTATTGTTCAGTTTCCAGCCTTGGTGGGCTCTGCTGTTATTACCCTGCCATTGAGCGTAAACTTTTGCGGGTTGAGTTGCGAACAGCCGGTTTATTCTTCTGGCTTCATTCTCTTTTGTGTACCTCTTTAGGCTTGGAGCCTTTGTTTGGCAGTTTGTAGTGCTTCAGGTATGGGCATCTGCTATTACCTATCTATCAGTTGGCTCACTTCTCTCCGGGCCTCCTTGATTTTAGCCTCCAGCCTTCGTTTCCATAGTGAGTACTTATATTTATATCCTTATATCTCTGCTTTTGGAGCCTGCCCTCTGGTGAACGGCGGTCTATCGCTGTATTTTGCCCTATTTCGCCGTATGGCGGCGCCCTTACTCAAGGACCATTTAAGAGGTTCCATGTTAGAGGCTTGGTTACTACTAACAAATTATAACAAATCTGGCCTATTATGCATACGTGCAATTTAAGTTATATCTGAGCAAATCTGATCCAATTACAAAGCAGACAACATCAGTTTACTCAAAAAATGCAAAGGGAAGCAAAGAAAAATGTGAATTTGTATTGGCAATTCATTTTATGTATAATGGTGCTTGCAATCATATAATGTTGAACTCAGAGCTTGAAGTGAAGCTATAAACATAATTTTAAATAAATTTATTTGGATTTTGCGGAGGGAAATTGGTTCAGTCAATTTATTACACAAAACAAAACCAGGCAGTTTGCTTATGCTGTTGTGGAGTCAAAGGGTGGAGCTTAGTTGGTAAAGAATTGAGTTTGGGGGTAATGCAGCTTTAATTAAAGGTGATAGTTTGAATTAAGTAAAATATTTTATGTAATAGCTCTCTCACTGCATAGAATCCAACTTTTTAATAACTTTTCATGTTTTTTTTACACAAGCACAAGTGTGCAACATGCTGTTCCATAAGTACTCATTACAACATTCAGTTTAATAAGTGAAACTATTGCTTTTAAAAATACACATGGCCTTGTTTACAAAAATGCTTGATGAAACGTGGTCATTATAGGGCAGCTATTGTTTCTGTGATACATTTTAAGATATACTACCCCAGCCTGCCCTTGGAATAAAATATTAGGGTTTTGCTAGTGTGAAATTGCTGCCATCTTGGCTTCATGGTTTTGTAAAGAAACTTTTTTATCTTTCATTCTCCCTTTTGCTCTCCTCCCCACTGTGTTCCCTCTCTGTGTGTTTTTGTTTTTAATTTTTTTTGTGTTTGATAAGCCACCAATAATGTGGGTTCACAAGGTAGGTTTCTTGAAAGCCTGTGTTGAGTCACCCAGCCATTAACAAAATAGTGACAGCAATATAACACACAAAGCAATTTAATTTATTCTGCTGACAGAATAAGAAAAAAACTATTTAACTATATTTTTGTCACATTAGAACTTTACTACAATAATTTTCCAATGCTTAACAATCTCATTCCAAGACTGTTCAATGCTATAGTGCTAGAATCTCACAATGTGCAATCATGAGCTGGAAATAAAAAATAAGGACCTTGGCAGGCTTTTAATGCATTAGGTGACTGCAGTTCACTCTGCCAGACCTTCAGATTGACTGGACAAGGATGAGTCGGCGTTGAGACAGAGACAAAAGCCAGTGCACTTCGGAAATCAGAGCTCTATTTGAAGGCGACTGGACTGAACTCAACTGAAAATTGCAAATAAAGGTTATTGTAAGCCCTCTGAAACTGAGCACATGGCAGAAAACATTCTGAGACAACACAGCTGTGATGAAGCCAAACTACTGTGTGACACTGTGTAGACCCAATTTCAAATCTTAAAGGTAAAGGTGAGACTGTAAAATACCAATAGCTTTAATGCAGGAAGCCAATACTGGGGTCATTTGAAGCCTGAGATTAATTTTTATTCAGCCCACAGATTAAATAAAGTAGTGTCACACTGACATGCATCAATTCAAAGTAATTTTTAAAGTTCAAACTTTCACAAGGGGCATTGTTCTTTTGGACGCCCTTACATTATCAAAACTGGCCCTCATTTGGACACCCCTTAATAAAATGCTACGTCTTAGAGATCCAAGGAGCAGAATGTACTTTGCAGCTTAATAATCTTTTTGGTTTGACCCTGTTATAAATTTAAACTCACATTGGTTTGTAAAGACAGATCACAAGTTGTCACTCTAACAAATTAAAGTCAATAAATCTTCATGCTTGGAGACACTGTGATCACTGTGACCTAGTGCTGGCCTAAGTGTAGCAGGGAAACAGAGGAGGTTGATCGCGATCTGCTCAGTGAGTGAACACTCAGGGGGAGAGCAGAGCGAAGCACAGAAAGGCCTAACAGAAGTGGTTGGAAAAAGCTGAAAGAACACACATCAATGGTTCTTTCAAAAAAAAAAGTGAGATGAAAAGGTGGCAAATAAGGAAACCAATGAAGGGGTAAATTTTTGTTTGGTGGTGCAGAAAAGAGAATGTGTTGTCAGGTGAAAGAATGTGAGTCTTGAGGTGGAAAATGGCATCAGGATGAGGGAACTGAAATAAATGATGTCATATGAGGTCTATTAATAACATGTTTTAAACATTTATTTTTGATATCAACTGATGATTAAAAATACAAAGAAATGTAAATATCAGCCAGAAAGTATCAATTTAATTTAATTATGCTTGATACAAATTATTTACAGTAATCTGATATTAACTTTCACGTACAGGTGTGCTCATAAGTTTACATACCCTGGCAACATTTTTAATTGTTTGGCCATTTTTCAGAGAATATGAATGATGACACAAAAACTTTTCTTTCATAGTTAGTTGTTGGGTTAAAAAAAGCCATTTGCTGTCAAACAATTGTGTTTACTCTTTAAATTATAATGTGAACAGAAACTACCCAAATGACCCTGATCCAAGGTTTACAAACCCCAGTTCTTAATACCGTGTATTGCCACCTTTAACATCAATGACATCTTGAAGTCTTTTGTGGTAGATGTGGATGAGTCTCTTTTTTTTCTCAGATGATAAAGTTGCCCATTCTTCTTGGCAAAAAGCCACCAGTTTCTGGCAAAACATCAGTAATCCAACTCCATCACAGTAGGAATGGTGTACCTTTCACCATAGGCATGGTTGGTTGACTCCTCTTAAGATGTAACATTTATGGTTGTGGCCAGAAAGTTAAATTTTGGTCTCATCACTCAAAATCACTTTGTTTCAGACTTTTTGAGGCTTGTCTCTGTGCTGTTTGGTGTCTTGTAAGCGGGATTTTTTTACCATGTAGCCCATTTTCCTTCAGTGCCTCTTATTGTTCATCTTGAAACAGCCACAGAGAATCCTGTATTTCAGCTAAATTTATTTGTGGGTTTTTCTCTGCATCCTTGAAAAAACTTCCTGGCAGTTTTAGCTGAAATTTTTGAGACCTTTTTTAATTTTTCTCTTCTTAATTAGTTTGAACACTGCTGATTGGCATTTTCAATTCATTTTTTTTTATCCTTTTCCTGTTTTATACTGTTCAATTACCTTTTCCCACAGATTTTTTGACAATTCTTTTGCTTTCCCAATAACTCAGAATACAGAAACGTCAGTGCACCACTGAAAGAAGGGTCTGTCAGGAGCCCAGAAACGCACTGACCTTTTATACACACACTGATTACAAGCAAACAGATCATAGGTGAGGATGTTTACCTTTAGTAGCCAATCAAACCTGTGAGCACTTGTGTAAAAGTTATCAGGCCAAAATCACAGGGTTTGTAAACTTTTTATCAGGGTTATTTGGGTTGATTTGGTTGTCATTATAATTTACAAAGAGTAAACAGTTTTTTACATTAAATGGCTTCACCCAGCCACTAACTAAAGGTTTTTATGTTGTTATTCATTTTCTCTGAAAAATGGCCCAAAAATCATATTCTGCCTCGTACAATTATAGGATACAAGTTACTGGCCTAACTCAAATGAGGACAAGAGTGGTAATATTTGGATGGGTTGGTTAAATTTATGTAACAGTCTTATTTAATTTTATTTATGTTTTTTTGTGCTTTTATAGGTAGTAGATATGAACAGGGACACTTTTCCGAATCAACATTCTTACAAGTAGCCCAAGATATAAACTGTGCTTTTTATTCATTTTAAATTGACTCATTTTCTTACAAAAAATACTTTTTTTCTGCCCCAAGCTTTTCACTTTATTCTGTGCTTGACAGGTCATTCTCTTATGTAACCAACTGCTTCTTTACACAGCATTATTTATTGAGTATTGTATGTAATTTTTTAAATAAATTATAGGGGCTCTTCATGTAGCTCCATACATTTCACTGAATAACTACCTTTATAACATCTTTCACAAAAAGCAAGTGTGTAACATGCCAATTTAAAATAAGTGGGAGGAGAAGGGGGATGTTTGATGGTTTAAGTACAAAAGATTCCACATATGAAGCTAATTAAAGTGACTAAATGAGCAATCAAACAAAATGGGAAGTGGTTGCAAATTCATTGGTTTCTTTGAGTGCAGGTAATTTAGGATGGGCAAACAGAAAGCAGAATGGAAACATTGACAAAGTACAAGTGAGTATGGAGAAGGTTGAATTCAGGTGTAAAAAGGACCAGTAATGACTTGACGGAAAGATAATGAACTCCTGGTGAGCAGGTGACACCGGGGACTGTGAACGGAAACAGGAAGAGGAAGGGAGAGGGACGTGCAGCCTAGAAACAACAGATGGAGTGCTGCTAAGGTGTAAATTATACAATACTGTATATGCAAAATACTTTTACAACAAGAATAAAATAAAAGAGATGATACTTTATGGAGGGGGAATATAGAAGACTTGAATACAGGGATGCAAGTGTTGATGGGTTGGTAACAGCATGCCATAGAATGAAGGCAGTTGAAATAGTCAAAGAGTATGTGTTTGTGGGATGAGAAGGCAGCACAAAAAACACTTAACGTTCGGCTGAAGAAGTACATAGTGTTTAAGATTACAAAGGAAACGTTTAAAATTAAGTTAAAATATTCAATGATCAATTTGAGGTCAGGGGAGTCATCAGGCTTTAAAGAGGAGAATGGAAAGGCAGGAAATGCTGCAAAGGTAACATATGGGATGAAAAGTGCAAACGAACAGGAAGAAAATGCTGTGAGTGTGAAGTGTGGGTGTGATTGTGATGTTGACATCTCCGAGCAGTGTGCTTCCCTTGGCGCCCGTGGTGTTAACTCGGAAATACCAGGATGCATAGGGAGGCTCAGTGCGATTAATAATAGAAAATGGAACTATTTATGCTAAATTTGTATATTGTTTTATGTTTTAGTAATTAAGTTAAACCCAAACAGTTGAAAATAACCTTGTCTTTTTTTTCTTGCAGCCCACCAGTGAAGAAGACCTCTGCCCCATCTGCTATGCGCACTCTATCTCTGCCATCTTCAAGCCCTGCTCTCACAAATCTTGCAAGTAAGTCCAAAACTACCACACACATATGCACACACACCTGCGCCTCACAGATAGTTCTTTGATCTTCGACCACATCCTCGGAGAACGAACATGAATCTTGGAAAAAGTGTGGATTAGACTTGCTTGTAAAAGTTTCTCTCTGTAGCAACAGGCAATTCCTTTAGCTGCAATGCATTAGTTTCGAAAGACAATTTGAAAGAAATTACTTGCCAATAAGGTTTTTCCTCAAGCATGGGCAAATTCATTTAAATGAAAATCAGAACAGCAGACTTAACATAAACACGTCAGAAAACTTTCTATGGAACGCATACTATACAGTAGAAGCTATAGGCACTTTTATTTTTTATTTTTTGTCTGAACATAACTGAATGGCGATCAAGAGATATTTTTCCCCTGTCCCACAACATATGACCATATCATTATTCATTCCGGTTTTAAAGCAAGGCTAGAAGGTTCAAGGGAAGCGTTGAATTGTTAGAGAAACTCAAGGACTCTGAATAGGTTCCCAGGAGTAAGTGAAGGACAGTTTCCTTTTAGCATACACCGCTTGGAAGTGTATGTACAATTAATGAAGTCTATATCTAATAATGCACTTGCCTTGTGTCATAAATTTAAATCAATGTATGTTTTTTTGTAGATAATTTAACCAATATTAATACTAACTGGATTATCCACAGACCTTGGTTTCCACTAAAAACAAATTTAATATAGGTATATTAGTTTCATAATTTTGCTGCGTTGGGCGAATGTGCCTTCATGTATTAACCAAGACACTCTCACTTCATGAGTACTGCAACTTCAAGCCTTCATTCATCGTGGCCCAATGATTTAAACAACAGACCAACCCAAAATACTGACACACTCCAATATTCCCCAAAACCAATCCTTTAAAAAGCCTGACACCCACTTTTCACATAAAATCTCACCATATGTCTCATCCACTGTGTATTTGTGTTGAATATTTGATATGAAAACACATACACAGACGCACATGTGTGAGTCAGCTGTTTCCTAACTGCTGATTGTGGACAAAAAATCTCTGCAGCGGGCAGCCGACCTTGGTCCAATTCATATCTTGATGCATATTTCATGTTATCCCGGAGGTATGCTTGATTTAGCTTAGCTGGCATGCCAACTCAGCAGTCGTATGGATTATTTTGGTTTTGATTGAAAACGCTGTCACAAGAAGTAAACCATACTGACGTGAGCTGATTCTGATCACCTGCACAGCCAAAGCACTCCAACATATGTAACAGGTCAGGCTGTACTTCAACTCGGTCTTGTTCGGAGTTTTTGCAAATCTCTAGATCTGTGGAATAATTATGTCATATGAAGTAGTATGTGAGATATCTGCATTTGAAAATATGTTCATTCTTACTAAACTCTAGACAAGATAAAAATAAAACTCTAAAATGTTATACCAAAGTTTGTGGTCTTACACCTAAGTTATTTTTGATGGCCGGGTCAATGTCACAAATCAAAATTTATGATAAATTAATAATAATAATAATGGATTGGATTTATGGATTGCGCTTTTCTCCCAAGGGACCATGGGACTCAAAGCGCTTACAGGCCGTCCATTATTCATTCACTCCACAGTCACAGTGTTTGTTTTAAACACTGTTTAAATGTTTATATATCCATATATAAAAATCCATAAATATATCAGGATACAGATATACAATGTGTAGCTATTGTATTGTTTCTACCCAAATGTTAATATTGTATATGTAATTTATACACTGAATGCCTCTTTTGGAAAAAATTATATCTGCTAATTATCCCATTTGTTTTCTCAATATCCTTCTGTCTGCTTAGAGCCTGCATCAATCAACATCTGATGAATAACAAGGACTGTTTCTTCTGCAAAGCCACCATCACAGGGGTTGAGGACTACAACAAGCCTCTGGGCTCCTAACATACTACAAGAGGATAGCACACACACTTTACACACATGGCTGCAAACATCAAAAACAAAATGATAAATCTAGAGGACTTGTAAAGCAAGTTCAAAACGCAATCATCTCAAGCCTTTTGTCCTCAACACATATCGGTAAATCCAAAGATTTTTCAAGAAACTAGTTCTGTACTGTATGTATCAAAGAGATGAAAAGGGAAGGTCATATTATTGGAGCTGTAGTTACCATTACCTAAGAAAGGAATATAGTCAAATAGTTTATAGACATTCATTGAAAATACTATGCTCTTTTCTTATGTTAAGTTAAAAATGACATTTAAACATTGTATAACAATAGTTATTGCTCTTGAGAAATATGACCATTTGACATTGACACTAGCTTAAGAATTTGCCTTTTAAAATCCGAAGTTACACTTTACAACTAACATAATTGAAAGGTTAGAAGCCACATTGGATTTAAAGTGGTTTAAAGTCTTTTTTGTACATAAATCATAACAGAGAGAGCATGTCATAACCTACAATACCCAATACCACAGTTTTATTTACCAGTATTATACCAGTGTACAGGGTACCGTTAAATACACACACACATACATATATGTGTATGTGTGTGTGTATATATATATATATATATATATATATATATATATATATATATATATATATATATATATATATATATATATATATATATACATTACCTAGCCTAGACTCACTGAGCCTTGATCATGTGCACAGAAAAAGGTGTAAATGTACATATTTATAGAGCAGCTAGTCACGGATTGCTGTAAACCATACATCTTTTGAAATAGACCTTGACAGTTTTACTGCAGATTTTCATAATCAGAATAAATACACTGGACCAATGGATCACTTATTGATTGGAATTATAAAAAGAACTGAGGGCTGGCTGCAAGAAGCCTGACTCACCTTGACTTTTTGTTTAATGTAATTATGATTGCTTCATAGAATGTGAATGATTTAGAATTTCAGAACATACAGGTTAACCAAAGGTCTTGTGAACAAAATATCCACCTGCCCCTGGCTATGAAGTGTTTTCTAAGAACATGAATCATTATTTATTAAACATTAATTTAGGAGACTGACTATTAATTAAGTCTTTCATTTGTACCTCTAACGATGTATTGAATTATAAAGGTAGTTAATGGACCATTAGCATCCCTAACTTCAGCTGTGGCTGCAGTAAATTTTGCACCTATTAGGATTTTCACAACTCTGACATTTTTCTATTTGTAGTAATAACTTCTGGTTTCTTAAGTCTGCTGGTGTCTCCAACATCAGAAAGATTCTATTGGTCTATTCTATTTCTATTCTATTGTTGTGCTTCCATTGGTCTTTCCGTTTCTAATGCTTATGGGTTTTGGCTATTTATAAAATATCTTGCACCTTTACACTCGTTTAAAGGGTATATTATATATTTTACAGGAGAAAGTATTGATTTATTGTCATGTTAAATTCAAAACAGAGATATGACAGGACACATTGTTCTCTGTACAGCACTGATAATACTCATTAAAAAGATGTGGCCCTGTTAGTTCCCAATAACAAATGAAGCAGTGGCTGGGAGGACAGCGCTGTCCTTGAGTGTGAGCAGGAGCTGTCATATTAGCACAACAACTCGCCCTGAACTGTCACCACAGGTACAGTCTTACACAAGCCTTGAAATCCATACATCGACTTCACCTAATTCACTTAACCCACTCAACCCACCTTTGCATACCACAGCTGTGTGTCACACGCAAGTCTTTTAGAAACATGTATGGTCTATAACTATTTTCAACTGGCTCAAGTAAGAAATAGAGAAGCTCTGAGATTGTATTTAAGTCCGTATGCATTGGTCTATGGATTAGATTAGAGATTGTTCTTTATTGATTGTATGTCTTTACAAGCTTCCGTTTAAAGACGGAAACATAACCCTGATTAGGTTTCCAGTATTATGTGTCAGTTTCCAATGCACAACAACAAGACAAATTATTGTTTGTGCACAGTGATATGTAACCCTACTTATGCACCTTTACATTTGGTTTCTCAGTTTTTTTGCTCATTAAGCACACTTTATGGCACTTAATAATGAAAGAAAATAATTTGCAGTTATATAGTGGCTAGATGGGACAACATCAAATTTTATTTATCATATCTTTTAGGTGTTTTTTTGTTAAATATTTTATCTATCTAAAGCTCTGAGATGAAAAATTATACAAATTCAAATAGTTTTTTCTGGCGCCACACTGACAATTAAATGGCACACTAACAGTCTCAATCAGCTGGAAGCTTTTGTCAGATTGGAAATGTCAATGCAAATATAGTCAATGTCTATGCTTTCACCTAGTGTCAGAGAGGTTGTGTTGTGTTGTTTGTTTGTTTTGTTTGTTTGTTTGTTTTTTACCCCCAGTGATTGGGAGGCCATAAAATGATGAATTGATAGTGGTACGTATATATTTAAAGCATTTGTATTGGGTGAATAGTGTGTTTATTGTGTGGGTTTACAGAATGCTTTTGTGGTCAGAGGATTGTAACGGCTGCCTTAAGCAATATTACACCGACTGTTGTGTTTGTTTCTACATTTATCTTACTTGGGGGATTGGGTGGGAAGAGGATAGATAGGTTTATAGTCAGTTGTCTGTCTCTTCTTTCTGAGTAAAGAGCGCACATATAAATATTGACTATGTAACTGCATTAAATTATTTATCCAAACCAATTCCCTGGCTTCCCTGCTCTGTGTGTGTGTCTGTCTGTCTGTGTGTGTGTGTCTGTGTGTGTGTGTGTCTGTGTGTGTGTGTTTGTGTGAGTGTGCGTGTGTGCGTGTGTTTCAAGGTTATCTTATTTAGATCTAAAATGAGTTGTATCTAAAAACAACAAGGTCCAGATTGACATAACATTACCACCTAAACAAAACAGGCCTCAATTAAATGACATTTTCAATATCAAACACTTAACTGCACACATTGTAGTGCAAATGCTTAAGGTGCAGGCGTTTATCAGAAGCTGTAAAATCATCAACCCAGTTACTTTCTGTTCTGTTCATGGGAAACCCAAATTATACACAATGAATGATCAAACCTCAATCTCCATTTTTCTTAAAGGGGTTCCTTGTAATGCATTTTATTTTGGGACCACTTTACAGTTGAAAGCAAATTCCTTCAGTGACATTAAAATGACATTTAAAAGCCTATCATCAAGACTGGGAGTCCAGTGTTCTTCAAGTTCCCTAGTTTTTCTTCCTTTTCCACATCCAGGATCTCACCGCACTGAGTCTGAGTCACACCAGAAGAGTGCTAAAGCTAGGATTCATTTATGTGGAATTATTATTATATACTGTATCAAGTATTGGCCCCTTCTACTCTATTGCCACTTCTGCAAGTCACAAGGCATGGTATTGTTGCAAATTTTTGTCTAATCCTCCAACTTCACTTCGTTGTCCCAATTGAAAGGCTATTGCAAGAATTGATCACATGGCCCATGGCAGTAGGTAAAACACAATTATGGACATATGCACCAATAAGCAACAGACATGAATCAGTATCTAGGTCAAAGGGTAGCTCATGCCGTCCTGCTTTTTATCTATGTACAGTGCACCCGGAAAGTATTCGCGGCACTTTACTTAATTTTATGTTACAGACATATTCTAGCCTGGCCAGTTCAACTTACTCTTTTTCTATTCTATACAAAGAAGTTAGTCTGGTACCCTGTTGCTTGCATTTAATTTCAAGGGTGGGGTTTACAAGAGGAATGTTAACCAAGCAAAGAAATGCTGGACGTGACGCAAAAAAAACTACACAGCTACACAGCCGTTTGTAAGCAAGGAAGCCATGTTAGTGCTGCTAATTAAAATGGCCAGCAGTAGAGCGGACACCAGAGCAGTTTCATTGTTTTTATACTTTACTGGTTATTCAAAACCGAGGTTAGAGCAGAAATAAACGGCCTCTCAGTAGCAGCGTCCGGCATGTTGAATGTTTTGAACTAGCTGTGTAAGCTAAGTTACTTGTGCATAACGTGGCCAGCAAACCACACCCTGCTGTAGACAAACGGCTTGTGATTGGTCCATCTGCAAAATTGATGAGGAAGGGATTCGCTGTGAAAAAAGCGACCAGACCATCCTCCAAAATTCCAAAATGTATTAATTGCTTTATTTGCCTCAACTAAACAATACCATAATGACAACGTGAAATATTTGTTTTTGTATTTGTTTATTATAAATAAAAAAACAAAAAAAAGTATTCAGTTTTTGCTATGACACCTCTGGTAAATTCAGTTAATTGTGCATCATTTGGAAAGGCACATGCCTGTCTATATAAGGTCCCACAGTTAACACTGCATGTCAGAAACAAATCAAGCCATGAAGTCCAATCAACTGTCTGTAGACCTCTGAGACATGATTGTATCGAGGCACAGATCTGGGAAAGGCTACAGAAACATTTCTGCACCAAGACTCTTCCTAGAGCTGGCCGCCCAGCCAAACTGAGCTATCGGGGGAGAAGCGCCTTTGTCAGGAAGGGGACCAAGAACCTGATGGTCCAGCGTGTCTCTTTGGAGAGAGGAGAACCTTCCAGAAGAACAACCATCTCTGCAAAGGCCCAAAGCTGTTGGGATAGGCTTCAGTCACCTACGACCCGGGATTAAACGGTAGAAAATGAATGAATGAATGAATGAATAGCTACAGGAATTGTAAATGTCCTTGAGTGTAGTGTAATATGGTAGCCTGGCTCCACCCTCCTACGTACTTCCGCTCAATTTCATTTCGCTTTAGTACTTAGTCTGGGATCGCTGTATAATCTTAGGTTTCCAGAAATCAATTTTTTGTAGGACCAATCAGCGAACAGAGGGAGTGACTTGTTGTTTCCGGTCGGTTTCGGCGCATGACATACGTCACAGCCACACGTTAGCGATTGGCTATGGCAGATCCTGAGTGACTCTGGGCAGATCCAATAGTTTTAAACTTCAACAGAGTTCCCGCATACAAGGAAGTAAACGCTTGTCAATGGAGCGAGGCCAGACTCTCTGTACAAATGAAATGTACGAGAGTCTGGTAAAACCAGGCTAGTAATATGGGGTATTGTTTGCAGAATTCTGAGCCAAATTTAAACCATTTTAGAATAACATAATATAACAAATTGGGGTAAAAAATAAGCGCTGTGAATACTTTCCAGATTCATCTTTGTACCTTTGTATCTTTGATTATTGCTAGTGTGCACAGGCTACAAGACCCATTATTAATGCTCTGAATCATTGTGTGTCTTTCAACTTTATAAACCTTGCTCCAGACAACCCCAGACATGGCTGATTAGACCCCAGCTTGTGTCCATGTGGGTGATTCCCATGACTCCAAGGCGCTGTCATGCAGTCGAGGGGTTTCCCTTTCCTCTGTTTTTTTTTTTTTTTTTTTTTTTTTTTAAGCTGCTGATCTTTTTTGGGAGGCACTGTTTCCATACAGCCTGCATATAGCTAGAATATTTCTTTACTCCTGAAATGTTATGTATATCTTGTCATAAATGGGAACTTTTACCTCCATTCACTCTCACATTCATTCATTATGGGCACTTCAACTTGATGTTAGCCAAAAACAGATGTTTGGAAACTGGCCCCATTTTAAACATGTTTGAAGTTAGCTTGAGTCTCCCCAGAGTTTTATTTTGTCCTTGTACTTTAAAGATTGTCCTTCCTCTGTCAGATTTCACTGCAAGAGGAGAAGCACATGTAGTGATGTGTTCACCTGAGGATGTGCAAAATAACAAAACCCACCAACTTTCTGACATACTTTCTCAGAAGTTTTTGTTTCTGTGCCAATGTGTGTCACCTGTTTGCCTGTCTGCTCCAGAGCGAATAGAGCCACCTGACACCAAGCCCAGTGTCCAGGGTTTATAGATCGGGACAGAAATAGAAGCATGAGAACGGCGAGAAGGCAAGGAGCTGTTGATGTCACAAGAGGAGGTGGAAGGGGAAATAGTTGGGGGAGGACTGCACAAGGGCATCGATAGCAGTGCGCCGAGTATTTATAGTGGAACAAGAGCCTTCCTTTTTCCTCTGATCGATGAAGACGCAGAGCAGCACAAGACCTGTCCACAAATGGCAATATGCTGTGGGTGTGTGCTCAAAAGAAAGGAAATAGGTCAATGCAAAAGACAACAGAACAGGGTAACAGAAAGTGTTGGTTGTTTGGCCTGCCTGACTGAATTGGTTGACTAAAAGGCTGTTATAAACTGGTTTAAGCTATATTTTGACAAATGTGTTTTATGCAAAGTGTATTTTTTCTCCAGTATTAAAACTTAAGATACTTATAGAGATGCATATTGTCTTCTACGTAACAGATTCTGATGTGAATTGATTGGACATCCTGGAAAGCATTAGGCTTAGGTGTCAATCAATAACAGGGCAACAATTGTTGCCAAACAAAAATTGTTTGGCAACAATTTGGAAATTGGAACAAAAATTGTTTTATAATTTGAAGTCAAATAAAATGCTTCTACACTTGCCAAACTATCTGATCTTTATGGAGGTTGGCTTTATGAATCTTGATTTAATTTAATATTACTGCACCTATAAAGTCTTGTTTCTTACAGCCTTAGAGCGGTCTTATTTGAGACTTACTGATTTCATCATCATCCTATTGGTTATTCATCCACACATACATATTCCAACTGCTCCATGCTTCTGGGTATTACAGGCTGCATATGTGGCTGTGGGCAAGTGGCAAGGCCAGTAAACTATGTGCTGTGGGTGAAGCAACTGGAGGTCTCTGAAGCACCAGACACCCTACTGCTGACCATGTTCTCCTTCAGAAATGTCTGCATAAACCAATACAGCCAATACATTTGTCGTATTGTTTAAGCTATTAATATCGACAACCTGTAATAAAATACTCAAACTAACCTTGTCAACCAAATAGAGGATCTTCCTTTTAGAATTATAATTCCTTTTAGTATTATCAAAACAAAGGTTGAGGTAAAAGCATCTGTTTTCAGTTTTTGAGGTAAAGACGTTTCGTCTCTAATTCCAAGAGACTTTATCAATTCTGAGTTCAACTGCTAAGAGAGCTGAGCTTATATCTCCAGAGGGAGGAGTTTCCCCTGAAACCAAACCTGATGAAACCAGGCTGCTCTGGTCTCATGGTCGTTGTCCATGAAAGAGAAGTGTGACTCCTGATGTGAGAGTTGTTAAAGGCTCAGGAGAGTCGTTAGTAACACTGCTCCATTCAGGTGCTGTGGTTGTTCTAGTGTGCAACTCTTTTGTTTTAGGTTTCAAAACACTGTTATAAATACTAGGCAACATGAATCTGAGGCCACCTCCTCTGTTCAAAGTGGGCTTTTACTTCAACCTTTTTTTTTTAAGGTGTCCTGGATGACTAAGAACCTTCACAAACTTTTAGTATTATCCTTGTACTTGTACTTGTTGTCTTGTATGTTTCAAGAGATGCACTGTTCTGCAGCGTTTTTAGCCCAAAACAAATATCTCTTTTGGACAAAAAAAGACAATATGTAAGATCAAAGGTTTCTTGATGCACAACAGATCCAATGCTTTGTAAAGTGGAATGGATCTGCTAACCTCTGAGTTGATCAAGTGACCTCAGTGGAAATCCAGTCGGACCAATTGTAAACATTTTCCTAAAAGAGGGTGGGGTTTATGCAATGTTTTGTTAAAAGCAATTTTTCTGATAACTAGCGAGACTACTGGAGTAAAACTGCAGCTATTACAGGAAATTAAAGTTGTCATCTGCAGAAAATGGAAGCACTCAAGTGCTTGGCCTTTTTAAAATTCCCTAGCCATTTATGCCATATCTTGTTCATTTGCAGTTGAGTGAACCACTAAGCACATTAAACCACACACCTACTGTATCAAGTTTGTATGTATGTATAGTATTATCTGAATGTAGGACATTAGGCTCCATTTGCAAAACACGCATTCACTCTATACAATTACAATTTGTTTTTTAATTACCTACATTCATTCACTTTATACAATTATACCTACATTATGTTGTCTTTTCTACCTGCAAAGATTTCTCTCAAACTGCTAAAGATCTGTTAAACCTGAGTTCTTCCATTAGGCCCCTCAGGTTATCTTAGGAACACACTGGATATACAAGCGTGACAGTGGTTTTTAAGAGAAGAGTGGCTAAATATTAATAATGCTCTCTCCCTATTGTGAGTTCAACCTATTGTTGTGCAAATGTTTGCACAAATTATTCTCTCACAGTGAAAGGTTGAGTCCATACCTATTAAGGGAATATCAAATGACAGACATAACCTTAAGAGCACAGACTACAGTAGTGCTTCCTGAAAGTGCAATAAGCTATACCCTTACTATCTAAGTGCATACAAGTAAGTGTACAGGCAACACATGGGCAGTAAATGATGAGGTTCAGTGCACTAAGTGTTTGTGTTGATTTGGGCTTTGAGTAACCTGTTCAGTTCTGTACGTTTGTCATTAGCCTTTAGGCTGATGGAATGCTGTCGCCACCTTGTGGCCGCCTCTGATTCGAACCATAGAAACCTGAATGACTGGGCAGTTGTAGAACTCAACATCCACAAAATCTAAATTTCTCAATAATTTAATCTGAACAAATATTAATTTAAACACTAGGGCAAAATATTAATGCACTAGGGCATTAATAATGATAAATACATTGCACTAGAAATGAGGAAAAAAGAACAAAACAACTTGCTTTTGTGCTCACATTATTTTAATTGTCATAACTGTCCAGCAGTGTCTGACAGGAGGCTACTGCCATCTGCTGGATGGTGTGGGCACTGTAAGTAAAGATTACAATTAATGCAGTACAGACTATTTAGATCTGTTACTGTTTTTCTCAGTTATTTATACTGACTTTTTGAAACAATCTGGCATCTCTTTGAGGTAAAAGTGCGTTTGCAGTTGGATCATACGTCAAAACGCAGCAGCATTTTCAGCACAGTTTTTGACTTTGTGCTACATGTCAGTGCTAACACATTATTTAAGTTATTTTAAGGGAACTAGGCTAATCCCACCTCCCACAGACCATAAAAAACAGGCAGACCATATGGACAGTTACGTTAAATAGATAATGCATTATGCCACACATTTTTATTTTATAATTCTCTTTAAATCTGACTCTAGAGAATGCAACAGAATGGATTTTATAGTGATATTTACACTTTGCATAATATTATAAATTTCTTCTCTACCATGCCAACTGCCATGTGATAAAACTGGGCTTTGTAAATCATGTAGGGCAGGGGTCATCAACTAAATTTGCTTGAGAGCCAGCATGTTTCTTCACAGGTTGCGGGGGCTAGACTTTCAAACTAAAATGTAAGTAAAAAATAAAATACATACTTTTGCTTTTTTCTAAATATTTTATTAGATGTCTTCATGCTTAAATATATTTTCCTGCTTTTCTTTTATGACTGAAAACTTAACTGATAGGTTATTAGAGGTTGGAAAAAAATAGCTTGTAAAAAACTTTGTTTAAAGTTTGAAGATAATTTGTCATGTGAAAAAATAAAAGAAGAAGAAGAAGATGTGGAGGCCACCGACCGCCATTTGATGATCACTGAAGTTAGGTGTGTCTGCTTCATTTAGTTTGTTTAAATCAAACAACAAAAAACGTTTTTTAAGAAACACACAAGATGGTCACCTGACTCCTCCAGATGGAACTGCTCACAGAAAGTGGAGGAAAAGGGAGGCTCCTTCTGTCGAAAACCTGTTAGATTAGGTTAGCACCGACTAGTATCCGCCTACCACGAGACTTGCTTTTGCCAATCATAGCAACAATTCATTTGCCATAAGCAGAGTGCTGCTGATATGAAGAAACCAACCACTGCAGCAGTAAGTAGTAGTAGCGTTAGCAGTAGTTTTTGCAAAGTGAATCTGTGAATAAAAGGATCGTTAACTAACACTAAATTGGTAAATGAAACAAGGACATTAAGGACATCGGCTGATTAAAAGAGTGTGTAGGATATGCCAAAGCCAGTAGCAATAGAGCACAAACATCTTTTCCTTCCAGAAAATCCCTTAGTTTCACATTTTCTAGCTTAGCCATGTTGATAACAAAAAGGAGAAGGTTAACGCTTATTGCATTTGTCAAATTAAAAACCCTGTCTTCAATTTAAGTGGTTGGCGCGATGAAAGATGGATTTACCCGAGTTTGTAAACTTCCAAATCTTGCAGGAATCCAGATGCAGCACAAGGTTAACAAGATGGTACAGTCAGCTTAAATGCTAATAAGGCATATTACCTCAGATCATTTTTATTTTTTATATTGACAATATGGGTTTTAATATTAACAAATTAGCAAAAGCACTAATTAGGTATTAGCCTTCACAAGTATTGGAGTGAACTGCACTCACAGAGCAGCCCCACCAGATTACCTTTTAACCACAGCAAACACAAGTGTTATCACAAGTTTAGACACTATCTTCACAATGCTCTCATCTGTAAGAAAACCATCAGCCAACAGTGACAGACCACATAAGCACTGAATTCATCTTTAGTGATCATTTTTACTTAAGGTCAAAAGTTTGCATATACTTTCATGGCACGATGCTCCAACTTTACTCTGCAAACTGACTTACCAATTCCCTTGGGTCATGCAATTCTTTTGAACTTGTCACACCAAAATATTTTAATCTACAGTCAGAGTCAGTGTGTGTCTATGCTTCTCTCAGTGACAACCTAAATTTATTGAACTCCATATATCATTTTTGAAGAGCTTGGCTGACAAGTGAAAGGGCCATTAGATGAAAAGTGAGGCTATAAAATACACCTTTGTGACTCCCATCGAGAGTTAACAAATTTGAAGTTTTGAAAGTCACGACACTCGGGAATTCATCTTAAAATGAGATGTTCAGATTTAGTTTGAAGTGGGTTGACTTTGCATTTTGTCAAAGCATACTTTCTGTGGAACTATTTACAGAAAGCATTAAATCTTTCAGAAACGGCTCAATGTAAACAAGACATAACCATCTGTGTGACGCTGTACGCGTTGTCAGTTTGCAGAAGACGAAACATATGTTAACTTTACGTTCATATCCAAAGTGAAATATGAGTGACTGTCCGTAACACAATTATGTCAGTTGCATGTCCTGCTCGGTTTAGCCCTCGGGATGTCAGCTCCTCATGATCTAAAGAGCTATAACGTTATCGTAAGCACAGCAATAACATGATGAGACATTGTAATCTCTTTACGTGTTATGACACAGATGGAGCCCAGTTTTCACAAAGGAATTATGGCTTTTTCATCTCAGGAGATGTCTGACAGAAAATACACAAACTGAATTGGCTAAACGAATTCCTGTGTGGATGTTAAGAATGATTTCTCGATGTTTTTTTGCAGTGGAAATGGCTTCTTTGTTCATGTGACAATTCTGACGTGTGCTCTGGGAAATAACTTGCTCAGGCTTGATATGGGATTTGACAAACACAACTACCCTCACGTAAAGTTCAATTTGAGTTTAACGCTTTTCTCAGTAGCTTCAGCAAATAATTGTAATGGTTCAGTCATTTACCAATTCACCAATAAGCTGTCACTCCACTTTATCCACAAATTGTGCCACATGTTTTAACAAAGCTGCTCATCCAGCACATTTTTAATTACCCCCACACATATATTTGAATGAGAGATCTCTCAATACCCTTTTAATTCATTGAGCAAATTACAGACGGTTACATTAGCTAAATGCTTCTTACTGTGACTACATCCAAAGCCTAAACTGTTTATCCAAACATTGAATGTCTTTGTGTTCCATTAGTTCCTGCACAAACTGAGGCTTATTCTACACCCATATTAAGCAGAATTACGGCTCACTTATCAGTCCCAAACTAAATCTGTAGTTAATGGCTTCTCATACCCTAATCCTGCCTACAATATGTAAGGACACATAATTCCATTATGAATGTACACATATGCGTACGTATATGAACACCTATCACAAGTCTAATTCATTTACTGCAACAAAACTCTAAAATATACATAGTTGTAACATAGGATATAAATTACTGTATTTAAACAATGAGTTGTTTAATTACCACATTCTCAATAACTTCTAAATGGGGAGACTTAGGTAAATATGTAAATGAAAACAACGTTACATTTGCTCCTTTGCCTCCTTTCCTCTTCGGTTATCTGTTCGTCATTATGCTTCACACTCCACAGCGCAGATAGTCCTGAGTGCAAACCGTCATACATTAATGCTCACCCCTGTCTGTCTCTGTCTCACTGAGTTAGAGTCTACTCCTCCCTACCTCTCTTATCTCCCTCATTTCTGCCTTCACATCTGTGTTCTATTGCACTGACTGTGGTAAAAGTGCCCCTGGGCCATAAAACACTGCTCCTCGTATACTGTATATAGTCTATAGCTATTTTCAATTGCGTTTACAGTGTGTTGTGTCAGATACATCATATGTTACAAGCGGCTTTGACACTCGAGGTGATGACTGTACTGTGTACCAACAAGGGTCTCATTGTGCTTTGATATTTTCCTGACAGCTTTTCAACTGAACAGTTTCTGTTGCAATGACTGTCCTTTAAGCCACTCATTGCTTCCCAAGGATCATTTTTGATCAGCAGACGACAGAACGCACAGCCAGCAGCAGTGGAAGACATTATTTTCACAGGAAATGCTGGGTGCTTAAAAGTCTGTCTTGCTGCTTCTAATTATGTTTAAATCACTTGCTTTTTGTCGACAATTACACAGATCAGCCACTGACTTATCACCCAGACTCCAATAGACCTCTGTTGGTGTGCATTGGTACAATTTGCTTCCTAGATGTTAGCAGAGACCTGTAGCAAAGTTTTATAGCAGTTTTGGAGATGGGACCCTTTGCATTGGTCTAACTTGTCTGTGAAGTTTCTCAGCCATCCAGGACATCTTGAAAAAATATGTTTGAGTAAAAGTATCTGGACTCAGAGTGGAGATGCTTTTACTATTGGTCTAACTTGAAAACATAGATAAAACCAATAAGCATTAGGCGCTGTTGCTGCAAGATGAAACCAACAAGACCCAAAACAACACACCCCACCTGTAAAGTTGAAAGGGGAATCAAAGTCAGAAATGCAAACTATACTTTGAAGACAATAGTCGGATAGTTCCTTAGAGCGCTTTTTACTACTGATAGTAAAAGGTGCTTTTACTATCAGCAGTAGCACTGCTCATGCTACTTCCTCATACCTGATTATTTGCTTGTTTTACTCCCATTGGTCTTGATGTGCAGCTTTTTGACAGAGATTACACATCCACATGATTTCACAAAATACAGCAGCATCTGCATCTATCATCAAATTGTGCTTAATTATCCCAAACCTGGCAGCCACACTTTTTGTCATATAATCAATCTGCTCTTTACAAATTACCTTTTTGTGCTATGAAACAGGTGGTGTTCTACTTTCTTTCTTTTAATTTAACTTAAACTTAAAATACCTTAAGAGTTCATCTAGGATAAGGGGGTCTGCTGCCTGTTTTCATTTAAAGCGCTTTACCAGTGTTACAGCTGACCACTATAGGCAAGGTAGGTTAAGCGTCTTGCCCAAGGACACAAGGACAGTAGGAACTGTGGGGGATTGTAAGATGTTTTGGGATGTTTCGAGCAGGGATTGTACCACCCACACGCCGGTAGAAGGACGGCCGCTCTACCACTGAGCTACAGCCACCCTCAGGGACGCTCTTATTGGCTGGTTGGTCTAAAAAAATAAAACAGAAAAAAAGGAAGCAAAGTGAAATGTTTGTAAATGTTGACAATGCATTCATGAGATGATTATATAGCCATATTAAATAGTTACCGCCCCTTTGTAAAAACATACTAAAATTAATCTTCATTATTTTTTGACATTATGACCTTTTGATGATCTTTGTTATTTTTCTCAGGTTGTGTGTATCTCATATTAACACAAACCATGATCAGAACATTTTCAGTACGTTTTTATACACAAACATAATATTCAATGAGAAAGTAATTACTATTTCACAAAACTTTAAATATGCGGCTTTTCTCTATGCATCCCATTGAAATTATATAGTGTCAACATGGGGCTCTAACGTCTTTTACAAAATACATCTGACACTTTTGACATTGATTCAGTAGCCTGAACATTCTCCACATTAATATTTAAACTGTGATCTAGACAACATCACAAAAGTATTATCTTCACTTAAATAGCTGGTGTTCATGTACTACTGTCCCTTGATGCTGCTGCACATCCCTGCCCAACACCAGAGGGCGGTGTTGTGCTTCACTGAGGTAGAACCACCATCACTTTTTTCTCACGCTTAATAATTGATGTGCTTTTTTTATGTTTTCCTTCCCTGTTTTATACTGTTGATGACGTACATATTTTTGTGGCTCTAGATGTGAAAAGTACACATTACATTCCATCAGCTACGTCCTGCATAAGAGCACCTCATCAACAGATGCCTGATGATGCTTGTCAGCCATATATTCCGCTTATATACCGTCTCTGCTCTGTATGTGCTTTTCATTACAGACTTTGCATGGCAGTTGATTGCATATAAGACACCATTATTCCTTTTGCCTAGATGTGGCGTTTCACAGTGTCACTCACTTCCCCTCCCCCCCCTTTTCATTTTTGCATTCCTTCCTTCACTGAGCACCATCTTAAGATGACATATTGACAGTTCCTTTTCAATGTGTTTTTCAGGAGCGTCGATACACTCCAGGACGGGATTAAATGTGGTTTGTGTGATTAATTCCTAGTTGTGTGTTGTGGTTATGTTCGCCAAGGCCAGTGACGTAGTGAGTAAGATGGAAAGGCACAAACGTCTCTTCCTGTTGCCTGAGGGAAGATTGGCTGTTTCTTTGAACGTCATTTTAGCTCTTTGCAAAAAATAACAACCGAGGTCACACCATGAGCCGTTTCAGTTTGTATGAGTGTGTCTGTGCATTCCAACGTCATTTAGCCTTAATCCAACAAAGAGGGTGTCTACACTTCCCAGGAGGTTTACATCTGGTCATATCTCACAGGGGCTGTACCCCGTCATCAGTTTTACATGACTTTCTCAATCAGTGGCTGTGTCTTGCTGTTTTTGGTTTTAATTAGAGAGGAATTAGGAAAGCAACAGTCATGAACCCCTGTAGCGCAGCATGAATAGATTTGAGTTTGCAATGGGATCTAATTTACAGTACTGTTCTGTCATTTAAGAATAGGGCTGAGGTCAAATTTATTGTAAAAGTTTAAAATTAGATTAATAAAATGAATAGCAGATTACTGGCAGATTGATAACGTTTAAGTCAACAAAAAATAACTATGTCTCAAAAAGGCAAACCTTTCATGGTTGTCCATTTAGCTGAAAATGGCTGGTCAGTCAAGAAATAGTATTTTTTCTCAATTTTTGTAATGATGTTGGCCATATAACCCAATATAAACCTGTCTGCATTGCTACTGGACATGTTGGGACAAATTTACAATGTTCTGATTCATAAATGTATTTTTCAACTTGGTTTAGGTAAATGTGACTTAAAAGGTAGTTACAGGTGCATTACCCCCAAAAATAGCAATGACATTTTCAACTTTTATTTTATTTTTCTAAAGGTAAAACAAAAACTATTCTTCCTGTTAAATACAAATACATTACATGTACCCAAAGATTAGAGCTTACATTAAACATTAAGCTCTGAGTTCAACTTCAGACCTTTGCACTCCTGCAAGTAAAACAGCTGGAGCTATTGTCATAATATACTGTAGGCACGTTATGGCAACAAGGGCCTTTTTGGTTAGGTTTAGACCAATTTCATTATTTTTAGAAAAATACAGGTTAGGTAGGACGTAAACCTATATTTTTCCATTGGGTTACCTGGTGTTCATGTAACTACATAGATGGTTAAGTTGCAGGCATTGAGAGAGCTTTGGTTAAGTTTAGGCAAGAAAAATGCTTGGGGTGGTGGATAGGACTTAAACCCCGAACCCTGAACCCAGGCTTGGACCTTCTCAGGGGTTTGCGTGGAGTGTGTGCCACTTGCACAGACAACCAGTGTTCGATTCCGTCTTGGGTCCATTTGCTGCGTTAAAATTGCTACATAGCTGGTTAAATTGACTTATTATGAGCATTTTAAGTTCAGACTAAGATAGTATTGGGCAGTGGATGGGACATAAACCTTGAACTTTGCCTCTGGACCACCTGAAGTTAACATGACTACATACAGTAGGTGGTTATGAGTTTTTGGTTAGGTCTTCTCAGTAGAAAATCTGGAGTCTGGTTTGGGTTAGGGAATGGGCGCATATTTTGCTTTATTTCTCTAAATGTACCCATAAGGTTTTAGATTGTACATTTTTGTAAAGCAACAGACTTTTCATTAATACCTTGTCCCTCATATATTTCTCTCAGACAACTGGCTGCCAAACAGACACCATGCAACAGTAAAATAAAAAAATCCAGGAACTTCTAGGCAAAATGTTTACAAGTCAGACTAAACAGATGGCAGATAGAGATGTTTATGAAGCTGTTATCATCACAGGTATAATCTGGATGGGGAACTTTATGAATTTGAAATGTAGATTATATCTACTGTATCCACCCCAGACAGCTGGGATGCACATGGAGGAGAGCAAATGCTGCAATGCTCCAGCTGCTGATGGCAACAACCAACATGGGAACGAGGCACATCCATCTGCTGCTGAGAAAGGACCAGTCAGTTGAAAAAAAAATATATAGACTTTTGATGAGACTGCAGTTTTGCTAGAGCAAGAGTTGTGTTTTAAGGTGTTTCTAAAGGTACGTTTTACATCTCTATTGTCTAATAGGGTCCAAAGCATCCAGTAAATCTGCTACAAAGGATTTACTCAGTGACAGATGTGATTTATATTTCAGATAGAAACACACTTGAATGTAGCTGACATGCTTTGAATTGTGAGATTCGACAAACATTGGCTACTGGTTGAACCCTTGATCCCAGATTGTAGCCATGATTTTAAGTATGAGTTTAATCATTACATGGATGGAGCTGCGATGAATCCTTTTGTCATGGTCATCTGGTTTTGAATTACACAATGTACAGTGTCTGCAGCTAACCCATTCGCTTGTGAGAGCACCAACATAAGAGAGAGAGAGAGATCTTTATCTTGAAGTAGAGATATTCAGCAATTAAATGTTGTGAAATCATTTTTTTACTTGGATATCTTCAGAATTCCACACCACACCATCACACAATCTCTTTCATGTGCAGAGAAAACTCAAAAGTTCAAGCCCTTTGCAAAGTTTATCTGTTGTTATACATGTCTCTTCACAATCCACTTAACTTATTTTAGCATTGTCTGTATTTCCATGTCTTTTATGTGCAAATTTCAGCATGTCATTACTTGTAGTGTAGTAATTCACAATAGTGAATTATGCAGCAATTACTCTCTGTGCTCTCTTCCTCCATCTCCCTCGGTGTTTAGTCCGGGCACGTTTCAGTAAGCCCCGCTTCTGTTTCTGTCGTAAAGGATACAGCCAGATGAAAGCCAGCACCTGATAGGCAGAAAGGTCATGATCTGTGAAATCCAACATTTTTTTCCATTCTTAAAACCGTCACGTAACCGCTCACAAACCCACATCGTTGCCTCTCGGCCAAGGTCTGTGCGTGTGAGGGAAAACTTCACTGTTGATGGAAATCAGCTGAATACATGAAAGATAATGAGTGTGAGAACAGGCACAAGGGAGGCAAATCTCCAGCACCATCCCAGGACTGCTTTCCATCAAGCGGCTCAAAAGCACTCGAGGAACAAGGAGACCCACAGTGTTCGGTGCAAGTGATGGGAAGTGAGTCACTGACAGGCAGACGCTCAGGAAATGGTTGGAATACAAGTTACAGGCAGGTTGACAAGAGACAGACACAGCAAATGCAAAAAGTTGAAAGTCTAATATCCTTAAGAGTTTATTCTGTCTTTTTCTATTATACTCTATTATTGTGTGCTGTTGGCAGCATGGGCATTGTGCATTTGTATCCATTACTGGGATGTCTGTGTGCACAGAGACAGGCAGATTGAAGGGATTGTCATTTTAATTACTTTACAATGAGAGGAACACAGGCGCTGTCTGCAGTAAGATGTCAGCAATGCAGCATCAGCAGTATGACATGCATATTACCATTAAAAATGTTTTTAATTTTCTGGTGGGTGGGAGGAATGAAACCACAGTTTTCCTTCCCGTTTTTCATGATTTTAAAGACACATATGGTGCTCATGTTCAGCTGTGAGCTCTATCAAATGTGAAGACCAGATGACAGCATTTCAAAAGGATGTCAGTAGTCAGTCAAATGGTTGTATTTTTGAAATAATGGCCCAGTGCTTTTAGCAGTCCTGAGCCCCAAGACTGGTTTTGTTCTGATGGTATGCATTACTTAAGTCATGCTGCCTTCTTTAGAGAAATACTAGCTTGTAAAGAAGTCATTGGGCAGCAACCTATTTCCCTTTTGTGTTGTTTGTCAAATTAAAAGCTTATTTTTTTATTCTACGACACAAGTGTCATTATTGATGACATTCGTGACTTTGATGATTATTCATGCATTATTCTCTTCCACTTATTCCTGTTAGGAGTCACGGATAACTGGAGCCTCTCCCAGCAGCTTTGGGACAATGGCCAGTTAGTCACAGGGCTGAACCTTATCGACAGAGACTGACAGACAACCATTCACTCGCACATTCATTCACTAGGGACAATTGTTTCAGATTTGCCAATTAACCTATACATGCATGTGTTTGGGCGGTGGGAGGAACCCACAGTAACACAGGGAGGACATGCAGACTCCTTCTGAGAAACGCTGGGGTCGGCTGAGGATGTTTGAGTCGGCCGGGGGTTTAAACTTACAACCTTCTTGCTGTGAGCCAGGATCACTAACCACTCTGCCTGGTTATGTGAGCTTTACACTCGCCATACATACATGCAAATACAGATAAAAATAACAAATAACCTCCACCAAATGGACCCCCACCGATCCATGTGTGCCCATCCACCACCCTTACATACTTCCTGAATTCACACTAAACACTCTCCTCCAGCCTAGAGATGCATGCACCTTCTTTCATCTTCTGGATGTATTCAAAATAAAGACATTGGAAGTATTATTTAAATAAATTACAAATTTACTGATGCCCAAGGACTTCTATTTCCAAATGTTTTTACATGTAGCAAATATTTGGGACGCAAACATTAGGTGTGTACATATGTAAGGAATAAGTGTGGAATATTATCAGAAATTTGTTGTATTTACAAGAGCAGCTTTGAGCTCTTTTCCGTCAGTGATTCCATCTAATGTTAAGACCAGATGCCAAGATTTGTGCAATGGGCGAACAGATGTTTATGGTAAGTTTTCCTTCAAAGCACCTCTTGGGCTTCATTAATCTTCCTCTTCAGATCCCGTCATAGTTTCTCAGTCATTTCATTAAATGTTGGTTGTAATTAGGGCTATGGGTTTAAATAACCGTGTCAGAGCCAAAGTGGGATATGTAAACACAAGTTTAATAACAATTTTGGCAAATGTTAAGGGACACAGCTGTGACAGCCAGTGCAGTTAAACTGAAGCTGTGGAGTTGGTTAAGAACAAAACCGACAATATTTTTTGTGAGGGAAATGTTTGTTTTTTTGTTTTTAGGTAAATGTTAAATTTTCTCTTTGGCGCTTATGGCAATTTGTCATATTTTCCTCCTCGTTTTCAAAATTTATTTTTGTGCTTGAAGCCAAACTCAGTAACTTATTTGACTATTTTTTTATAAACACAGAATGGCATATTCAAATTCTGTGAAAGACATGTTATCTAAGCTTCATTTTAAAGGATTTACTTTAGTTTTGCTCACATGCTCTCATTTAATGGGCTCTTGAATAATTTGGCTGGTTGGACCAAATGGCTTGTCACACTTAATCGACGGTAGCAGATTTTTTTTTTTACTGGGAGTGTTGACGTAACCTGGCTTATGACAAAATGGACACCAGACAAACAAATAAATCAAAATAGTGTTTTTTTATTTAAAATAAAGTTAGCCAATATGAATAAATTAGAATAACTATGACGTGTGGATCTTAAAAAGGTGTGGGGCGTAATTGAATAACCCGCGACCAGAAGGTGGAAGGTGTCGAGACATTTGTGAAACAGCTTCTATATAAAGAAATAGCCTGGCCCAATTGTAGCATCACATAAATCCATTTTAGATACATGGTTACAATTGGTCCAACGGAATCTCTATAGTGTGGAAAACAAAGGGGTTCCAGACCCATGTCATAGAATGCTTTTGTGCATAGGGAATAGCTATGAGCAGCCAGACTTCAGTATTGCTTTTGCTAATGTCAAAATGTAATGTTAATTGCAAAAACATACAGACAGAACATTAGCCACAATCACAAGTGACTGTCTTCTACAACCCACCTTTATTTCTGATTTTGACTTATCATATTTCCATCTTACTCCAGGCAAGTGTTGGTTATTAGTCAATAGAGTGTTGGCGTGTTTTTTGAGAGTCCATGACCCTTGATTAAATTAATTGATAAAGTCAGAAGACTCCTAAACAACGTAGTGGCCAGAGAAAGTGTAATATGGAGGTTTGGAATTATGTGAATACTCCTTAATGCTTGTGTGTTCATTGGGTTCCATAATAATAATAAAAAGCCTGGTATTGGTAGTCGTAGCCTTGGTATTTCAATTCTTTTCATAACTGTTTGACCAATGGATTTCTAAAGACAGAAATTTTGATGTGGCACTAACAGAATCTATCCCACGTTAGTTTCTTATTTCAGTAACCAGCACTCATTCAGGTAGTGCTGACTTGCAGACGTACAAAGCCACATTGATTTCCTCAATTCTATGGCTTGTTTCCCTGTTATCAGTTTAGCTTTTTCAGCATCAAATGCTGAAACAATCGATAAAGCCCCTCTAATGATGTACGTGTGGCAGGAACTTGAGCTTTCTAAGTGGCTCAGGTGGTGTTTCTCTCTCCGACAATACCATGGGAGCCATTTTGGAAAGAGTGGAAAAGATTAATGGCCCGATGATGAGAGGGTGAAGGAAAGGTGGGGGATGGGCTGAAACAGCACTCAAAGGTGCATCGAAGCAGCATATGGAGAGGGACTTGGTGTTGGCTGTTTATGTGTGTCCATATGCTCTTGCGTTTCTGGAGAAAATGCCGACCCCAAGCTGCTTGATGCCTCCAAAAGAGTTTCAATTATGTGCATATAGAAGACAACCTTGGGGGTAACCTGACTTGTGGACATCTCATTCATCAGCCTTGCTTTGGAAACTAATCGGATTGACTGACAAGCTGACCACCCTCCGACTGGTTGATTCAATTCCACACTGAGGGTATGCCCTGTACCATAAACCAAAGCAGTGTGCTGGGAGGTTCATTGTCATTAAGGCAAACCCTTTGGACTAAACACTTTTCTAAACCCGCAGAGCCATGGCATCAAAATATATACAAACTAGTCCATACTCCTGTGTAAAACATCTATTTTTCATTTCTGGTATCCCAATAAAACTTGGAAACAAGACGACACATCAAATGCTGTAACACAAAAAACAAAGTGATCTGAAGAAACTACTAACAGAAAACATGCACACAAAAATCATATATTTAAATTACAAATTAAAGATTGTGTAGAGGATTGTAGGAGTTGTTCATTAAACAGTAGGCTAAAGTAGATTAAGTCAATGTTTTTCAACCACCTTCTTTGAGCCAAGGCACATTTTAAACTTGTTTAAATATTTATCCATTGCTTCCACAACCTGCAGCGTGCTTCATTAACTCTATTGACATTGATCTATTATTGCGGTACCCACTGCCCCCTTCTGACATGGAGTAGGTAGTATTTCCATTACTTGGTCAGTTAGTCACGGCATTGCTTGTAAAGCACTGTACAATATTATTTCCAGTAACTTAGTAATCAATTTTGGACCAATTAAATGAAATTGGTAAATTTTCTGTGGCACACCTGACAATCTTTCCACTGGATGAAAAACACTAGAGTAAGTAACCAGAGACTGAAGAACTTGTGAGGGCTGACGACCAGAGACCTACCTCACTTCTTGGAGACGATGTGGTCCGGTGTTCAGATGGAGGGAAGGCAGTGCTTCAAAGGAAGTTTCTCTTGAGTTGGTAGTTGTCCACAAAGGTTGAACAGTTAATTTCAACATTTGCAAAGGTGCCGTGTTAATGTCGCCTCAGTTAACTATCTGTACTATATCATGTGACTGTTTATTGGAGTATTCATTTGCACTATTTGTGAAAAGAACACAGTTGTAAAAGTTGCTCATATAAAATCAGACTTGGCCCCACAATGCAGCAGGTGGCCATACCAAAACAAATAACAGAGGCTCTAAAATAGTCTTAATCATACATTCAAGTCCACCTCCAGAGACCATTATACCTTGACATTTCTAAAGAGCAGCATGTGTTAAAATGCCATCATTTAAAATTTCTCCACAGTCTTTGATGGTCAAACTGAATTTATGAAATGTTTTACCCTATTTTATGTTTGTAAGGAATAGAAGTGCATTAATTATGGTACAACACATGGAGTAGTGAATACCTAAATGCTTAGAAATACAAATATTTCTTGAATGAAAAAAATTAAAGAATGAACAAACCTAATCCCGTTCTTAGTGATTTTATTCTTATTGGGTCTTGGAACCCCTCCTATTCAGACCTATTTCCACCAAAATCAACTGACCTGACCTGACTATAATAATTGCTAAAATACTGACTGGTACTTCTGAAATACTAGATTATTTTGAGTGGAGACTTTTTAAGCATTTACACAACTTTAAGATCAGTGCAGAAACTTTAAAGCATTACAGTAGTGTTTTGTACTGTATGTTCTGCTCAGCACTGTGCACAGGACAAATCTCCCTTTGGGACAGTAAAGTATATTTGATTTGATTGAAGTAGGCTATAACATACTGTGCACATTTCATTTTGTAAAAAAAATGTGATTACCTTTTCACTTTCCTTTCCACGGCTTAAGATAGAAGTAAAAATATAGAGGTTAAACCTCAATGCCCTGGTATCTGTTTCTTTCTTTATCCAGACTCACCCACTGCTGTGTCTTTTATTCAACCTGGCAATGACCCGGAGCATATTCGGACCCATATAATAATAGGCCTCTTTTGCACTGCACTTTCTACAGGATGCACTCTTTCTTAATGTTTTGTTGACCACTACTTCGTCAGACTAGGAAATGATTCTTTAAATGTATAGGCTAACGTCCAGACACTCAATCAGTAACAAAACGCCACAAACACACGGCCAAATGCACACACTATACAGCACGATGCAATTATGATGCTGCCATGTCCAAGGCTGCCCTGTCTGATTCATGAGAGCAAAAGTGCTGTGCAAGAGTTATACCTCCAATACTTTGTCTTAGACTCAACAGTCACAGTTCACAACCATGATGAAATTATTTTTGTAATTCAAAAGAAATCACAGGAGTTTGTTTGTTAAACCCTTTAATGTTTAAGTGGCATTCATGGTTTTTTTGTGAAATTGGTGGGCAATAGCAGTTGGATAAAATAAGAAATCCAGTTTGTAAAACACATCTTGCTCAAGTGAACCACCAGCATTTTCAGGTAAGACAACTGATATGACAGAGACCGCAGGCTTGACAAAAAAAAAAAGACCAAGTGGAAACAACACAAATCTCAACTGTCATTTTTTAACTCCCGCTGTCCCGCCTTGTTCCAAAGTCATCCACAAGTTAAAAATGCACAAACTAGAACTACTGTTGATAATGTAAAAAAATATAAAGATATAGTATAACCAAAATTAATTATATAAAATGAATTATATATATAAAAAAAACATACACTTATAATAACATCTAACAAATGGATCTTAAAAATATATTGACAGTAGGATGATATTGAGGCACTAGGTTGTCGAAAATGAATTACACCTAAGAGTTTGTGAATTGTGGTGCTCCTATTTACCACCTTCAAGACCAATTTGTTCTCGGTCATTTAATTTAACATAACTGACTGGCACTGCTCCATTTCCAATTCCTTACAAAAATCCAATGATAATTAAATTTTTAATGGACAATAAATACGGTCTTATATTTATGGTGTTTAAGTATTAAACGTAATGTAAGAGGGATAGCTAAAAATATAGGGATATCCATTATAAGCAATCATCAGGACATATAAACAACAGTGTGTGCTTTAGCTCATTATTTTTGCTTTACAGCTCTCTATACCACACCACCCTCAATAACCTTTACTGCAGCCACAGCGGGATGGCCTTTAATGGGACACGTCCCGGCTTCAGGTCTGAGTAGAGTTAGCAGATACTATTACTGGAGTAGACAGTGAAACATACATTGTGTGTGTACATGTGTACTTTATGTCTATTACCAAAAAAACTTCACATGGAACCAAGAACAATGCTTGTCTTTCTTGTACACATTGTAAAGTCAGTAAAAACTCTCTTTATCCTTGTCCTAGTCTCTTCTAAGATACAGTATCATGCACTGGTCTTAACGTAGTCTCACTAGGTATTGTTGGATGGACTTGAGTAAAGCTCTATTAAATGTAACATATATTTTTTGCATGTAATTGTACAACATCTGTATTGTAAGTTGTTTACTCAGACATATATTGGAGTCATGTAAACCATGCTTTGTCCTAACAAAAATACAATAGTGACTTTGGCGCGTCATTCACAATCTATTTAGTAAGTTATCCTGTTAAATAGTCCCCAGATTTAAAATACATTTTACACTGGTTGTCTAGTTCTATACAAGATTATTATGACAATAAGTGTCAGCACATCTGGGTTAGGAGAGGCGGACAGGAGCAATGACACAGCCTATCTGTTATGTTATGTTTGGCTGTTAATGGGAGAAAATAAAGAGAGAAAATATGCTTTGATATCCACTTTGACAAGGCACAGTAACATTAGAGCAAGTGTTTGTTACCTAAAACATACTCCATCAGTTCTACATCCCTAGAGTACACTGTTCATTTGAACAAGCACTTTATTGTGGCTCTCTGAATAAAACCGTGGGCCATCTTGTACCACACACTTAAATTAATATTGTTGATGTTGTTCCTATTGGATGGTAGCCTACCTGTCACTCAGAGTTACTTAGTGGTGTTACTATTGACCATTCTTAAGACTATTTCTAAAGGTTTTGGACTCAAACCCCTTCATATTTGGACTTGTCTCAGTTTCAGACAACAAGACCAAAAGAGTCAACAACTGGTATTTTTGTTGTTTTTGTGATTCGATAAAAACATAAATAATTTAATCTCCATCAATTTAACTGTGCCTCAACAAACTCTTACCCTCCATGAGGTAATTGTTCCCTGAGTTTTGATATACTGATGTTGGTCTTGATTCGGTCTTGATACCTAAAAACCTTGTTCTTGATACGCTCTTGTCTCGATCAAGGAAAAAAATGCTATTATTTCTTCTTCTTCTATTGTCCATATTTACAGCTGTACATAGTTTAATCTCTGTGTCATCACTCCTGTCTGTGAGTTCACTGACTACTACCACTGTACCAGCAGGATATAAGTACGAAACCATATTCAGAACATACTAGACAATCCCATCCAAATCCTTGCTGATACATCACCCTCTGATATTGTGGACTGTGATATTTAAACTTAAATCCTCTGGTTTAATGTTATTTCGCCACACAGGGCTTTTCTCTGTTTAAATAGGACACTGCTGCTGCTCCTCCTCGGTAGACCTCACCTGTGGCAGGCTTTAAAGTTTAATTTTAGGGCACATCTCTTTACTTTGCTCGCTTTCTCACTACCTTCAACATGACATCCAGGAATATTGATAACCTTGCTGCTGCTTTGAGATTAATAAAATTGCTATTATATTCCCAGAATGCATAAATTCTCTTCCTTATGGGCCAGTCGGTGGAGTTTTAAATCTATCTTTAATGCCAACCTTACCTTTGATGTAAGGATAGAGGTAATTGCTGCACTCTGTGTAAATCAGTTATAAGAAAGGTACTTTTATTTCAGGTAACCTTGACAACTGCATCTCGGTAAAAAAAAAATCATTCGCTTCAAGATATTAAATTGCAGATATGAGCCGCTTTGTTAAGAGAAAAATCAGGTAGTTGTCGGTTGAACCTGAAATGTACAAACTGCTTGCTCACATCAGTGAATGTATGATATGAACTGTAATGAAATTATGGGTCTTTATCTGTCAAGCCACTAAACTTATACACAAATATTGAAGTGTAAGTATGCCGTCTTAGCCGAAAAGGCATCAGCAGTGCAATAAAAGACACCACACAGCCTTCACTGAGAGATTACACTTTTGACATTCAAAGCTATCAGAGAGTGAAAGTTTATCACAGCCAAAGCTGGAGCCATACAGTGTGCAACTGATATCCTGTCACAAGTAAACATAAGTAAATACTTTATGGAAGGTATGTCGAAAGTCAGCAGTATGTTATATATTATATGTTATTAAGTCCCTTTGCCACACAGAATTTAAAAACATAAAGGCACATTTTTAAAGGCCCTTCCACTGTATTAAGCAGTGACACTGGGCTAACATTGTAATAGAATGTTAATTTATGGTGCCAAAATAACCATATTAGAATAAAGTTGGTGTTCAGGATTTCTACTGATGCTAACGGCTAGAAAGTAGGCACAATTTATACTTTATCAAACATTTGTAGAACACATGTTTAACCACAGAAACGTTCTACAATGGCAGAAGGTGACAGTTTATCTATAAAGACAGTGGCTAAGTCCTGAGTCAGTCATAGCTGCCATTGATTTGTCAATGATAGTTTCTCATTTGCAGATGAAGAAAAAAAAGTCTTCTGGGTTATTTTTACCATATTTGGCCCATTGCGCAGGCACACTACAGAGCTTTTACCAAAACTCTATACCCACTTCCACTCTGCTCCTAGCCCACTCAGTGTGTAGGGCTGAATAGAGTTTCCTTCAACACAGTGTAGAGCCTAAATATAGTGCTCAGTTTCTAGACAATCCCCCTGCTCTGACAAAGGTCTCTGTCATTACGGTTACACACCAAGCGCAGGTAGCAACTAAAATGTTGGTGTAAAATTAGAAAATATGCTAGGAAATGAAGACACTTCCAAGTCACTGTATACGCGGCACACTACTTAATCTTGCATGTTTGGATATTTCCAGGGCCATTTGTATAGATTGTCTTCAATGTTGGAAAAAAAAGTAAGCATCAATGCAGACCCGCTGTGAAGGGTTTAAGAAGCCACTTGCCCTCGACTCAAAGCGTTTTTAAATATGGTGGACCCCAGCGGGGGGTAGGGACCGGGTGCATGTGGCCTTTTGTTTTACCAACTGACACATTGTGCATGAACAGCTTTGACAAGTAAAAAGAATTGAATCAAACTCTTCTGTTTTTTGCTCCAAGTTGTGAATGTTTAAACTTTATAAACCATTTGAAGAAGTTCCTGCAGTGTATTTTTCCTGTTTGAGGTTTTGTGCTGACAATAGAAAAATAACTCCTAAATTAAAATATCACCCCGCATTCAGTCCAGGTAGAACATTGTACAGAAAGTGGGAGGATAATAAACCAGTTAATATGTTCCTAATGGGTAATTTTGTTTGAAGAGACTCCCAGATTGATATGCAACAGTTCATAAATATCCAACACATACAGTCGAGTACGCCATTTCAGGTAAAGCCAAAGGTCTCTAATTTAATCACTATTTCATTCTGCTGCCTGAAGTTTTTATATTTATCTCCCAACATCTGAGGGCAATAAAGTTTATACACAGGACATGTTATACAATACAAGCCTTTATAGCAGTTACAGTCTGCAGAAACCTTCAAGGTTTTGTTCTTATATAGAGTTAACTCTTCAGATTATTGGAGTCAATGGAATTAAATTGATTGTCAGTCACGTGTCACTTGTTCTCTTGTTTGTGCAGAAGGTTGTAAGTCTAAATGGCTCCGTATTGATTCTCGAGGTGGTACGCCTGGCAGGGATCCAGTTTAAGCGCCTCACTTGCATTACTGCCTGTGCTCTGGTGTGGATGTAGAGTGACAGGCTGCCAGTGTGAATACAATGCAGAATTGCATGTTACAGGGACCCTATAGAAGACAGGATTAGGCAAAGTATTGTGTGAGTAACAATAAATCCCCCTTTTATTAATTTAGCTGCAAGCCACTTATTTCAGTTTTAAACTCTTTACCCAACTAACACTGCAGTTCCACATATCCACAGCCCACCTCCACCCCAGCTCCTACTTTTGTTTTCAATTTAAATGAAAAGTGGTTGTTGTAGTTCTTGGTTTTCTTCTACAACACAGCACAGAAACAGCTCTCCTCAAAGTAACCAATGATCTCCTCCTCTCCTCCTACCGTCTCAGTATCCTCATCCTCCTGGACCATACCACAGTGACACTATCAGCCATCCTACTCTCCCGCCTTAAGACCTCCCTCAACATCACCGGCTCCGCTCTGTCCTGGCTGAAGCCTTACCTCAAAGAACTGACATCAAAACTGGATTGAAACCAAACTTTCTTAAATTGAATAGTGACAAAACAGACATAATCATTGTTGGCCCAAAAATATCACTAAAATCCAACCAAAATGTCTGCCTCAATTTTGACCACACTACCCTCTCTCATCCCCACTCATCCGTAATCATGGCATCCTCTTTGACCCCAACCTCTCCTTTGAACTGTCAAAAAATCCGTCCATCCTTCTCTCTCTCTGCTGCTAAAACCCTAATTCGTGCCTTTGTCACACCCAGAATAGACTACTACAAGAGCTTTCTTTACAGTACACCTTCAGTAACACTCAGTAAACTTAAATACATCTGAAACTCTGCACATCACCCCTGTCCTTCAGAACCTCCACTTACTCCACATCCTTAAACACATACAGTTCCACCCCCTGGCCCCCTCCTACCTCACAGATCTGCTCCACCACCTCACTCCCCCTCGCTCCCTTCTCTCATCCGACGCAGACTTCCTGTCTCTACACTGCACTGGAGCTTAGAACCTGGGGAGACAGCCTTCTCCTTCGAAAGGAAATGTACACATGTACAACTAAAGGGAGTAAATGCAACTTATTTTTGACCTATACAATCACAACTGACCTAATGACCTGAGTTGTCAGGTTTGGGGCTTTCTGAGCACACACATTAATATGCAGTAACTCTTCTATTAAACTGATGAACATTGGGTCAGAATGTAGCTTACATTGAATATTAATGCACCATAATCACGCCTACATTTGTCACCTTTTCTCAAACCAAAAGGTCATATTTATTTTTCTTTTGACCACTCTACATGGTGCATGCCTTTTGCTTGGAGAGGGCACGTGTTTATAGAGAGATTGTGCAGTGGTTGAGTTTTTAGGTCCAGTTGAAATGGTTGACTGGTTAAGTGGTAAAACTGACTTAATTATTCAGCATCTCTCATCTGTTAAAATGGTTGTCCTCATTCAGTGTGCATTTGGGTCCAGTGCTCGAGACAACATGCATAACCCATACCCACTTTATTTAAATGTTTCCAATCTGTAGGGGGGAGGCTGCCCCTTGTTATTTATATGAATAAATGAAGCACTAACTGGATTATAGGAAGTGACTTAAATCACACTCTCTCTGGTTTAAAACAAAACAGAGCCACACAATCATTAAAATATTATAACCTTAGTTGTTTTGATAGTTGCCTGGCCTGAAAAAAAAACCTTTTCAAAGACACAGTAACTCTGTAGATAACAGGGTTTTGTCAAATCCACACTTAACATGTCTTCGGAATATAGGATATTAATTAATTTGAAACTTGACACTCAGTTAGCAATAGGTCATCTCAGAGTGGCACAACTACACACATTCTCAGCATCACACTGTTGCAAAACACTACACACACTTTTTTGTGTTAGACATGGTTAGACATTGGTCAAAACTGTAAGACAATGCCTGTAGATTTGTATACACTGCCAACAAAATATCATTTTCATTTCAATCACCTCCAAAGACAATTCTTGAGACGTTGTCGAGGCCCTGTGCCTGGACCTTTTCGGGGATTGGAGATAGTAATGTCACAATTGTATTTCTCAGTTTGTTGATGTTTACTTTGTGATGGGTATTGTACATTTTTCTGTCATTGCACTGCCGTCATATCTTTAGAAAAGTAGAAATGTAAAAAACACTATAGATTTCTGACAGCAGTGTGGAGATGCAGATGGACAGATTTATAAACGTGGTGATAGTGTGTCACATTTAGACAATAAAGTGACATTTTTACAAGAATTGTAAAGTGCATCATTTTGCATGTGTTCTGTGGTGTTCTGTCCCTTGAGAAGATAGTTTTGGAGTTTGTGTGTAAAGATTGGTTGCACTGGCTATAAGTATAGCCAGTAAGTAAATGAATGCACATTTATTGTAACAGAAAAGTCATTAATAACATGTCTAATTTTCTAGGAGAGATACATTTTCTGTTCTCTGTTGTCCTGAAAAAACTCTCATACTGAATGTAATCACTACAAAAAGACACCAAGATAGCATCAGTATTGTTTCCAGAGTCAATTACCTTGTAGCAAGATACCATCTTGTCATTATTTAACGGGTGTGTTTCTCCCTACGGCTCGGTGCTATTGATTACTGGCTCAGTGGAAAATCTACATACTTTTTCACACAAACACAGACAGTTGAAAAAAGAAATAAAATATAAAAGGCAGTCTGAATTACCTAATCAGATTCAGTCATCCGGGGAGTTGCTTCTTGTGTGTTTTAAATTCAGTACCGGCACTCGATGTAATGACTTGCGTGTGTTTTGTGGAGTCTGAGGATGCCCAGGAAAGACTGACAGTGCAGATAAGTTTTTGTCTCTTTCTGGTTCTGCAGACGTTGTATCTGTTACCAGGATCGCATCTGAAACAGCCATTGATTCTTTGCAGAAAAGGACGCTAGAGCTTGGTCTTTTCTTTCTGTTGCTATGCCCTTTTGGCTATTGACTGATATTAAGGTGGTATTACAGGCTCTTTCAACATCATGTGTTAAATATTAGGGGTGTCTCATTAGAACCCTAATTCAATTTGATTTGGTTTGTACGATAAACATCCATACATCCACTTATCCGGGGCCGGGTCTCGGGGCAGCAGTATAAGCAGAACCGCCCAGCCTTCCCATCTCCCCAGACACTTCCTCCTGCTCTTCCAGGGGCTACAGAGGTGTTCCCAGGCCAGGCGAGAGACATAGTCCCTCCAGCGTGTCCTAGGTTTTCCCCGACGTCCAGAAGGCCTTGAGGTGGTGTAAGTTAATTGAGGCCACGACACCAATAATGTAAAGAAGGAGAAGCATGGGGCTCAACAGCCACAACTTTGGGTTTAGACGGTGAGTAGGCTAATTACCAACAGTAGCTACAGATGTACAATCACGTTTTAGTAACAACAAACATAATCTGGGATAAATGAGTTAATAATTTTGTAGCAAACCCAATTGCAGAAGTTAGAAGTCAGTAAAACGGAGGGTTGAGATCCAAACAGCAACACTGACCTCCTTTCTGAAAATTTATGCTTTAAAATATACATGTAAAAGAAAGTGACACTCCGCTTCAGTTCTCAGTGTAAATTCAGAGTAACACTCATGTATTTCAAGGCATCAAAGGAGGGCACTATTTGCAATTTCTAAATAACAACATGGACCATGACGCATGAGTGACAGTGGCTCAGTGGTAGAGTGGTCATCCCATAAACAGGTTTGGCGGTTCAAAACACGCTTTCCCCAGTTCATACTTTTGTTGTGTCCTTGGGCAAGACACTTAACCCCCCTTGCCTCCAGGCGTGGTCTAGCTGTGACACTGGTGTAGCAATGTTTGAGTGTATTCGGTGGGGGCTTGAGAGGCTGGGGGCGCAAATTGACTGCCATGTCTCTGTCAGTCTGCCCTAGGGCAGCTGTGGCTACAATAAAGTAGATTGCCACCACCAGTGTGTGACTGTGGAGTGAATTAATCACATCATAAAAATCTAGCCCTATATGTTTATTTTGTATTTACGCTGCTTATTCTCCAAACTCTGTTCATACCTCAGACACCCAACAACCCCTTACTTACCGACGGCTTCCTGCACCTCAACTGAACCATCTATAATTTATGCAGCACCAGCTATTTTTCCAGCGGCACACGCTATTGGAAATCTGAGTATTTATCTTTTTCTGGCACTGCATTTTACACTGTTGATTTTAATGATCGAGTTGGTGTTGCACGTTCATTATGTCAATTTCTAGTTTTGACATTGACATTGATCTTTTGAGATTCAGTTAGAAATGTAAAAGGAATAAAAAGTGACCTTGCCAGTAGGGCTTGGCCTTAACTGTAGGCTCCAGGCTTTGTAAACACTAGTGAAAAGGCAAGTGGTGTGATTACCATCTGGCTGCACCGTGAGTTCTGGCATGTTGTTGGACAGCAAACAGAGCAGTGAGGCTCGGTCACAACACACTGTTGCTAAAATCTGTTTCTGTTTGTTGTCCCGCTGTGCATCACTACAGACGTCTGCTCTGACCTCACTGCTCTGACCTCAAAACCATTTCTGTTTGTCTGCTGTAATTGTTTTAGCATCTATTTACAGTACAAGTCAATCACAATGTTTCTCTGCGAACAGTGTTTTTTAATGCTTGGTTTATCTATGGTCTTGTTGTTTGTTGTATTGGGCAGCATGTCCTCTGTCCAAGACAAATTTCTTCCAAAAGGAGACAATTAGAGTTACATTATCTTAACCTTATTTTGTTGTTCAAACTTTTTTTTCTCATAGGTTTGGATGTATTAAAGTTTAATAAAGATGGGATATTATTGAGAACTGCCGTAGTTATACTAATCTCTGACTGAATCTGCACAATGGAAGTAAACATCCATCAAATGTAATGCATATTTACTGCTACATGTGCAGCGCATCTGTCTACTTCCTGGTGCGCACTAACTTTACAGAGTGTTAACAAAAGGTATAGCAGCGCTAGAAGATTGTTGTTTTCTCTGAAAGTCTGAACAAAGATGGCCTGCTGATAATTTGATTGCTCTGTGTGAGCTCTGAGCTACTTTAGGATAAAATACTCAAAACTGATAAGAAAAGAGTGATGCAGCAGTGAGGATAGACTTATATAATTAATCACCTTGACTATCACTGTCACAACAGTAACCATTTTTATAATTGACTTAAATCCTGTATATTTATCACATTTTTTTTTTCTGAAGGGTGAGTGTGTACCATATGCTCGGGAGACCCGGGGATTGCTCCCACTCAGGTTTCTGCTAATTTCTTTAACTTTTATTACATTTTTGATTTTAGACTTTTAATACATCAACTGATCTCAGAATTATAAATCAGTTGTAAATTTATCTTTTTTTTCTGAAGCTAAAACACCTATAATAAAAAAGACACACTACCAATTACCACACAACATGAAAGACTGTGCTAATACTGAGCTCCAGTTGGCAGCCGCCTTCCACACTGCAAAGCCCCTAATGACAAAACCAAAGCACCTTAGGCTTTGTGACTTGAGGCGCCACACTTTTCACATGGACTTGTCTATTACAGCAGCCACCAACCATCATTGGACGCATCATTAGCTCTTTCTAAAAACCAAAGCAGGACACCACTGTCACCTTCCTTGGCACTGAAGCAGTTAAAAAGGACTGCGGGCCAGTTAAGGGAGATAAATACGCTTGGTGCCCTGTGGACAATAACTGTATTTCTTTTTTCACCATAAATACCCCTGTAAGAGAAATCAATATGAGGAGGACCTGATAACCATCCGTCTTTCGGTTCTGGGTGATTGGTACCAACACCGGTGTGTAATGTGTGTGCACGTGGGCAGGTGGCTGTCCCTTTGGTGCCTATTATAGAGGATTCCTGTTCAGGAACCGCTGCGAGGCACTGCTGAGCCCATCGACCCAAACGTTCATCTGGAGCATGAAAGTGATTTTGTCCCAGTCGAAGACAATAGGGCAGAGGAGATTGGGAGACCTTTGGGCAACCTCCAGTATGTCTTCCATGTGATGTGTTTGCTCTACAGATTTCTTTCAAAAGATCTGGTAAGTGTTCACATCTAATCAGATTTTGTTTTAATTAAATATGTTTGGCTTGCAAAGAGGCTAATCTTGTGTGTGTGTGTTTTTTTATTTTGCATTTTTGATCACATAACAGTTTTCATAACACTAATAAAATGCTGAGTGGAGATGTTGCAGTGTTGGGGGAACAACATATCAGCCAGTGGTGGCTCCAGCTAACAACTCTGCAGCCAACAGTGAATTTTAATTAGGCAAAAATGGTTAAGTTTAAATGAACAGGAGTATTTGTCTTTTATTGTGTACTGAAGAGTCTTGGTATCTTCTATGAAAGCTTTGGCAAAAGGGAGACGCCTTCTGTCGGAAACTTGTTAGGTAATCGGATGAAGCACCGACTAGTATCTGCCTACCACAAGTTTTGTTTTAGCCAATCATAGCAACAATTAATTTCACATCACCGGAATACGGCAAATATTAAGAAACAACAATTGGGGCGGCAGTATAGCACAGTGGGTAGAGCAGCCGTCCTTCGACCGGCAGGTGGGCGGATCGATCCGCTCGAAACATCCCAAAAAAACATCATAACATCCCGCTCTCACCCGCATACTGTCGTTGTGTCCTTGGGCAAGACACTTAAGCTACATTGCCTCCAGTGAAGATCTGTAACACTGGTAATAGGTTAATGTGTGTAAAGCGCTTTGAGTGCCTACTACAGTAAGTGATAAAACACCTAAAAAATAAACCGCTGTAACAATAATAGTTTTTGCAAAGTGAATCTGCAAAAGGTATGCTAACTAATACTAAACTGGTAAATAAAAGAAGGACGCCGGCCATGGAGAGAGCATGTATGTATTTAGGATATGCCAAAGCGAGTAGGAAGAAGAGCACATACAGCTTTTCCTTCCAGAAAATCCTTTAGTGACACATTTTTAGCGTTAGCGAAAGACTTTAGCTTTTAGAGTAGCCATGCTGATTACAAAGAGGATAAGAGGACACTTGTTGCATTTGTCAAATTATAAACCCGCCTCTTTCTGTTTGTGCTGCAACATCATTGGTCAAAAGCGGCCGTGGAGCCCAGCTTGACTCAAGCGGTTGACTTGGCGCAATACAAGATGGAACTCCCAAATTTTGCAAGAATCCAGCTGCAGCACAAGGTAACAAATATCTTAGATGCTGAATACAATTATGTAACTTTTTATGGAGAGTGAATCTCTATTGAATTAGGGCAGGATTACAAAGCATTTTGAACACATGCCTCAATATTGTGGCTTTTTATGAAATAGGATAAAACTGAATGTTAAAATACACTCTGCCAAAGTGTTTCTCTTAATAACTTTTGTGTAAATTTTATTTTATTGTGTTAGGATCTCATCACCATTTGTCCCAAAAAAGACTTTTATATTTTAATATAAAAGGACGTGTTTGGATTCAGGTGCATGGGACTAGTAAGCAGAGGTTAAAAAGCTTTTTTGTGCCATAACCTATTTAAAGCTTCAAATGGTATAATGATGGTAGGAAAAGCCACCCTGTGGAAGAAGCACACTTTGGCTGCTTATATCCAAGATCTTGTCCTGTTGGTCATGACCCACAGCTCTTGACCACAACAAACTACAGATGGTACACTTTAATCTTTGGAGAAAAGATCCCTTGCCAGAACCCATCACAGTCACACAAATTTATGTCACAAGTTAATTATACTGTATAGTATATTTATTGAGAGGTAACAGCCCCATGTGAGTTGGTTATATAAGACCAACAGTAGAACCAACCACACAGTACTATGTCTCCTCCTCACACTGACAGAGAACAAAGTGGCACCTTCAGTAACTCACTGCACTATAACTACTTAAAATGGCTGTGATACAACATATTTGACATCAGGTCACAGCGTTCATCTGGTAAATTTTATTAGGTCATTTTGGAGACACTTAAATGTACAGCGATTACAACTTATCTCTCCATTACCTCCTGGCATCCTTCCATCAGTCCATTCAGCCACTCCCACTTCTCTATCTCTTTCAGCCTGTCCTTGGCCCGTAGTTGGGATTCAGGCTGGATTTCCTGAAAAACCTCTTCTGTCTTTGCCTTTCTCTGTTCTGTTTTTCACCTCCAAGTCATTGATCCATGGAGACTGTGCCATTACTCTGTCTGGGCAACACACTGAGGACAGTGGGATGTAGGACAGAGAGGACAAGATAGGTTTGAAATGACAAGAATTTAGAAAAAGAAAAAAAAAATAGTACACCAAGGAATAAAGAGTTTGAACCCATGGTAAAAGGGAAGGTGGGATTAGATGAAAGGAAAAAAAGGCATGGCTGTGACCTAGTGATTTTGTTGTTTTGGTCAGATTTTGTTGTTATCATTACATTTTGTGGTTTACTGTGTGTAAGGAAGACTAGTGGTCATAAGTTTTAAATAGGTATGTACAAACTGAAGCTAAAAAACATCATTATGCTACTGTATAGAGTAAAACACAGCTAACCTGCAGCTGGATTTATTTTTTTACTGTATAAATAATAAGTCTGGTTTCTGTTTGATTTCCTGCAGATGCAGAATAAACTGCCTCTGGATGCAAATACACAACCAATCAGAGAAAAAGACATGTGAAGGAATGGGATTCCAGATCCAATACATGGAAACAATTTTTGCAGAGTGACAACAACCTGGATATTTAAGTCGGGACCCACAATCACCCCTTAATGACCAGTTGCAACTCTCAAATTCTCAAATTCATTTATTGAAAAGATTATGCAGTTTAAATCTGACATAGTTCAGAATATCACAGTATGCCAACACAAAAAAACATTTTAACTAATAAACCAAAATGAGCAGCAGGTGGCGATGCAAGAGAGGGAAATATTCCATTTAAACTCAATTAACTGCATTTTAAATAAAACCAAAAAGTGCATCTTAGGGACACAAGGTTTCAAGAGTTTTAGCTGTGACAACCCTCCATCAGTGGATACATACTGAGCAGCCTATTATTTATAATAATCAGTAGCACTTTATTTGAAAGTAACTATGAGGCTGTTACAACATCTTTATCAGTAACTTTTTAAGCGATTCAACAGTGCTTTCATGCACAAACATGAAAGAAAAACAACAACATTCAACTCCTGAGAAGTAGATTTACCCCTTGTATTGTATTGAATTTAACGTACATTGTACTATTAAAACTATTAACTTATTCAAGCAGTAATCATAAATGATGTATATATAGTGAATAGCAAGCTTATTGAGCCCCCATTCCCTGATTTTGGCATTTAAAGGGCAGTTACATCCGGGCTTTTTGCTGTTACTGTATAGTAAAACTAAAGATTTCAGATAGCATAAACTGACGTATTAATCAATAATACAGAGTTGTCATGTAGTAAAAACCTGGCTCTAGAGACCAGAGCTATATTTTGTGCCAGGCTGTAACTCCCACTCAGGTTTTTGTCCTCCTTTTGCCCACAAAGTAAGAAAATCTATATTTCATGTACTGTCTCTTGTACTTGCGTTGCGCCGTTACTATATGAAAACAAACTTTGCAGCTCTTTTAGGCTGTGAAATGGCAGCTGTCAATTAGCATTACAGTGCTTTATTGCACACTACCGTTGAGGAGTGTAAACGGTGTAAAGTGTAAACGGCACTCCACCACGTAAAAATTTCCTTCAAAATAAAAGCACACACAAAAAAAAGTTTAGAACCACTGATCTAAATCAAGCAGCAAATTAATATTTTTTAACTTCCACTAATCCATCTAAATGGATAAAAAAAGAAAGGTTTACCATAAAAGTTACTCTATGTTACTGACTAAACATGAGGCTTATGGATGATTGCTTTTAGAGCAATTAAGCCTCTGTTTTGTTATAAACATTTATTTCTTCTTTAAGTTAAAGGACAATAGGACTTTCTCAAAATCTTACTAATAAATGTTAATCCTTTGTTTTGTTGTAGGGAATTGGATAATCCTTGGGCTTCTTCAATATTTAATAACAATTTGTCTTTTTACACCTTGTGATTTTGCCAGTAGTGTCCAATCCTGACAATGCTAATTCCCTGGGATAGTTGCATTCTTAAACAACAGCTGTGGAGTATGCATGTTAAAATGGGCCAGAAAACCCCCGTTGGAGCCAGGAGTGTTTGTGTTTCTTCCATTGCTTTGGGAAAAATGCAGGTATTTTTGGCAGAGTAAGGCTCAATATTTGCATTGGAAAATGTTCAAAATTATATAGTGTCGGTAGACGGCACTTGTTGAGAACATGAACCACAGGAGAGCTTAGCACCTGTTTTTGCCGCTACACTGGGTTTTTGTTTGAAAGTAAAAATGATGGCCATCTTTGGGGTATGACTAAGCAGAAATAGTGGAAAATGCAGAAAAAAAGTATTAGTATTATTAGATTATTAGTAGTAATTAGCATCTGACTCATACTATATTCCAACACATATTTAAGCATTTTACTGATGAACTGAAAGAGTTTGAAGGATACACACAAAGATATCACCATAAACAGATATTTTCTACCTCTGTTTAAAAAGGTGATACATTTTTGTTTATCCATTTATTGCTGCCATTGCTGTTCATGTATAGTTACCATAGATTTACACACCCCTATTTACCTTGGGAAAAAAACTAGTTTACCTTTGTGAGATTACACTCTTAGCTAGGTAAAGCCATCAAATTGAACTTTTCTGTTGAGAGAGAATTGAACTGATGTCTTGAGTCCACAGTGCTCTGCTCAGACTAGTGGTCCATTTTGTGGTCAGGGTATTTAATAGCAGTCAGCCAGTGTTAAAACGAGCAAAAGGACCATGATGTGTTTGTAGTGTTGAATGGTACACTCCTAACGCAACAGCTGTGTCTTTGAAGAAGCTACAAGAGCTAGTGTTGACTACAATACGACACTGATCTACAAATGCACAATTATCTCTGTAAAGATATGTCTCCATGCTTGTCTCATAAGTTTTCATCTGTTACACTGTCAGCCCGGCTCCACTTTTTATTGTCTTTATGGAGCATTCTCAACGTGCTTAGTTCAGCTTTACACTGGTTAAGCCGTACACATGCAGCAATAGACCAACTTTGAATCACATTATCCAGGTGTGTTAGTCTGAACATACGATTACAGCCGGACTAAGGCAATATTTCAAATTTCTGTACTTGCATGCTAACCCTCTGAATAAGCATGTCAAGTGAATGCCATGATATCAGTGTGGAAATGTAAAAAAATCCACACTTTGAAAAGCATTTAAAAAACTCTTATTGCTGACTGAATCCTGTGGATGAGACTGTTCAGACTGTTTAGTATGGAGAGACTCAGAGACTGCAGTCATTGGGGAGGCACATCTGAAAATAACCAAAACAAATCCAAACAGTGAGAAATGAGACACGCTTGAGGGAGGTGAACCGGAGGTTTTAGGCAGAACATTCATCATCTGGTCTGAAGTACAAAGGTGAATAAAAAAACTGGGCTATGGTTACTGCTGTTTAAGCCTAAAGGAAATGGAGCTCACCATGTGGGAGACTCCATGAAAGTAAAATAAAATGGATTCAGTCATAAAGCTTGTTGATCAAAAAATAAAAAATTATTCCAACCTGTAGTCTTTCAAGTCAAGCCATAACTATTCAATAAGTAACAACCCCTTCATCAATATGAATGAACTCATACTGTGTTTGTCCAGCTCAGTCTAGTCCAGTTCTTCCATGGTGTATATGTGGAAAGCCACGTGGGCCAGTGTAATTTGTTCAGCTTTACATTTGACAGTCTATTTTTTGTAAATGTGAAATGACTGCACAGGTGTTCTAAACGTCTGCAAATCAATCCTCCTGCACAGCCCACTAGTAAAGAAAGCCCACTAGTGTTACAAAACTGTTAAATGTGAGGTAAACAGAAGGAGTCCAGACATCCAGCGTTCATGTGGGCAGTGCCAACACCTCAAGGCGCTACTCCTGGCTGCATACTCATTATATGCTCAGTGATTATGATCATTCTGATAAGGCAAACTGTTATCTCGTCCTTGTGATTAGCCTAATGAAGGGCTGCCCCGTTTTAAAGTGGCCTAATATGAATTAGATGGGTTCTTATTGCCACAAATGAAGAGATGGAGCTAAGTTGATAAGGGTTTTCTATATTTATGTATTATGTTTAAAAGTGGATCTGGAGAATACATGGAAAAGTAGTTTCAATGCCCTTCTAAGAGCATAGTGTCAACGTAGAGCATCAATGGAGCTTCAGGCTGTTTTCACTGAATGTCACAGGCACTGTTTGATGCGGCTCAGAAAATGTTGGTTTCAGACAGCGGTGGGCCACCTAGAAATATAATGACCAAAACAGTTGTCCTGTGCAGTACATCTTGGTTGGGTTATCCACTTTAAAAAGGATTACTGTAATTAAGTTTAAGAATACTCCTTTTCATACACCTACTGTCTTCTGGATTTTACAATCACTTAATCTGAATGGGTGACATTTATAAATGAAATCCTTGATAAAAAAGTTGATCAGTTTTCTCACCAGTGGGGATATCCTGCTGCCTCGTACAATTTAAGATGGCCATCAAGCATAAATGACATTTCTGCGGATCCTCCAAGGAAGCACCAGAACTTTGGTTCCTTTGTCCATACTATCTCCAGACGTAAACATGTGCCTTGTGTAATATTCTTTGACATGTTGGATGCATAAACATTAATGTCTGGAAAAAATCCTGAATGTGATTTTCATGTCATGCTCTGTTACTGTGTGCTTTTTTTTTTAACTTTATGGCCCAAATGTTATGTTGCTTGGTCAAATATCTTGGTCGGATATCAAAGCTGAAGTGCCAGCATCAAAACCTTTCCTTGTTTTGGCTCTGTAATGATGCAAAGTAAGGCTTCATAACCTTTTCTTAATGGCAGCATAACCAAACTTGATGAAGATTGATTATTGAATACAGCAGTGTTAAGTTTGTTAACAAGAACTATGATGAAAACATTTTGTCAACAAAGGTATTTGCGGAAGAAAACAAAATGAAAACTAAATAAAAAAGATTTCATAAAGATTAAAACAATAACTAAATAGACAATACTGTCACAGATATAAAAGACGAGAGAACAACTTGACGAAAACCAGTCAGGAGGAGGGAAAGATGAAGTGGAACGGGCGGGATCAGTCATGTACGCCAATCAGAGCGAGTCTTGTTGTTACGCGGCGGTGCCGAGAAGATAACCGGAGCCGACAGAGAAACAAACTGTTAGCATTAGATCTGTTGGCAATGTCAGCTTCTCAAGCTTTTGCATGACATTTTAGTCAACTAAAACTAAAACAAATAAGATGACTAAAATGAGACTAAAACAAAAAAACTACTATCAAAAGTCTTAGACTAAAACTAAATTTAAATTAACAATGGTCGTGGCCGTGGTCCCATATTGATGGTAAATTAACTTCTTCTGACTAAGACATCCCGATCATTGTTATCACTGTCTATTTTCAGGTGATTAACTAGATTAAATGTTCTGCTTTATTGAATGTGACACAAGTGCCCATTGGTATGTTTTTGTCCTTTTCAAATATGTTCACTTTCACTCTTGAAATAAAGAAAAAGGCACACTTGGAAGTAATACTAGACTGAGGGGTTGAAGGAGAACTGATACAAAGAAGCACAACATTATTTTTTTTAGGAATGTTGGCCCAATCTCACACTTTCTTGGGATTGATTTTGTAGAAACAGTTCTTTACTTTCTGTATGGGTGAACATTTCAGTGAAAGGACAGGATTTTCCATCTACCACAAAATATGAGGGTTTGGGAGATTTCTGAGTGTCACCACAAATATTTCCTGAGTGCACAATTTCAGTACTTCTGAAATAGCACTGAAGACATTCATTATGTTCAAGCTCTGCCTTCATGGAATTGCAATCTTCACACCAACTATTATTACATTGTCATGTTTTGTTCCTACATTAAACTCCAGGGACACAAGAATTTATGTGAAAATTACCCACCTAGAAATGCTTTAAAATGAATAAGTACTTGAGGTGGCCTTATTCTTATGCCAGCGTGGGACTGCCTCAGAAGAATGAAAAGCTGTAGGTGCTCTTTGTAGTAGAAAATTATTTGCACTGGCAACACTGTGCTAGATTAGTACATTTGTTCTCATCTCCATTCTGTTAACTCAGGCCTCTTCACGTTTTTGGTCTGCTGTTGGTTCACACTGCTTTCCTTGTCATGATGGTGAGCAAACATGCATATACAAAACTTTGGGATTGGTATTCATGAGATGCTTGGCTCATTTGCCTCAATGAAAAACACGACTACACGAAGAGACACATAAACAAACAAGATTTAAAAGCCACTTGACACATAGTTGGACAAACACAGTACCACACACAGAATGTAACTGCCAGATAAGGTTTAGTGATAGCAGTAATAAGAGAGGTGGCATGTTTGGTTTGTGTACAGTGCGCTCATTTATCTGCAGAGTCCTATTAAGGTTCAGAAGAGATAGATGCTATACTATAGGATTAATAGCGGCCTCAAGAACTGTACAAATTCAATAGACAGGTCATTAACTTAAACTTGAATGTATTTGTGCTCAGGATGGGAAAAAAAGGTAGCAGATTTTTTACTTGTTTTAAGCAAGTAAATAAGTATTAAATGTGTTTATTTGCATCAATTTACAAAACAAGTAAATGAACAGAGGAATTAATATGATACAGCAGCTACACTGCAGTTTTTACAGGGACTCTGCTTTTCCAAACATTTCCATTGCAGAAGATTTGTGAATGTAAAGCTGCTTTAAATCTCCTTTTCTCTTTAATCCTAGGCAGACTAGATGGGACTTAATGATTTTGAAATCAAGACTTCCAGGACTTCTTGTTCTTGTTTACAATGCAGAAAGTTCCTAAAGGTATGTTGTAGGCTGTATGTTTGGCTCAGGTATACGTTTTGCAAAGTGTTAAGGTTAAAACAAATAGTCTATTTTCCAATTAATCATTAATGTTAATTTCTTTTTTTTTCTTTTTCTGATTTTGAGCCATTTGTGTGGCTTGGTTGGAGGTTAAACTGCAAGGATGTTTCATTTACACTACAGTCTCTATAGTTACTTGCTCTTTGTATTCATTTATGGACATTTTGGAACTGGAGTGCTGAGTAGATAAATAATTCCCTCATTACAATGATTTTTCTTGTCACCATAGTTATGTCTTTCTGTCCTGTGGAGTATGAATGTAAGTAAATGTATATTTATAGACATCCCAAATTGTGTGAGTTACATATGCACTGTCAATTTCTCTGCTGAGCTTATGCTCCAAACGGTTTTATGTTTTTGCAATTTAAATGCAAGCTGAAAGGTTTTCCCAATAGAATACTGGTAATTCAATAGACGTGGTACATTGAATAGTTGGATATGAGGAATATTTACAGCGGTGGAACTGCTGTGAGCAAGTAAGATGTTAATGTGATTACTTAACATAATTTCTGCCATCTGGAGTCAATTTTTTTTTGTTAAAGCAACCAAACATTTAGTTGTTATTCCTCTGCTCTCAATTAGTTTAAACAAAAAATCAATTTAAACAAACTTATTGCATATTTATTCTCTGCGTTATTACTATTTGACCGGAGGACATGATTATTTCACTGTGTTTGTTCTGTCCTCTGTGCATTCAGATGGTGTTCAGTTGTGGGGATTTAAAAGTTTTAATGCTAAGCTTGTTGACATCTTTGAATAGAAATGTGCTGTAGGAATATAATTTATATGTATATCTCACACCTACAACGCAGAATTACTGACCTGAAAAGCAACAACGCAAATACCAGTCTCCCCTTTGAATCCATTTGGAAAAAGGCTATACTTACCTTTAAAAAAACAACCAATAAGTTCAAATAATTAACTTGTAAACGTCAAATGGGATCTTTTGGATCTTATTGGATTTATTCGAGTGACTGAACTCGAACACGGCCGTTTGATTGAGTTTCCTGGCTTGGATATACTACTTTCATGAGATTTGGTCAGAGATTTTTCCCAATGTCTGATGGTCAATTATGTCCTGCTGGGTTTGGTACAACAAATCAATTTAGAAAGACTTCCACAACAAGAGTTTGACAATGACCATGAATGACAATGAAAGATTATAGTAACACACAAGTAATCACATGAGGCTCCAGGCACATGCACACATACACACACACTTTCGAGCAGTTCCATGCCAAACACGTTGAGTGAAACACAAAGCCAAGTATGTGCAGGCTCTGGAAGCAGTGAAAATATTTGACATGTTTGACTCTAGACATTTAGTCTGTGTAAAGTGTTTCCAGCCCATGTTGTTGTTAAGTTGTTTAAGTTTAATGTCAGCCAACAAATCAATGCAAAAAAATGGTTCTGCTCCTTTGTCTAATTTTATTTGGGTAACTTTTAGACATATGCTGTGCTTTCACATGTTTCACAACACTAGAGGGGGAGTGTCAGATTTGTAAACAACTTGGAGGCGGCTCAAAATCATGGCTTGCTAAATATTTGGAATAAAAAGCAATTAGCTTTGTTTGGTTTGCCTCGGGGAGAGGTACACATTGCATGCTAATCAGTGAACTTAAGCTCAACTGTCAATTCTTTTTCAATTTTGTTCGTACCCCTTTTCTTCTTTATCTGCAGATATACGTAATGTTACCAGTGTAAAAGTTCTTTTTTTGTCGTCATTATTTTTCAATGTCTATCTTTTGAGCTGATGAACAATAACTTCACACACAAGAAAGAAACAGACAATGTGTTTACTGTGTTGTGTGTTGAAATTGCAACTTGTTTATCACAAAAAACTCTGCAAAAACAAATTGGACCTTATCTTGAGTACCTTACACAACCGGCTCTTGGGCTGCCCGGCTGTAAACACTGGAGATTAATTTTCCTGTTCTATTACAGACATAAGGCCAAGAGGCAAGCAAATACAGCAGGTGCACCTTTCAGGAGTCAAAGATAATTTTCCAAAATTGTGTTTCTTTTCTCTCTTGTTTATTTTCCGCCCAGCTTTGACAGGTACATCAAGTTTCCATGTATTACTACCAGAGAGACATATGAATCTTGGGAAACAACGACTGTTTCATTTCCAATGTATGGGTTTTGATGGCCTGGCCATGCTACAGGTTTTTTTTAAATGCGGTGAAGGGAAGATTGGTGGCCAGCTGGGATCAAGGTGGCAATCATTTATTTCCTGACATCCCCTTTTCGCCCAGATTTCCTCCATCTGAGCTGAATTTACTTTGACAAATGGCCTTTACTACCAGTACTGGCCACTCAGGGCCACTGACCACTCGTTTCAATGCGCCATGAAGAAAAGAGGGGAGAGTGGTTCAAATGCAGTGCTGTAATAGACTGCAATTTGGAAAGTAGAATGAAAATTTATAACATGCTGTGAAAGTTAGAAAAATTGCAGCAAGACACGGTGAGGTCAACAATTCACTTTGAAGCAATTTATTTTTTTTCACACATTTTAGTCATTGTATTGAATTTTGCTTTGCCTTTATGTAACTTTAAAGGACCCTGTTTTCACATGTCACACCTCTGATGGAAATACACACTAATGCAAAATATAACAATAATGTATTGCATTTATAAAGCACTTTTCAAGGCTTTCAAAACACTTACAGAATCCATTATTCTTTCACTCCACAGTCACACACTGGTGGTGGAGACGTGGCGGCCATTTTCCACTTACGGACTCCCCAAACATTCTCACACATTCATTCAGACACTGGAAGCAAGGTGGTCTTGGTGGGCTGAGGACACAATGACAGTATAAACTGTGGGGAGACCAAGAACCCAATCTTCTGGTTATAGGATGACCGCTCTACCACTGCCCCCATATCTTATATCAGATATGGTCTGTAAAACTTTATGCAGATTAGCCATGTGCTTCAATTTAACAGAACACTTTTTACATCCTTCACCAAGACTTTAAGTGGCGTACAAATTCTACTGCACCTGGATTTGAGACAGAGTAGGTTAAAACTAAATGGCACCCAATCTAAACTGCTTTATTTTGACTATGGCAATACTTTACACTGCAGCTGCTTTGCTTTTGTTGTTTTGTGTTGGCATGGATCAGAAAAATTTGGCTGTTTTTGGGGGAGAGTGGAAGCTGAGACAGGGATGGCAAAAAGATAACAGAAGCTTTATATGACTTATCCACATTTCCCTTTCCCTAATTGTCTTATAGATCTATCAGATATAAGGGAACATTTTGCACTGATCATGCAGGTGGTGTGCGTGTGACATCTGTATGCTGGTCATCTGTGTGAAATCCATCGCTTCAAGGGCTGTAGACAGATCTGCGGTCTTCATGCCGAGGGCATTCTGACCCATGTGACCTGTAAAATTGCGACACATACTGATCTTGTGTCAGGTTGAGAGTGAGTGGAATTGACACCCTGTGCATGAGCTATTGATTTTTGTCTTGTCTGCCAAAAGTGTGCAAACATTCAGCAACATAAAGTGACAAAGGTTTGTTTAAGATAATTTTTCTGTATGAAGGCAGACAAGAAACCAAAGTGACTAAAAGTTTAGAAATTAAGACAATGTGTTCACTAGACTTTCCTTAGCTCATGATTAAAGATAAGAGCCATGGGGTTATAGCTTTTAAGTTGTATAAACTATAGCTTAAAATCTCTTATAGGAAAATCTACAAAAACATTAATGGCTCTTTGATTCATTTTCAAGTATCCTACCGTATTCTAGCTTATTCTAGCCCCTATGTAACATTATGTAAAGTTTATAGTACCAGAGTCAAAGCCTCATGGAACTTCCTAAAGATTGAAAAGCCATGTTTTTCACTGAAAGCAGTAAGATTGTGTTGAGGTTTAGACAAAAAAGTGCAAACGTTTAACAATGGCTGCAATTGTGTTTTTTTGTGTGTCAAAAATGAATGTTCGGTGTTGTAATGTAAATTAGCAGTGGCGACAATGTTTCCATTCAAACAGGCATTTTCAAACAGACATTCAAAAGGGCTCTATTTGGAAACTCTGGCAGGTTCCTACCTTACGTCCACTAGTTAAACCTGCAGAGTGAAGTCTCTTTCTGTGTAAGTAGTGGCTGTGGGCAGATGAATTGACCTATCAATCTAAATGTACTTCTGCTTCCTTCTACTTCTTTGCAGTTTGAGCTTCAGTCGAATATCGTCATGTCAAATTTGTGACTGAATGTCTGACTGATGCAAAATCAAAGTGGTTCTATTGAATTTAGCTCCATGAGGCATTTGTATTATGTCACTGCCACATTTGTATTATGTCATTGTCAGCTTTTCTACACTGTGTGACTTGAAGAAAAGACATTTTGTTATTCAAACAGCTGCAGTCGTGGCGGATGTCAGTCAAGGAAGCAGCTGCTGGCACATAGAGAAAACTCACTTTTCCCCAGACTGATTTTTCCAATATGACTTAGATTTACTGTCGCAACTTTAACCCTGAAGCAATTTGGAAGAATCATTTTTTTTTCCACTAACCCCTGTGCCACTCCAGCTGCAGGTAGCTACAAGCCCCGCGGGACTCCTGGTTGTGTCAGGTTATGTTTACACATTAGCAATTCGCCAGTAGAGCAGCTTGTTAGGTGTGTAGCTGTGCGTGTGCATATGTGATGACAGATTCAAGAATCTTCCCTGACTGGACCCATCTGCTGCTCAGGACCTGACAGCTGGGTGCCTTACCACACACAAAATCAAACACAACACTGGCACATATCTGCGGGTTGCGGTTAGGAAGTCGTGGCGTGCCATGACTGAGTACATCTAACCTTTCAAAAACGGTGTGACATTTACAGCAACATTTTGGAAAATTACAAGCCACATCTGAATAGTTTTAACTTGAAGCTAATACGAAGACACGGTTGTTGGAGACCCTATTTAGAACGCTGCACCAAACAAAATAAAATATCAAAACTAAATGTGTTTTGTCCAGTGCCCCTGCTTTATTAATTTGCTTGCAGACCAACAGTTATCTACAACTAGACAATTTTTGGCAACAATGGATAGAACAACAACAAAAAGTTTGGTTATTGGTACGTGCCCTTACTGAATGTTTTCACACCTCCAATACAATTCCTCTGGGCCTTCACAGTTTCACATCACAAAGACAATACAATGGCCACCTTCAATAATATCCATGACAATGCAGCTTTAAGATGTAATGACATATTATGATTGAGTGTTGGTGCTGGGGACAAAAAGACACACTCATAAACTTTACTGATGTTTTTATATTATGTGGCAATAATGGTGGTACATTTTCATTAAACTTCTAATGTTGTCCTGTCTAAACATAATTCATTTGAACATTTTTTCTTACAAAATACCATGAGCTACTTTAGCACTGGGTGCATTAATCCAGAGTGTTAATATGCTTCAACAGACACATGGTTTGATATAGAAAGTTAAATTGTTATAGATCTCCCCTATTTGTGCTGTTTTGCAATATTTCTTTACTATTCATAAATATGTGTTCCTGCACACTGCAGCAGCTAAGATTGTATAGATGCAGGGAAGAGAAAACCCTCGCTGCTCACCAGCTCAGTTCTGTGAAAGTAGATCTCTCCATTATCCTCTTGCCATTTGTCTTCTGTGGGAGCCTGGCTGCCAAGACCCTTGACAATCCAAATGTTTTACGCCACTTTCTTTTTATTTCTTGCTGAGCACTTTTCAAACTGTAATTCTCTATGAACAGCATGTTTTCCTCTGCTCAGATTGTAATGCTCCCATTTATATCTATTAATAAGTTCCCATCTTCTGTGGGGCATAGCCTTTGCTGTACAAGCACCATAATCGATATTTATGTGAGTTGTATTTCTCCCTGGTTCAATATTCACTCATGAATGTTAACAAATTGTGACAATGTTTTCGTACTGCTGACAAGTCATGCTTGACTTAATAGTGGATTCATTGACAGAAAGCTAGTAATTATATATATATAATATAATATAATATATTAATAATATATAATTATATATATATATATATATATATATATATATATATATATATATATATATATATATATATATATATATATATATATATATATATATATAAAGTTGTGCTCATAAATTTTTCATACACTGGCAGAATTTGTGATTGTTTGGCCATTTTTTAGAGAATATAAACAATAACACAAAAATCTTTTTTTCACTCATAGTAAAGCCATTTTTTGTCAAACAACTGTGTTTACTCTTTTAAAATCATAATGACAAGAAATAACAGATAACAGAAACTTCCCAAATGACCCTGATAAAAATTTTACATACCCTGGTTGACACCAGGTTGACACAAACAGGTTTGAATGGCTACTAAAGATAACCATCCTCACCTCTGTTTGTTTGTAATCAGTGTGTGTAAAATGTCAGTGCGTTTCCAGGCTCCTGACAGACCCGTGCCTCTTTAATCCAGTGCTGCACTGATGTTTCTGTATTCTGAGTCACGGGGAAAGCAAAAGAATTGTCAAAGGATCTGTGGGAAAAGGTAATTAAGCTGAATAAAACAAGAAAGAGATATAAAAAGATATCCAAGGAGTTGAGAATGTCAATCAGCAGTGTTCAAACTCTAATAAAGAAGTGGAAAATGATGGACAGGTAGACCAACAAATATTTCAGCAACAACTGCCAGGAAAATTGTTATGGATGCAAGGAAAACATACAAATAACTTCAGCTGAAATACAGGACTCTGAAAAAAGTGATGTGGCTGTTTCAAAATGCACAATAAGGAAGCACTTAAAGAAAAATGGACTACATGGTCGAGAAAGCCATTACTATGCAAACAAAGCTACAAAGGAACAGGAAACTTGGTCAAAATGGATGGCAAGATGAATGCAACATGTTACCAGAAGATACTAGAGAACAATTTGCACTCATCAGCCCAGAAGCTGCACATGGGGTGTACTTGGAGGTTCCAACATGACAACGAGCCAAAGCACAAGTCGACCTGTCATTGGCTACAGCAGCATAAAGAGAAGGTTCTGGACTGCCCATCTCAGTCTCCTGACCTCAATATCATTGAGCCATCCTGGGGAGATTGCAAATGTCCGTTAATGCCAGACAGCACAAGAATTTACAGGAACTGGAGGCTTTTTACCAAGAAGGGAGAGGTAAGTCTAGGAGTCTCCTTAGATTGCTGCCCCCACGACGCTGCCCCGGGTGAGTGGACAAAGATGGCTGGATAGATGGATGGGTGGGTTATATCTCTTGCTCTTGTGTATAAGGACCACATCAATATTTTTGTTACATTACACAGAAAGCAGAACTGTCTCATAAAGAGACATGCAGACAGAGATGGCCTATTTTTGAGACATATTAAATTAACACTATATCCTCAAAGATAAGCTCCAAAATTAAATTTAGAAAACTGGGTGTACAGTCCAACCACAACTTCAGTCGGAACAGTCTTTATCATCTGTGCATAGCTATGTTAGCCTTGCTGTAACTTTAATGTGCTGCTATTTAATTTAGGTCACAAGGAAAAGGTGTATCACATTCAACTAGAACAGGCTCTGTGTTGTTCCATCCACTGCAGATGAAAAACATTAGCGAGCTTAGCCATTTTAGCTATGTATGCTACATCTTGTTATCAACACATGTTGGGAGCATTAACTTAAAAAATCTGTTGTTACATGCAGAGACATTATACTTTACCAGGGAATCGGGCCTACATGTATCCTGATCCTGAAAGTTCTTGCTGATTGCTAGTGTCCACAGTAAGCCAATGATCAGGACTAGTCTTGCCAGCCACAACTAACTCTTTTTCTATTCTATACAAAGAAGTTTGTCTGGTACCCTGTTGCGTGCATTCAGTTTCAAGTGCTGGGTTTACGGGCGTAATGTTAATCAATCAGAAAAAACACCGGACGTGACGCAAAAAAAGGTGAAACCAATCTGCTGTTGTCAATGTTAGTGCTGCTAGCTAACTAACATGGCCAGCAGTAGAGCGGACACCAGAGCAAATTTATCGTTTTTTTACTTTGTTGGTTATTTTTAAAACTGAGGGGAGAGCAGAAATAAACGACCTCTCAGTAGCAACATCCGCCATGTTGAATGTTTTGGACTAGCCAGCAAACCACTCCCTGCTGAAGACAAACGGCTTGTAATTGGTCTGCATGGCAACATAAAATGTTTGTTAAAGTTAATAGTGCACAAACGGTAGTGACACTTTTAAAAGAAGACAACAAACTCAACAAAAAAATAACACAATATATTCACTGTTACTAACAATTAATTACTTGACTCAGCTTTGAATGGTAAATGGTAAATGGCATGCATTTATATAGCGCTTTCCTGCACCCTTCTCGGGCACCCAAAGCGCTTTACATCATGCTTCCACTCACCCCACTCACACACATCCACTCCTGGGGCAGACAGAGAGGGGGGCTGCCACACAAACGGCGCTCAACCTTCTCCTACCACCACCAAACACACCTCCACAGTCACGCACATTCATACACCAGTGCTACAGACACGGACTGAATGTCCATCTTTCTGGTACTTTCTTTATTAAGTGATTTTGGATTTCCTGCAAACCTTGTTTGTCACACATATGAAAACAGCACCACCTCTTTACAATAACAACAACCAGTCAGTGAAATAAAGGACAAACAGGATTTAAATACAGTTTTCACAGGTACCCTACTTTCACCTGGTCGCAATTATTTTAATTTGTCAGCTGATTAATGACAGAAATAGGATTCACTGCAGGTCAAAGTAACCCTTAGTGTTACTGCTTAGTTTCACACCCTCTTGTGTCAGGACTCACATAGAGCATGTTAAAAAGAACATGGCCTTTCAATTTCTCAATATTTCTCTTATATTTTCCACTACATGTTACTGGTGTAGGCAGTGTGCTGTAAATACAGTAGCTGTTCATCATTAGCTGGACAGCCATTCATCCAACAAACTTGCCCTTGAGCCAGATCTGTGAGTTATGCTTGTCCAATCAGAACATTGGATTTCACACAGTAGTCATCACGTTTTTAATAAATGAGCTGGCCTGGTTGTGACATGTGGAAAGTATCTTGCAGACAGTGAATCTTGGTGATGGCAGATAAATAAACAGTCAGTTGAAATGGCTGCATACGTGTGAGTGAGTGCACAGACTCTACTCTGTAACTTGGACGATAGAACAAATTCAGACGGCCTCGGGAGTCAGAGGTACAAACAAGTTATGAGTTTCATAAATTGGATTGTAGCTGTGTGATTGCAATCACCTTAATGAAAAGGCCAAACAATTTATTTTAACAAGATTAGTTTTTATTCATTTTATTCACGCTAAAGTTTTGATGACCTCAAGAAGTAAAAAGGTAACTGGACATATAAAAGACTGTAAAGTTGCTTTGGATAAAAGTGTGACTAAATGACTAAATGTAAATGTAAATGTAAAGGTTTTAGCATTTAGTATTTTAACTTCAACCCACCATTTACTGTAAAGTTAATTTTTTTAGCCTATACATTTTTTATTATTATTGTTTGTTATTCTATGTCAAACAAGAACAATTAAACCAGATTTTTTTATTATCAGTAAAAAATAAAGACACTCAAATCCAACACAGTCCAGTTTTTTTCTTGTTCAGATGTAAGTCATACATTGTGAGTAAGAATTGGAAATATGGTAATTTTTTGGTACATTTTATAAATATTTATGTGAGTCTCAGAGATGTGTTGATGTTAGTACTGCAAATATTCACACCCCATTTCCAGAAGGACCTCTTGTTTATACTCCTATTGTTTGCTTGTGATGATTAATTTTTACTTTGCTGGCTTCCTGATCTTGGAACTGTTTATGTCTTTGAGCTTCTCAGGAGTATACTCTGTATCTGAATATAATTATGTGTATAAAACAGAGCCCTGTGGTATGACACTATTATCAGTCTTCTCTCAAGTGGCTGTAGCTGTTGTTTGACCGAGACAGAAGTTAGGTGTTTAGTGGTTCCAGTCTTGATTTATTGTAAGGATCACTTTTGTTGGATGCAAAGCCTCTATCAAAATATTTTACTTTACCAAGGGAAGGTGTCAAAAAGATGAACTTTGATAACTTTCAGTTGAAGTCATTTTTTTAGATAACCCCCAAAGCAGCGTACTCAAAGGCAAGTCTATAAAGAACAGTCTGAAATCTGTTAGTTATTACAGGGTCCTATAGCTCTAAAGCTACTTTTACCTTGACTCCACTATCCAGTCATGGATTTGCTCCTTGAAAAGCACAGAAAATCCTTGTTCTTCTTGTCAGTGTATGGCATTTAAAACACCAGCCTCTGGGTCAGAAGTCTTTCTGTGTAACCTTCAGGTGGCTCCTTCCTTCTGCTATCCTTTTACAATCTGTTGTCAAAGAGGTAAAATACACTTTATGAACTGCAGGGATGATTGCTTCCTCACTTCAAAATGTGACAAATGTTAGATGTTGGCATTTCCAAAGAAAATGTTAACACATTATTTTGCATCTAGTCACAGAATATACAATTTTAGTAAATTTTCCTTTTGCACTTGTACTTCTGAGGTGTTGTATTTCTGAAGCATAATTTGTTCAGGGTTCATGTTTGGCATATGAATGTAGTGATGTAGAAATGTTCTCCGGGCTGTGTGTGTTTGTGTGCTTCTCTTTTTGTGTGTCTGTGCATAGCCTCCGAACTCTCCATACTGTAGCACTCAAGCCGCAGCAGATATATCTGCAGTGACAGGCCTTAAACAACAGGCGAGGAAGATAAGTGAGGTCGGCGTGAAATATGATTAAAGCACAGCCTTCCCCTCTCCTTTGATTTAAAGGAGCATGGCGCAAACATCTCCTCTTTTCCACCCACACGGACCCATACACATATATGAGCACAAAAGTCAGCCACTTTAAAAGGGAAAACCATAGAGAGCCTAAAAAGAGCCAAAGACAAAAGAGGAGAAGAAGATGGCGCTGGAAGAAAGAGCTTCCTCAGCATTTTCAGTAAGTTGTGGGGGCAGATGTTATTGTCAAGTCTTTCTCCTGACACAAAAAATGTCCTGAGGGAATGTGGAAGTTAAAAGTTACAAAGTCAATAGTGTTTGGCTTTACAAAAACACTTGTTCAACTTGAACCTTTGCGGTCACAATACAATTATTTTCCTCTAAAATGTAGGAATGTAGGTTGTGTCACAAGAAACCTGCCTTCACAAAGTAGACCGTCTTACCTTACTGTAAAACATGCAGAGCTGAACTTTGTTTAATTTGAACTGAAGAAAACTGTTTAATCATCTAATATTAACTGCTTCCTCTGCAAAAGCAAGAAATTGAGAAAAGTAAAAAATGAATAAAACAATGACGCCTTTTTGTGATCTATGTTAAGAGAAAGAAAATAGCAGGATTTAAATAATGCTGATCTTAGAGCTAAGAGCTAGGCTTTCGACTTGGGTTTGATGTAATGTCTTAGTATTTTGATTTGGGGAATAAGTTCAGTTTTCACTTTGTTAATCAAAGTCGCCAAGTAAAAACAGGCAGGTCACTCTGTTGGGAGGGGTGAGGGAAGGAGTTTTTAACTACTGTAACTTTAAAATAAATATATATGATAATACACTAATCAGAATTGATAATGTGAATGGTCATACATGTAGAGATGTAAAAGAACTGTTGTTGTGGTTAGAAGTTAAAAGCAGATCCTTTAAGACCCAGTTCTATTAAAAAAGGCTTACTTTTGTTTGACTGTGCATTTACAACAGTAAGATTCTGGGGGACTGAAAGTGCCAGCATTTCAAAACGCCATCTGTGTCCTCACAGGTGGTTGCAGCCGAGACACGAGGCTTAACCACAACCTACTATAGACCTATTGTATCTCCATATTTCACAGTTTTCAAATAAACTAACAGAAGCTATTAAATAGAACTTATAAACTTTGTTAGGTCTTGCCATGTTGTCCTGATGGTTGACTATTGGTCCATAAATCCATAGAGATTCAAGAGGTTATTCTGTTAATGGTCTTGATTTTTCTGTGTAAGTTTAATATATGTAGCCTTTTTTCTACTAAATAAACTGTTGAATCACTTCTGAACAATCTCTTTTCTCAGGATTTAGACGGCTGGTTGACAAGTGGTGATAAAACAACAGCAGCTGTATAGAGGTCAGCTTAAAATTAAGCAAAATGTTAAAATGTCCTCAGCAGTAAAGAACTGTCATTACATTCTGCCAACATTAAGCAAAAATTCATCCATAAATATTTTGACACCATAAAGGAATATTTTTATGGTATAGTCTTTCCTTACTTAGGTTTTTGTTTTAGTTTTTTTCCTGACCAGGTACATACTGTAATATATATTTCATACTTCATTGCCTGGTTAGAGGCTTAAAAGTATTGTATGTCAAGGATAATAATTAATTATTATTTTTGGCTTGAAATCAAATGTAAAGAGAAAAAGCAATTAAAAGAGTAAGAAAAAGTGTGAAGGTAAGGCAAATCAATAAGGGTGCTGAAAACAACAAGTCCTGAATACTAAAACAAAAAGTAAAAGCAGTAAAATCTGTGCAATAAGAATAATAGTGAAGTGTAAAGCAATGTGTTTTAGTAAGTAATTATACAGATGTCACTGATTCAGCAAGCTTTAATCCCTTAGGCATCCTTCCAGAACCTGGGCGCACTGATGGAGAAATCCCTATCACCTTTTGTTATAGCTCTAACTTCGGAAAAACTACGGAAATTCTGACTAACAATTAAAAAGGATGATGTTTTTGGTAGATTGATAGATAGATGGCTTTTCTGGTGTATAGCGCTATATACTCTTACTCCACAGAAATTCTCTCATCTGAGTGAAATGGGTCTGAAATTGCGTCATAGTGAGTTCCAGTCAGACCAATCATAACTAAAATGTATTAGGCTTTATGCAATGCTTTGTTTGGAAATGTATTGTGCGTCTATTGGTACTGCACCATAGAAATCTAACTTGAATCCCAATAAACGAGGGTAATTCTTTGTATAGATTTAAAAAATATAGACATAAAGCTGCTGTTTTCTATGCACAAGTAAATAAAAAGTGAATATATGATATGTCAGACCTGTGCATATACCTACCATTATGTGTTTAATGTCTGCAAACGATCAGAATTTGGATTTCTGGAATTAAAAGGTAATAAACCTTTTCATGCACTAACCATAAACAAAAGTGATCACGGATGTTTGCATATCAGTAGAATTCAAGTGGACTGATATTTACAGTATGTAGGACTTAGTAATGGACATATATAAACATCTTAAATATTAGAAACAGAAAAAATCCAGAGGCTTGATCTATTTATATGAAATTCACTGTAACTGACTCTGAGGACAATAAATGCATTATCATTTGTCACGATCCGAGTGACTGAGGATGGGTTTTATATTGGTAATAAACCTGGATGGCTTTTTAAATGCGTTATCAATCTAATGTCAGACTGTCTCGTGCAACTTCATTTCACCTGAGTTTGTTCCACATTGAGCTGAAGTGTCTGTAATAATCCCTCCATCATCTGTATTAGTTTCACTCCAGCGCTGTTTTAAATGAACTGTGTCGAGGCCTGCGTGGTAATACACAACAAGACAATAGAAAGTTTAGGGCTGCAACTTTGTGTTATGCTGCAGGAACAAATGAATCATTTATTAAGCTACCTATATCATATAGCAACGCTTCCTCAGATATAAATTATTCATTAGTACCTTTCACCTCTATACATCTTCATTTCCTGGACAGTTCCTTTGCAGTGTTTTTTTTTCTCTACTCCAGTAAGAGCTTTTGGCCAATGCTATTTATCTACATTTACATTCCTAAACACTTTGTGAACTAACATTTCCCTTCCCTTCTCTTTACGTGTCCCCCACAGGGAATTGTTTAAAAGAATCTAAACTCTAAATAGATTATTACAGATCCAAGCATTGCATGGCTACACTACAAACCATTTTCCTTTATCCTTATTTTCCAAAACACTAAGCTTGCATTTTGAGAGCCTGCACAATGATTGTTCATCCCTATTGTCAATCTGTGCCTGTAATTTGTCTAAATCCACTTCAGTGCCACAGGTGCGCGTTGATGCTTACAGTGTGTGCAGAGACAGAGATTGTATTTCACTATTTTTTGCTTCCCCCTGTGGTTATTGCCTCATCTCTCTCTGTGCAGAGGTGCAGAGGTGACAGAATGGGAAGCAACAGGGAACGTGTCACATAAACAGGAACTCTGCAGGAACATGCACAGTGTCACTTTATTTAACCACATACTGTGCACTTTGTAAATGATGATTGCACTCAGAACCGTGTTTGGTGATACTTAAACCCTCCACTGAATTACTGATTTAGTAAGTGTGAATATTGTGGAGCTACACCTGTGTGTTTGTGCTTTTAGAAGTGTCTGAGGAGCCCCTGTACATACTCACTTTGTAAGTTCAGTCCGCTCTGGTTAGAATGACTACAGCAAAACGTGTTTATTTTGTTCTTCATTAGGGCGGTAATCAGATGTGTTGAAGGTGTTTTTTTTACTGATTTTATTGTGCTAATGTGCTTTTAACTGAGGAAGTCTTAAACATTACGGTCGACAGTTTTGCCCTGAACATAGCGTGATTAAATGTTACCTTTTCTTTTAACAATGAAAATAAAAATAGCCTAAGCTAATATGTCTGTTTTTTAAAGGTTAAACATCACACTAAGTGCCGTCTTGATCACAGCACTTTTGTGTCATTATATGCTAATCCCAAAATGTAAAATGTAGTAAGGCAAAGGCTTTATTTTCTTTCCTTCATGTTGATGATGCCAACAATTAGTTATTTAAACCAAGCAGGCGACTCCAGCTACAAGATGAATGCAGCATAAGTCCCACCTTGGTGCAACCCTGGCTTCTCTTAATCAGCCTTATTCCATTTGTAATTTACCTCACAATGTAACAAAAAGCCAACCTATATCTTGCCTTTGCAATTTGGTTTAAGTCAGGTTCTTTTATTCATAAAACACAATGTAAAAGAGAAACAAAAGTGCAACAGACATCATGTCAATCTGAGACATTGTGATTAAATATTCAGAAACCCTAAAGTAAACACAATCACCCTAAAAAAACCCTAAAGTAAACACAATCATCCAAAGTATGCAAGATCATATGATGTATACACATTGTAAGTTAATGGGTGTGTTATTTTTTTTTAAAAATACATTTTCAAATGTGCTATAATACTCACAGATGCTAAAAAATGTATACTTTTACTCAAAAGTTTATCATCAAAATCAAAAGAGAAGCCATGAGAAAGTCAAGGAGATGCCTCTGGACAGTAAAAAAACAAAAAAACAAGCTGTTTCTGGAAAAACTGCTTGTTCTCATGTTTGGGCAATACAGCAGAGACCGTCTATCAGCCCCTCCAGTCTCGGTTCACTTATTGTAACCTCTTGCCATGTCAAAAGCAGACCTCCCTCCTTCTGTCTTTCTACTTTTTATCACCAGCAGTTTTATGTGCTCCAGAAACTCAGTTTGTCTTCATCTCTCCCTCGCCGCTGATGCGCTCTGTTTGTTTACCAGCTATTTGCCAATTGTCTGTCTACTCTTCCTCTTACTCCCACAGTGGCCCTTCCCTTTCTGGCCTCTGTACATTCTGGTCTCGTCCATTTACCTCAGTGTGGAGCTTGTACTTGTATACAAAGCATTCAGGACTGCAAATAAACACCCACCTTGCCATGGGCCAGTTTCTTTGGCAGCATTTTGTTACAATTTAACATCCAGAAATTACAGCTATATTGAATAATACGTCTCAACCCAATGCACAGAGGATATCTAAAATCCAATACAGTGGGCTCGTGCTTGTGATTGGGAGACAAAACCCCAGTTACAGTTCTCTGGAGTGTTGGTGAAGTTTAGGTTTTAGGAGGATTTGGCTAAATGTTTTGAGTAGTAGTCAAGACCAAAATAACTGAGACAATGTCAGGACTGAATATACCAAATCCTTTCACAGTGGGTTCAAACAACATGCTAGAATCACACAATTTGATAACGTTGTTAGTTGGCTAAGTTTTTCTCATTACGGTAGTTTCTATAGCATTAAAGTCAACAGTATAGTTGGAGCCCAAAACTTCTCAATACCACCAAAGTTCTTTCTTCCCACCTACCACTCATGTGTCTGGCTCTGCCTCCATGTGTCCTTTCCTCACTCGTTAGTGATTTAATGACAACATTGTCCCAATTCTCAACTAAGGCTTCTCACTTGGCTCTAACAAGTCTGTGCTTCGTCCTGACCCTATCCACCCACCACTCTTTCGTTAAATTCTAATCACCTCTCATCCTTCTTCCATTTTGTCATTTTGTCTTGATTTTCTTTCCTCCTCAAGTCCCATTAGTTTTTGTTATTGGAAATTTGGATACCAATTGGTTGTTTTTTCTCCAGAAAGGTTGTCTATATGTGAAATGAAAGTCTGTCAGTGGCAGACAATACAGTATAACAGTATATAACACAGGCTATTGCTATACAAAATGTATCAATTTCTGTAAAAATTGTCATCTAACTTGTATAAAACATGGAAGTCATTTGTGAACTGTTGAGCTGGCAACATTAGCTCTTTATGTGCTATTAAAACGTTGTACAGCACCCTTTTTATTGGTTAACTCTTGTTACTGTTGTAGGACTCGAGCCCAGTCATGGGACCAGTCTTCAGACCACTTAAGGTCTTAAGCCTTGTCTCGGAACTCTTTTTTTCCGGTCTTGTTCCAGTCTCATTATTGAGTTTAAATGTGTGTGCGTGGATCTTTTTGATTATGACAGCATTTGCGTTTTGGCATTGTGTAAATGGCCATTTGATGTCCATGCTCTGGAATCTTCGTCTTGATACCTGCTGGTCTTGGTAATTCAGTCTTTTACAAAAGGATCTGGGCCACTTTCAAACAGTATGTAGTCCTTCACTTACAGATTGCCTAACTTTGCACTTAAGCAACAATAGCTTCGTTTCCATTATGGGTACAGTATGGGTCCTCATTCTGTGAAGAAGCTGGCCAGAAGAGTAAAAACTATCACTGTTACTGGCTGTAGCTGTAATTAATACCCTTCACAAACTGATCAAGGTAAAGCCTGCTGTATGTGTCTCTTGAAGAGTTAGACAGATGACTGTGAGAGGAAAAGCTACGCGTTATGCATGATGACTATCTCAATATTTCTTCACCTCAAAACTGGATGTCAGCAAAGGCGTAAAGAATCTGGGGGTAATTTTTGAGAATTGAATTTCAACAAACAAGTTAATGCTGTTGTTAAAGCAAGCTTTTTCCAGCTGCGCCTTTTAGCCAAAGTTAAGCCAGCATTGATCCTGCAACACACTGTATGTAGGCATCACGCAGTCCTCACTCCATCGTCTGCAACTGCTCCAAGCTGCTCGTCTCTTAACAAACACATCCAGACACAGTCACCTACACTGGCTTCCAGTTTGTTGATTTAAAAATTCTTATGTTTACTTTTAAAGCTCTTGATGGCCTTGAAACACTTTAGCTTACTTATTTAGACTGGCTTTTAACAAATCGTAGCACTGCTTCACTTTCAGATTTCTAACCTTGGTTTGTTTATTATTAATGTGTATTTTTTCATTGGGTTATTGTTTTAATGTATTTATATAGCTCCTGTTTTAAATGTAAAGCACTTTGGTCTCCATTTTGGTTGTTGTAAAGTGCTATACAAATAAAGATTGATTGGTTGATGATGCTGAGTTATGCAGCGTTCAAGTGCCGAATCTAGTGCTATCATAATACGCATGGTATAGTTGCAAAATACACCTATAATGCAGCCTTCATTGGAACACATTTTCTTTCTGTGCTTCCTCTGTGTTTGATCACTGCATGCATTTTAAATCCCACTAGAGCTAAGGAACAGATATACTATAAATGTAGTTATTATAGGTTAATAACATTTAAAATACATTTTAAATGTTTGAAAACTATTTTTTTTTGTTTACAAAGTATTCAAAACAGCTTTGTATTTGACCTGTACCATAACTGAAAACAGTTTGTGCTGATGCAGGGTACTTGGGTGTAAATAAAGAATTTCATAGAATTTCAAAAATTTGGAGAACCACTGCTTTAGCTGAAGGGTCCACAAAGTGGGACGGATTAGCCCCGTCCTTGTGGAAACAAGGCTAATCATGCCTCGTTATACTGATTGTCATTAAAATGCAGGAAGACAAATTCTCCAGTGACCTGTTATTAAGGTCATCACTGTAATAACATAGATTCACTTATTCAATCAGAGACTCAACACATGTGCTTATTCACGCTGTGTTTTCCCCCTTCCTTTCCCCTTCACACGCCTGTTTGTCTGATCTCACCCAGTGGTTCCATGCCCCTCACGTAACACCGGTCCATTCTTGCTCCTCACTAAACCCTGCTTGTGCCTTTTCTCTCCTCTTTTTCCCCGTGGGAGAGTTTGCGGTGAGCTGCCAGGGAGTGAGGATGATTGAGATGGATGTCCTCGTGGTTAACTGAAGGACACAGACAGACCCTGTTGGGGTCCCCAATGATAGTAAGCGCCAAGTCAGTGCTCTGTTAGCCAGCCTATTGTTAAATCACCCACTGATTGATGCTCTTTGACAAATGTGTGAGAAGATTTGGAAACAGCAGGCAGGTTTGTTGTCCGGCAGCCTGAAATGCGGCGCATGCAAACAAAGACATCTGCCACATTATTGTAGTTGGGATTTATGAATGTATTATAAGCGCTCCAGGAGAAAATGTCACTCTGTGTAATATTGATGAGTCAAAGAAGATATTGTAATACACCTGTTCATGTTGTACCTATGTTAATTTTTTTATATTGTTGTTTTCTTTTCTTGTTTATTTTGTTTATCTGTTTATTTTACTTTGCTACAAAATGTTCTCTATAAATACATTTGTACAACTTGTACAATGCTATGCCCCACTTTAAAGTCAATCTCCTGTGTCGTAACAAATGTTTGTAAAAATAAAATATGTTTCCTTTGAAAAGCTACAATCGATGCTGCGTAGCAATACGCAATGGGGAACATTCTTTGTTCGACCGGTTGTGAAGCACATGTGTCAAACACGCCAAGAATTGGCCTAAATTAACCTCAGTTGGTGACGCACCTGGAGGTTATAAATACAGGTGACGCGGAAAGGCCTTCAATTTACTTTGTCTGAAAGGACGTCGGCTGAAAATAGTCACCCTATGATTTCAGGATTACAGATTAAACAGTACATTGATGACATTATTGTAAAACCTTGAGCTCAAAACCAAACCAAAGTTTCGTGCTGTTGCTCCAACCTAAAGCATTTTCTGTTACCTCACACTTGTCCATGTAGTGTCAAATGTCGGTAATTGCACAGGAGTGCTGAGGCTGAACAGATCCAGTACTGATGGAGGCGATGCAGCTGGTGCTAATGTGTTGCTGACATTTTGCTTTTGCTGTGTCGACCATGTCCTGTGATTATGCCCTTATGCCCTGTGTTTCTCTAGTTGCTGATAAAATGTTTTCCTCACCTCCATCTTAAGTAACCTAGAGTTATCAGAGGCAAATGACATGTCAGATCAGCAGGTTTTGTGTGGACCATAAGACTGTTTAGATGCTTTCACTTAACATCCTAATGACAGAACCTACTGTTGACACATTACTGTAATGAGTTTGATTTACACAACTGGTCCTTGTCAAGCCCCACCTCTGCTCTTCCATGTTACAGTTATAGGTGGAACAAGCTCACTTTATTACTTTATTAGAGTGAACAGTTATTCACTTGCAGTTGGTAAAGTCCCCACATTCTCGTTAAAAAGCTGTATAAACCTTTAGTGTAGTGTAGTTTAACATGTTTGTTCGGTTTGAATCTAAGTTTGATCACAAGAGATTTGATATAATTTCCAGAGTTAAAAGTCAGCCCTCGAAGTAAAGTTTTGAATCTTAAAAGTATTTGGCTCTGTTTGCATTTTTAGTCTGGACAAAGGAATTAGATCTCTTGTGGCCAGTCTTAATGCAAGGTGTGAATGCCCTAAATCTGTCCTGGAGGAGCCCTCCTAATACGCCCTGAGAGATCGGGTTATGTATGAAGATTTTCCTGCAGGTGAGAGTATGTGTCTTGAGAGACCATCTACGTCACTGGCATTGTGATTTCAGCCAAAGATGCTAGTTGTGCTGTTGTGCTTAAGCTGTAAAATATGGGATTTTTATTTTTTATATTTGATCTTATATTGGCATATTTTAATAGGAATGATCTGTGGAAATAAGAGCCCTTAAGACACCATCTAGGCTTTAGTACAAAGGATTTTAATACACAAGAATGTTTGTGGGCATTTGATAGGCAAGCTTTGGCCAATCACATGCTCATGCATAAAGGGTCTCTCTGGTAGGTTGGTCTACTTTGGTGGTCAACATTAAATCATGGCAGGAGTGAAACACACAAGTGAAACAAGCATACATATTGATAATACATTCACACAGTGATTATCTAGATGGATATAATTCAACTGAACTAGAGGCTAAAAGGCTGGACAGCTCACTGCCATCGTGGGGGGTTGGGAGAGTGAAAGGAGTTACAATATAGTATAGAATGGATATATCAGAAAGTGAAGCACTAGCTTTGTCTTTCTTAATAGTACCAGTGGCCTACACAGTGGTTTTATTTTCTGTAAGGAGAAAAAGTATTGAGTATGGGCAGTCAAACTAAATGACTGTGCTAGTATACCTTCAGGTTATGGTAACACCTGTTCAAAATGAAAAGTATATGTGGTACAAAAGGTGTGAGCCCATCTCTTTTAGCTCAAGGACACAAGCATTTGTTGTAATAACCTCAAGAAGACAAAGAATGTGATTCATGTGGGAGAAAAATTCTTTGCCGTGTATCGTATTACAAATGTCCCGAAGCTGAGATATTGTTCATAAAGTGGCATAAAATTAGCTTCTGTGATGGAGAGTCAGAACAAATCTTTTTGTGCAACTGCTGCAGGTAAACTGTGCAGTGTCCTTACCACTGACTCACATTACACACAGCTTATTGTCAGTTCTACAAACATGTAATTCACCATTTAATGACTCACCAGAAAAGCCCCTGGATAAAGGTGATTCATTATTGCGGCGAGAGTGGAGAGTGATGAAACAGAGGAGAGTGGCTTTGGTGAGTTAAAAACAGGAGTAAAATTATTTTGTATTATTATGTTTCTACACTTTTATATCTACCATTTTCTTATCACTGCAATTGTTGTGTGATGTCTTAAATGTAAGATCTGTAATTCATCTTGATTCTGAAAGCATGACTTCATTCTCAAAAAAACCTTGTACATTGCAAAGTGGATGGGGCAATAGCCAATGGGATCATGACATAAACAAAGGCTGCAGTGCCGCTTTCGGGGTCAACATACAGTAAACATGCAGTTGTGGTGAAGCTCAGCTGTTCATGACTTCAACACAAGCTTTTATTTTCTATTTTGAGCTGTATTTTACCCAATATTTTATGATGACTGTAGACTCCATTTTACAAGATAATTAGAGATCTGTGGTTAATGTGGCTGTTTCATTTTTGTTGAACCGTACTCAACTCATTTGAAGTGGTTGAAACATACCGCTATGGCAGCATTCACTACAGAGTTTATTTTACCTGTAATAATGTCTTTCCTGTGATGAACTGGTCTAGCACGTTAGAAAAGTGAATGTGGAACTGTGCAATACTCATATTTGTTTTGAAATATCCACATTGCACTGATCTAGTCAACACTTCCAGACTTCTAGTCTACACACCAAGCAACAGATGCAGACTATTTCACTCTTCGCTGGCTTTTAGATGTCTGCTGCTTTTTAGTACGGCCTCCCTTATAATTAGTTTTTAATCAATGTTAGTGCCACAGCCCTGAGGCTAAGTTAAGGTCAAGCAATATTAAAACCTCTGCACTTTGTCCATTTGGGAAATCGATAGATACAAAAGTGAAGCTTTCACAAAGTTTTTAATAGTGTTGATGTTTACTCATCTTCACTTTTTAAACTGATTTAAAACAACATTGTAACCATAACTAATAAGAAAACTTCCTCTGTCAACAATCATAATTTATTTTTATATTTATATAACCTACCTGCTGTTGCACTTTTGACTGTTTGTGCTGATTGGATTCAGTGTAATATGTTATTGTCCATTTATTCTCCCAGGAGATGATAGTAAACTTTATTTCATTTAATTAAACAGCTACAATTTTAGAGGGCGAGATTTGTTCTTTGATTTGTGGTTACCAAAAACAAATCCTTACGAAATGTTTCCATCTGATTATACAATAATTAGTGCAGTTTATGCTCACTAAATTTACATTTGGGTTTGATTTGACGTAAATTCCCAGTCTCTTAATGTTTACACCGTGTGTGTGTTCTGCTAGTCCAGCCATCTAACATAATGAGAGGACCTTGCAGTTGACTTAAAGGCTTAAGAACGGGGGAAAGTTGGCAGTGAACTGTCTTGACAACAAGCTGCTTAGTCTGGAAGTGCTGATGGTGCGCATACTTTAATTATTGTGAGGTCAGATGAGCGAGCAGGATTCATATGGTCAGCACTCTCAAGATGTCTGAATATAAGCTCCTGAGTCAACTTATGCAACTAACCAGCCATCCTAATTCTTTTATATTCTAGACTTAAAGTGGTCCTTGCGGATGCATGTTAGATTTCCGGGGAAATTCAAATCCTCGGACAGATAAAATAGTAGAAGTTACTTTGGGGCTCTCTGAGCGTTCTTAGATTGTGTGATTTAAATGGTGTAGATTGTGTTAAGGCTGTTTTCACACTAAAGTATAATAAATGTGCTGTGCAAAAGCACCAATTTCATCTGTGAGGCCCATATTAATAATACTATATTTTTAATGCTTAGCTGACCGTCAGTTTTGGTGGTAATAAGATGAAAAAAAAAAAATAGTAAGTACCAAAAATCTTTACAAGCACTGTCACCTCACAGCAAGAAGGTCCAGAGTTGGACACCAGGGCTGGATGGGCTGTATAGACTTTACATGTTCTCCCTGAGCTTGGGGCTGGGAACATGCTTTTTTTCTGGACAGTGACATTACCAGGGTACCGTTACCAATGAGATGAAAAAGGGATAATAAAAATAAAATACTAATAATTAAAGCCCAATACCTACAGGTAATATGCTTTATCGAGTTTCCCTTAGATTTACCAACACACTGTCATCGTAGACAATGTTGACATACACCGGCCTTTTTGACCTAAACTGACATCTTTTATTGATGCTGTGTTGACATTTTGTCTTGTGGTGCAGCCTTGTGATGTTTCTGATATAGGTCACACACATGAAGTCAAGGTCCATCATCCCCCGTTTACAGAGTGGACTATCACATTTTCCCATTTTAAGGTCATGTGGCTTCAGTGATTGATCCGCAGATTGCCGACATTATTACAGCAGAATGAGTTTCTATATAGGAAATTGACTATGAATGTTGAAACAGCATGTCGGCTCAGTGGTTAGTGCTGCTATCTCAGCAGGAAGGGACTGGGTTCAAACCTGTTCGTGTTCAACACAGCAGAGATGAGACACAGAGCATAAAGCACTTACTTATTATTATACACATAATAAGGCAAAACATTACAGCTTCACAACTTTAATACTGATTTTATCAAGAAATTGATTAAATCTGGGTACTATACTTTTGATTGATTCCTTGGTTTACTATTGGCACGGCCGAGGCTTAATAAAATCATCACATCACTACACAGTGCGTTGATGGACAGGTCCACACTGCTACTTACAATTCGTTTAGCTTAAGGCTTTTTTCCTCACAAATATCACACAGAAAATGTGTCTGTTCAGTAGACTCAAAACATAATATAAAACACCATGGGATGCTTGGCTGCTGTCTGATTGGTTCCCATTAGAGAAGGTGTATATGTGTACTACAGCCACTCAAGGAGGACATCGAGAGGAAGGAAGGAAAATGCCTCACAGAGTTGATATTGTGTCTATTTGTATTGTTTGTGGAATCTATAGGACTCTTTGAAAAGTGGATCATCAGTGAGCATACTGATGGAAGTAGCATGGCACTTTTTTGGCACTAACTCATACTGACCGACCCATGTGTTATTGCTTTATTAAAACAGGTCTAATGAGTGATCTTTTCTGTACACTTTTTTGGTATAAAGACTTTACCTGATATAGATTTAGAAGATTTGGTGGCTTGAATGAAAATTAGCTAATCTAAAATCCAACTCTGACTTGGTATGTCTTATTTATCTTTTTCAGGATATTGGCTACAGGACACCTGACACTAATATAAAAAGGATTGACTTTCACATTTGCCAATCTCAAGCCTTTGCTCTTCGCTGACTCACTCTGATCATATGACCAATAAAAGAGCTTCTGTTTGCACCTGTGACAATTGATGCACATTCACAGAAAATCAGCCTCTGACAAATCCTGAAAAGCCATAATCCGCTCTTTTGCCTGACTGTGTATCACAAAGCATTTTGAATCTATTTCATCCATCACACTGCAGGCTTCACAGATAACGTGACACACTTACCACCCAATGACTTACATGTAATTGTGGGATTTACTAATAGACTATGAAGAATAAGTCTCTGAGAAATTCCGATAAGGTGTGGATGAGATAAACCGTAGGAAGCGGAGTGCCTCAGTGAATCTGTTGTGTGTATCAGATGTGAGAAATGGGAATATTTATGACTTGTTTCCTATTCTGCTTCTGTTTTTTTTTTTTTTTTTTTTTTTTTTGCTTTGTCACTTTAGATTCTCAGTTGAGTTTGCATTACATAGTGTGTACAAGACAAGTCACAGATTAGATCAGCTAATCTTTCAAGTCAAGCCCTACCTCAAAGTAAATATGAGTGAGGTACTTGTGAGGTCACTTTATGACTTTATTAGTCCTTTACATTGGTCTTGAACAGTTCTCTCTTCACGCTGCAACCAGCTTGTTGACAGGAACAGAACAGTAGGAGCACTTTAGTTCTTGCCACTGTTCCCACGTTTCCTGTCAAAAAAAAAAATGTATATCTTATTTTTAAAAGTGTAATAGGTTTGCCCATCTAGGGCCCAGAGGCCGGCAGACCGACTGCTCACATTCTCAGTGCTGAAAATGTGGAGCAAATGTTAGCGACTAGAGTAAGCTTACATTACATTAAGTTTAATGTAGTAATTTAATACCAGTTTACAGTATATTTACTATAAACCTAGGGATATTTTTGCACTGAGAACATTTGTATTATAAGGCTGGGGATTAACACTTCCATACACAATACATTTTCCGGGTTATCAGTCTGAACCCTGACGGGGGAGGATCTGAGGATATCTGTAGTGCAGCTGACTTGAGCCGTGCTTTGACACCATCCAGCTGGAGCTCTGAGCTGAGTGCTGCAGGCTGATTGTGTCTGACCCGATCTGCAGGTGGATCACTGACTTCCTGACAGGCACAAAGCAGCCTGGGTGGCTCACTGAGGCCACACAGAAACAACACTTCACACAGGCTCAGCGTGGAGGAAACAACAGGGTTCAGTCCACTCGCTTGTTCCCTGTCCATCATGCACTGGCACGGTACAGATTAGAATAGTGAGACTGGGGTTTCAATTGTGTTCATTCATACAATACACACAATACACAGTGGCAGATAAACTGAACAGTTTATTGTAAAATTAGAGAAGATACTTCATAGTGCTTGAATATGTTGTGGTAACAGTACACACTTTTCTGAAGCAACAGCTCTCTCAGACTTGCAACAACATAAAAACAATGCCGTCAAACAAGTGCCACACAAACTGTGCTATCTGAGATATAATTGATTTATTTATTTTTTTTGCAATTACACTGTTTATTGCAAGAGTAGTACTTTACTTAAGGGAAACACTTTGGAAAATTGACCACACGCACTGACCAAAAGTTGTTACTAAACTCATATGGTACTTTTTTATAGGATGCTTTGTAACCTTTGAGACAATGGAAACTGACTTACTGGAACTTACCCCACAACGCAGTTCCATTGGAAACATAAACAGGAAATGTGCACAGAGAAATGCACGGATACATGCTAGACTCTGTATATAAAATATTACCAAAAGTTGATTGTAATTGAAAAGCTGATCTCTAGCAAAAAAATTTTTTTTTTGTTTTTCTTTTTTTACTTAACAAGCCTGATTTATACTGCTCCACAGAACAGTCTGCAGAACAGTCTGAATACCTAGCTCAAGGTTAGTTCTTTTTTTTATCCTATAAGGATAATAAAATTACTTTGTTATTTTATTTTTTGTTTTTTATTCTTAATGACCAAGGACACGTTTTAATTAATTTGGGATGGCATAAATGATTTAAAAAAAAAATAAATCTAACTGTGAACATTAATAATCCACATGCACAAAGTGTAATTGAAGTGTTATCAAAGATTTCATCTCTTTTATGCCTTACAGTGCAGATTTGTCACTGATATTTCTTATTTACAGCCTTTTTCTTCAATATAAACACATCAGCGTACACTCACGGCAACAACAGCTGCAAAAACAAAATCTGTGTCAAATTAGAGACGCAACACCTTCTCAACCATGAAATTGTGTCTGAATTAAATCTTCAGGAGACAATCAGGGCAAGAACCGCTTTAGGTAATCACGAGGCTGCTAATGATCATAAACAGGATGAAATTATCTATAGTCTGTAAATAAGTGCTAAAGTGGTCTAAATGGTCACTGAGGCAGATCCTTAAAATTGTTTAGTGGCTCCTCATCAAGGCTTTCATGAACTCTATGCTTTTTAAACACAGCCACGTTCACTAAAAGGAAATATAATGGGACTGACAGCAGTTGAACAGTGATAGATGTCCACCTCATTAAGCCAGACAGAGAAGAAGACAGCTCAACCTCATAAGTTGCACATCATTACTGGTTCTTGGACATTTAACTAATGGGAACATAAATACCCTGTTGCAGTCAACTGACAACAATGCTTACGTCTAAAATTAAGGATTTAGAAATAATGAAAAGACAGAAGTAATAATGTGGTTTTAAAGCTAAACTAAAGTGTAAAGTCGGAGCGTGTCACTTTTTTGTAGAATCTTTGTAACAAAACATAGTATTGACTGATGTAGTCTATTTTCTTATTTTTTTTAGTACAATGCAAGTTTAACTAATTTAGGTGAAATGGGTGTTTTGCAATGTAAATGGTCCAAGTGAGCTACGTTTCATAGAATTATAAAGTTTAAGTCAACATTACCTACATCTGAATATCATCAAAAAGAGTATTTCTTTATTCTAAGATGTGACCATGATTGACCACTCCTGCAGTCAGTGTATGCTGCAGCAGGTCACTAGTAACACTTTCAACCTTACAAATTGATGCTACATAAATCCAATGCTATCTTCTTCTTGGAAAAAGTTTATCATTCTTGCACAAGCAGATATTTTTTGTTCTTATTACCAGCTAACATTGCATAACCTTTGTACAATGAATGTAGTTCTAGAATAACTAAAGCCACTATTCAGAATTTCCAAGTAACTGTTTCAAAACAAACCTAGCCTCTGTAAAATGCAGATAGCAATAAGTTAATTTACAGAAGCATTAACCTCCATGTTGTTTTAGAGGGGCATGGGTGTATCCATTGTCTGTGGATTATTTAAATGTTTAATGAAAAGTGGCAGCTATGATTTAGGCTTTTTGCTGTTTGATATTTATTGTCACTTTTTTCCAAACTTCTTAGGCAAATATATATTTTTTGGGATACAGTTTTAACTATGCTGTTTAAGACAAAAGCATTTTCAAAGCCATTTGTTATTTTTGCTTTGTTTTTTTAGTGTCTAAATATTTGACAAGGAAACAAACCCAGAAAGTATTTTTCTAGTTCAATCCCTACCTATGCACTGTTTGCCCTCATAAATACCCGGATAAAACAAGGTTACCATTTAAACCTCGTCTGCTTCCTATGACCCCATAGTCAGTTTGCCTTAAGCCACAGCCAACATACCTCCTCCTCTCGTGCCATACTTTCCACTCTGAACTTATTACAATATATTCTGGTTTGATTTTAACTTTAATGTCTTTGTATTATGCCCTGTGTGCAGTTATCCAGCTGGGAATACACACCCGCTTGTCAAGGCCCTATTTTGTAGTCTGAACATGGGGAGGCTGGAGATCAAAGCCTGGACCGAAATACATCAGCTGCTGTCCCCCGTACAGCTGCTCAGTGTGGTGCCTTATCTGGACTTGCCAGGGAAAACTTCTTTCCACTTCACGAACTGCAGACTGGTTTGTGCAAGAAAATGCCAAAAATATTTATCTATACATGGCTGGCATGTGGTTGTGTCATGAATGTTGAGCAGTGTGGCAGCTGGTGCACCACAGTGGTCTAGTGTGCAACTTATGCAGACTAATGCACCCAGTCAGGACGCCCTGTGACTCTGTGATTAGGTAAACTTATATAAAGAGCATGCAAACAAGACTCATTCAGTCAGCAAAATTATTTGTATTAACAAGAGCAGAGCACTTGCGCTCGAGCTTAAGTAAAAATGAATAACATATGTTGCCAGCCAATTATAGGAGCTCCTGACAGATAAATTAACACATTTGGTGTTTTGGGTCTTTTAGTCTTGTTGCAAACAAGTCAGAGAGCAGCAGACAAATTTTGATTGTCTTTGTGTCTTGCTGTCATGTGTCAGGCTCCACTTAGTCTTGTGCCTGAGAGGAGGGGTGTGAACAATTCCTGTGCTGGATGGGACAGATTTAAATTGTTGCTGTACTCCTGCACCGGGTGATGTAAATGTCCTCCAGGAAAAATGAGGGTGCTGTAGCAGGTTTAAACACTCTATGCAGAGACTGTCAGCTGCAGAGCAGTTCCCACACCACAGGGTCCAGCCTGCTTCGTCCTCCTCAAAAACTACAGACAATGGTGGGTCTTTTTTTTACAATGCTTGGCAGTCCATAATGCCGAAAAATATACATGCCTCCACCTTGGATTTTATTATTAATATTTTTGACTATGGAATATTTGTCTCTTTATGCTCCTTTCAAATATTCTGTTAGGACTTTCTCCCACTCATGCCGGTCTCAGTCAGCCTAATAACGAGAGTCCTGACATTTTGCAGAAAAAGTGCTTTAGCCAAATAAACACACTATTCTTTTGTTTTTATGCATATACTACTAGGGGCACACCTCATGTGTCATCACTTTCTGGGATAATAATAACTGGCACACTTCAGACCCCTCATCCTGACACTTCAGTTTTTAGGATGTTTTAGACTTAAGGAATATTCTGCAATCAAATGTTTACCAAAGTTAAAAAACGCACTAGCTGAAAGTAGAAGCAATGAGCACACATTTTCAACCACATTTTACTTAACTTTAGTTATATTTCCCCTCTATTTGTTGATAACAACTGTAATAAGTCCAAAGCTTCCAGCCAAACCAGGTTGTTCCATAATGTTATTCTTTTGCCCTGTAAAGCCCCTTAAATGCAGCCAAGAGAAATCCCAGCCCCTTCCAAAAGCTCTGAGCAAATGTGTTATCAAACTTCTGAGGCTTTCAGGCCATCTGTTACCTGAAAGCTCTGCCGTAGCAGCCGTCTATCTGCCTCTCTGTTCCTCACTGATATATGTGCACTTATTTCCACACACACACACTTTGCTAAGGGATGTCTACACGCAGCCAAATCTCCTGGGTTTTGTTTTTCTCAAAGCGAGATAAGTCATCAGTCTGCTTGGGTTGTTGAATCCCAGAATGTCATCTTTTACAGCGAGTCTCAATGGCAGAATTTATCTCCACGCGGCTGAGACGATACAATCTGAGCGGTGACTAAAAAGGAGCGAGTGATAGCTGACACAGAAGAATACAGGGGATGGTTAGATGCATGGTTGGATGGATGAGTGGCTACAGGGATGAGAGGATGGCGGAAGAGTGGCAGATGAAAAATGAAGCATAGGGGGAAAATGTAATTATATAAAGGGGAAAAAAAAGTGGCGTGGGAAAGATAAAGATAAAGGGATTTTAAAGTGAGAGGACACAACAGTCAAAAAGTAAACAATTAAAAATAGAATAAAAAAAGGAAGGTACAAATCATAGACTGTATATAATAAATAGGTTATTTTTGTTTAAAATTCATCTACAGTTTTCAGTTTGCCTTCTTCCTTTAATATTCCCGTAATGTTTTTAATGTTGTAAAGAAATCATTTACAGCACTTTTTCAGGAACAAGAAATTAAATAGTCCACCAGTATTTTTCCGTAGGTGTCAATAAAAGGCTGCTGCTGCCAATAAATCAAAGAGTCTATGTTTTAAAATGTACACTTAAAGAAAAGAAAAAGTGTATGCAGTTGTCAAGACAACATGAATACACCCTGGCCTTAATAAAGCGGTTATGTTTTTTTGAGTCAGCTTTATCTGTGATATTTGCCTAAGATTAATCTAATCTACAACTGCCTCAAACTACCATGAGCATTAGCACAAGCTGTGCTAATACTCTTCTCTCAGGTAGGGTTTCACTGGAAGTAAGTGTAAGAAAAATCAGTTTTATGTCTCTGTGCCAGTCCCCAATACAAAGGTTTTTAGGCCTAAATGTGTATTTTTTTCCATTAGTAAGCAGTAAATGTCAGTGGTGCAGAGTTTTGTATGTATTTCAATAAACTGCTTAGTAACTCTTTGTTATTTTAAGCAATAGAGGAACAGAAACCAATCAGTCCAAACTATATCACAGCCAGAAAATGACGATGGTAGGGGGTCTATGGTACAATAGACGCAAATCATTCTTCTTCTTTTAAATTTTTTATTTTATTTTTATTGTTACGCAGCAGTTTGTTGGCACAGTTAATTTGACTTGATAAAAGCCATTATGAGTTTGTTCATTTAGAGCATAAGCAGCTTCATAACACTGACACTCCACTCTGCAGGTATGCTCTATTAATGACTAATTAATGTTTGTTGAAGCATGAGCTGCAATAATTGTGGTAATAATAGTAGCTGTGACTAATACAGAGGCAAGTTATACGAGACATTTTTACATTACAGTCTTTTGATTCATCAAAGAACAAGCCAGTGTGGTCAAATGTAACAGGTAATTGTAATTCTCCAGATAATTTACCATCTGAAGAAGAGGAATGTTATGGTCATCATTCTTTTTTAGTTTACAGTAGTAATCTTGAAAAAGGACAACTCTCACACATTTCCCATTAGTTTATACAGTACATGTTATTTTACATCTGTGCACATTTTCATCAAACCCAGCAAACAAGTGGTCACCTCAATGACCCTCTTTAGAAACAGCTCTGAACGGATCTCTATCGTCAATGCTATTTTTACAAAATGCAACTGAAAACAGACTTTCTTTCAGGGGAAACATCCACAGGAACAATAATCCTAATGCTAATGTTTAGTCTTTTGTTATAATGTAACAATGTTTATCAGCATAACATAGTCACACAAAAGTCTGTTACAAATCATTTTGTCAGAACAACTATAAATGACAAGATATGAATGCATCCATCAGTGAATTTGACAGGTGCGTGGTGCTTTAAAAGTCATATAAATGAGATGAAATACAGTGCATCACGGAGCTCTGAAGTGTTCTATTATGTCACTCTTTACCTGTTCCAATTTATTTATGTGTCACCAATAACATGATGTCTTGGAAAGTGTATGCTCTAATTATGTAACAGAGTGGAAATGATGGTGCCACGTTGTTTGATTGTAAATGGGTAGTTTTAGTATTACATTGTTTGTTTAATTTACAAACCACTGGAAGTTAAATGTACACAAACAGTTACAAAATAGCAGTAATTCTCTTCTGTGCCCAATAAAGTGCTCAATGCTATGATATAGCTACCAAAATACTCCTCTCTAGTGTAGCACAAGCTAAAACTAGTAGCTCAACTTTCTTTTTTGAATTGTATTTTATTTATTTATTGCATTTAAATGACTGTAACAGATGTAATGGTGATAATACTGCGCCATTAATTGTCTTCCGGCCAACATCAGGCTCCAAATAGTGTCATTATAGCAACAGGGCACAACCCGTGATTGATGTAGTCTGACGCTGCAGCAGAATGTGTATAGTTTTAAAGTCACACTAAGTCATCAGCTCTTTTTTTGTTGTAGAGAAAAATCTTTTTGGCTGGTTAAAAACTGCAAATATACTGGAAGAAAAAATGCTAAAAAGACACATTCAGTAAGTTTTTTTCTCCTGTTCAATGTTTTCTACTATTCCTCATTTTTATATTGACTGGGGAGACAGGTTGGTTCATTGATAAGTAAAAATGCAAATAAGTGTACATGTGTGTATCAGTAAACATATAGTACCCTAAGTATTAAAAAAAAGCAAATGCTTTTATTTCGTAACTGCAAGCAAACATCTGAAAAGCCACTTTACTCGTTGCACTTTACTCGAAGAGTAAAGAATGTAAGAATGGGCTATAATTATAGGTTAAAATCTGCTTGTTCTTCGATCAATCTGGTAACAACTTTTACAAAGATCTACGTGAATTTCTGATAAAATATTCCATAGAGCAGATGATTTAAGATGCATGTCCATCAATCTATGTATATGATTTATCGTTGGCATTACGCAGTAGTTACATAGGTTGAACTGACAACATGAGGCAGGCTATGCTCCCAGTGGAGTTGGATTTTATCAAGCGACTGATCCATCTGAATTCCTGCTCAAGTCAGTGTAGTTGTTCTGTCACTTACACAGAGCTGTTCCTCCCTGTGGGATCGTAATGTGTCTGTCAACCCATTTAGTGGGGCTTGTACACAAACACTCACACACAGATAAGCAATACCAATCACAGAAGTTCAAGAGAAGCCAAAAAGTAAACTAACTTACATCCACTGAACTTTTTTAATTCCAACATCTGACAACATTCCTTCTAAATTGTAACGCTTCATTTTGTCTTACAGTTTTGAATGTATGCTTGGACCTGATCAGGCTGCATGGTTTTACACATTCATTTCACTTGCAATGCTCCTCACTTTGAAATGCTGAGTCGAATTTGCCCTTTTCTTGCTTGAATAATACTGTTGCAAAATGCCGTCACCTCAACTTTTCTCTTCCAAAATGTTAACCTTTCATTACTATTCGGCCTTATCATTATTAAATATCAAACCTGGGGTAAGCAGGAAAAATGATAGATGAATTCAAGTCAGTTCAATTTTTTTTTTCTAGGTAAAAAGGTAAAGATAATTAAATATAATGGGGAAAGAAGGAAACATTAAAAGTCATATTATAGTATAGTTAGTATATAGTACAACATACACAATGTATTACGATGAGGAAAAATAGAACATGTTTTTCTGATTTTTTTATTGTCTGTTCAGTCATTAACTTGATTATTGTTCAGTGAGCCGGAGAACTAGTGGCCCTTCTAGTTTCTTTATACCTTTTATCTGCTTAAATATGAAAGCACAGTAACACATAATACATTTATATTTCTATGACTGTTTCAAAGGATTAGTCCAATGACTCTGTTTTGACTCTGAGATTTCTGTGTTTAAAGGAGGTAGGTGGGTAATCTTTTACTCCATTAAAAAAAAAACATGTTAAAGACATAAAAACCAAAGTTAAAGGACATATAAAATTCTAAATGCAGATGTTTTTGTAACAAAGTATTTCAAGGGGTATTGCAATGTTCTAGTGTTAAATGTTAAGTATATAAGTACAGTATATAACTTTATCTAATGCAACATTCATTCTTTCATTCATTTATTTATCTTCTTCTGCTTAGTCCCGTTAGAAGTTGTGAGCGAATGAAGCCAATCCCTGCAGCTTGAGGCCTGAGGCATTAAAACAGAAGAGCCAAAAGAATGAATGAACAAACTTTGAATTGACAGATAAGGATGTGTCCTGTGATGGCCTCTTGGCGCTATAAAAAGATACACAACATTGTTATCAAGCCTCAGCAATTCATCAGTGTCTCTTTACTAGGCTTGTGTCACCACGAGCCTAGGAGTCAAAATATCCCGAATCATTTAATAATACCACAGTAATACCCCTGAGCCTGTGTGAGTCATAAGCCGGTAACCAGCAGACAACCCAAAACCTGAAACAACCCCAGCCCCAGTCAGCCTTACACTTATGTAAACATAGATTTGAAAAATTAACGACTCGGTTCAGTAAAACATCAAAGTGTTGTGTTGCACAAACAGCAAATAAACAAACTACAGTGAAAGAGTCACATTGGTGCTGTGATTTGGATTTAGAGCTCTGCAGCTGTAATGAAAAAGATTCATCTGAGTCAAAATGGCTTGATGTGGAGTTTGATGTAGAAGTTTATCATTTAATGCATCACTCTTGTCTGCTTCAAGAGATTCTCCTCCCATGAGTCATTTTGACAAAGTTGGTGCAATACTTTTGGCTGTAATTCACTGTAAATCACTTCTCTTGCTCAAACAACATTCATTTTCAGTACATTTTTTTATCTAGCCCTGAGATACATCTTCATATTTTCACAGCTAAAGATAATTATTTGTATTTGTATTTATTTGCCCGTAAGTCATCACAGATTTCCTCCTGCTTTGTTGTGCTTGTGACTGGGAATAATGGAACAATATGGCCCATGAAGCTGCAGCTCAGCAGCAGGTTGCTTGATATGTGCACAATAAACCGGTCCTTTACACTATTAAATGGAACAGAAAATGAATATTTCCCTGTCAGATTACCCCTAATGCATTTGACACATAAAGAAGGCATGCTGCGTTAAACCAAAAAGTGAGAGAAGTGCTTGTCACATGTCAGTCTGTGTGTTGCAGTTTTTATAAAGCAGTGACAAACACCACTCAATAGCTCAGCATGTATTTAATGAAATGGTAACCTTTATGGAATATTACAACTTTGACGTGATTTACGTGAAATGATAAAAGGTGAAGGAGGTTATGTGTTATGTTCTTGATAACCACTGACAATTATTTGTGAAATTCTTTTCAGCAAATGTTTGTAAGAATAATGTAGATAAGTGGTATGTAGAAAAACGGTAATAAATTAAATGGAAGATTTACACAAAAACTTCCAGAATTTCACAACTACAGTGGTGGAAAAAAGTTTTTGGACACACTTAAAATTTTACACAATCATAAAAAATATGTTGTTAAAACTTTTTTGTGAGGCTGCATTAGACAGACACAAACAAATACACATTTATTTATTTTTTGAAGAAAAACTAACAAAACTAAATTCTTTAATATGTCAGTTCAACATTGTCGGTATCAAAGTCAACAAATAAAAGAGAATGTGTTTCAAACTGAACAAACAAATTAATAAACCATCACATCATGAAATGATTATTTAGTAGTCTTAAAGACTTGAACAGGGATTCTAATTGCAATATATGGGTTGTCCGAAAAAAACTTTTTTCCACCACTGTACTATCTATCAACAGCTGACTGACAAACACTGAATTCTACTTCCATTCTATCCGTTTTACTAATTTTGTTTCTATCCTTAGCTTTGTATACCGTGCTGGGTTTTAACTGACTAGTTTTTGGTGCACTTATGCTTTTAGCTACCTTGTGTTGTTAAAATTGCTTCCATTGTTTTTCTCACTTGTAAGTTCACTCACTTGCAGAATAAATTGAAATTTAGCAACTTATTCTGCAAATTTGAAGAAAAGGCTGAATAAAGGATACTGTCATCTATGGATGACCAAAACTGCCCAAAATAACAAATAAAAAAATAATGTGCTCATTGGCAAATAATTATTTAAACAGGACAAGAATTTCTGAAATAAAAAAATATATTTTTTTATACAAATTTGAAGGTTTTGGTTATTGTTTTTTCCATCTTTGTTTTTTTCCACATTTATTAATGTATGCATTTATTTATTAATGCTTTTATATATATCTTCTTTTATTTATTTATACATTTATTTATCTATTTCTCTCACCAAATGCAAATGAGGGTGCGTGCCTTAACTGTCTTGGTGGATCTGTGCAAGTCCTCACTGCTTGATTATACCTGTCATACCAAGACAGCTGTCATGTGACCATAAACCTCTGTCAGGCAGTATGACAGGAGAGGAAACACAATTGCACAAGAGCAGAGCCAGTGCAATGCAGAGAACTTCTTTGTAAGTGTTTTTTTTTTCCTGATGAATCTAATCACGGTTGTTGTAGTTTGTTTAGTTTTATAGTTAAGCTTCTGCTAACATAGGGTCTGTGTTTTCACCATTTCATAAGCTACAACTGAATTATTTTCCTAATGTTATAACATAAAACAAGCTGTGGGAAATCAACTGGCCATGCTGACACTTCTGAGCAGTTTATTCAAAATCTGGAAAAGATACAGTTTTGAGGGTTACATTTTCTGAAAGTAAAAGGAGGAGGAGGACACAAATCTCAACGTTTTTAAATATAATTTGTGTACATGTGTGAAATTAGTGGGACAGAAAAGTGCTTCAAAAGGGCTGAAATGTGCAGAATAAGAAGAAGTGGCCCGCTCTGGCTACGTCCCCTAGCAACCATAACAACACATTTTGGCACATAAAACATCCCAACAAAAGTAAAAAAAAAAGTTATTTAGTACATACTGGATAAAAACCTAATTCTTGGATTTGTTTATAGCTTGAACGATGCAAAAATGTTAAACAAGGCAGAGGCTGTGAAGGGCAGAAGAAGCAGAAGAAATTTCAAAAGTTTCATTGTAAATATTTGTGCAAAAAATAGCATAAAAACGCTAAATATTACAAAAACTATAAAAGGCAGATTTACCAAAAATAATTGCAAAATTGTCCCAGAATTCAGAATTTAGTCGGTGAAAATCGGTTTAAGGGCTGATGAGGGCTGATGAAGGGCTGCACACCTTCAACCACCTAACTACAGTCATTTTGATGGTTAGTTTATATATTGCAAGTGTTTGTATGGATGTATAGTTTTTGTTAGATTTAAGCTAAGACTAAAATACTGTGTGATAGGTACCTTACTTTGTATTTATTAGAGCCATCAACTTGAGTTTTGTGGTACTTAGAAGACACATAGGATTTACTTAGCAAGTAAGATGTTGACATTTTAAATCAATCAAAATGCATAAAATATATTTCTGGGAAGGGTTGATTGGATTAGTTTGAATTGAAAACCATCACCATGGTTACAAATATTTATTTGTATTTACTTATACATAGGCTGTATTGATTTCAAATGATGGTTTTATAGCTATCTAGACATATCTTTATCTCAGTCTAACCCATTAAAAACTGACATATTTTTATGAAGTACCACGAAATAAAAGACTTTGCTTCAGGCCCTATGTTTAAAATGCTATTCGTTGCATCCTTATTTACAGTTTTGTCTGTATAATCTTACACTCACTCTTTTGTCTTCTATTCATTGGCTTGCTAATCACGTCTGTCATAAATCTCTACTTGATAAGTGTATGAGAACGTCCTATGGCACAAAGCCAACTTGCTGTATAGTCTAACTTGAGTTGTCATGGTAACTGCTCTTCCTTAGAAGGCTGAATCCTCTGGAAATTGAAGAAGAGAAGCTGCCGAGTTACTGACCTATGAATTTTTACATGAACATGAGCTCTGGGTACTTGACTTTGAAAACAATGTCTTCAGGGCTTGCTGGCAGAAAAACAGCAATCGCTTCAGACTGTATGACCACGCGGCAGCGTTCCCAAATTCTGAATGGGCTGTTGTGGCTTGGCTCAAGAGCTGTTTGTGTCACTTCAAACTTCCAAATGGAGTTGTAAGGCTAGAATATCCTCACTCCCTGACCATTTTTTAAAATTCATACCACTTTGCATTGCATTACAGGTGTTCGCAGTAATCTTTCTACTTAAAAGCAGAAAGCAATGACTGTCAATTGGTCTTGCTCCGTCATCACCTATTGGAAGAAACCAACTCTCTGTTCTGTGTGCGGTCCCCATCAATCACCAACAGCCAGTGGGTGCCTGGACGACATTGTGTTTATGCAACTTAAAGAGCTTTTCTCTGGCCGCCACAGTGATGTATCGCCCAAGAGCCCAAAACAGATGATGTGTGCACTGGGAGGATAGGAGAATGGATGAGAGGGCCATGGCCGCCGGCGAGCTGGATGCACCTCGCCAAGAGAATCTGTCGATATTCATGTTAATAACAACAAAAAATGGAGTGTTTAGAAGGGAATGGGGTTGGCTGATGCTGTGGTTTTGTTGTAAGTTTTAAAGGCTTTTGTAGGCTGTTTCACTTGATGTGGCACAGTGGGAAAATCTGTCAATATTAATGTTCGTAATAAAAGAAAGGAGCGTTACGGAGTTAAATTGGTTTTGTTTGGTGGTAAATGCAATGTCTTGAGTCCTTCAAGGCAGTTGAAGGCAATGAGGGTGACAAGGCTGACTGCTGAAGCTATTAATGAAGGATGGCTCATTTTGGTTCAAAGTGGGAAGATTGATTGTGTTCTAAATACCCTTTGTTTGGCTCTCTGTATGCGGTCTTATCTCGAAATGCTTGTGGGCATTTCCCTTATAGAATTGTTCCATCTAAATTAAATACTAGATGCTTTAAAACGGCCACACCCTGCTATCTTTGCTTTGGATTGTGCTATGATATAATCCATCAATCTGAACAACCTCATAATATGCAGATATATACGGTCTCTTCCAGTGACTGTAACATTGTGTATCTGCCTCAGTCTATTCCTCTAGAAAGGATACCATCTGTGGAGAAGTCATTAGCTCATTACTGGAACTCCTCATTCACTTTAACCAGCTGATAGACCCTATTGTACGAGGAAGTCATACTCCAGGGCCCCAGGCTGCCAAAGACAGTGATAAGACTTACACTATGTTGTAAGTAAGAAGCAATTTCTTTAAGAGAAATTACTTACTTTAAGATTTAAATACTGAATTTATATGCAGCTTTTTGTCATTACCACCAGAACTGTATTGGCTTAAAAAATGCATTGGACCATTTCACATACACTGTATTAGAATGATTTATTCTACATCCTCGGAAAATTTTGAATTCTATATGTAAAGGTGAGAGTGAAAGGAGAGAAAAAGCTGATGACAAGCCCCATGACACCACATGGAATTTTAACACCATTTCTGAAAACTGGATTATTTTCTACAGGATAGTAACAGAATTTAGTGACATCACAATCTGATCTGGCTCTGGATCTCTTTTCTGATTATACATACAAGCACTAAAAAAAGTGTAAATGTCAAGGGACTCATTCTTAAATGAGCTGCTCAGACTTTTTCACTGTCTGTCTTTCTATCCTTTTTCTACACTCTGTTGTTCATTGCACCTCCATCCCATATAGGATGGAGGAAGAGAAAGCAGGCAGACAGCATTCTTTGGCAGGAGGGTTAATAACTTGCTTTGCTGTAGACGCCTTAAATTGGTTTCCATTGACACCTGCTATCTCTCGGGAGATAGCACGAGGACCTCATCAAAGACGCTGTTGGTGGGGAGCCAAATAACGCCACTGTACACAATGAGTCCCTTACCATATAGAGCCAGTTTTTACATTCAGTGTGTCCAAGCCGTCATTGTCGTTCCTCCTGGGGTGATGATGTTGCCTTTCAATCCCATCTCTTTGTCACTTCGCCCTGATGCCTCGCAGAGATAAACCATTCATTTCCAATCACTCGTTTTAATTGCCTTGCCGTGAGGTTTGGACTTATCTCAAAGTTACATGTTCAAATATTGAAATATGTGTCATTACCAGACTTCTTCTTTTTGTCAGAAAAGACAGATAATCTTGCTCAGGACAGTCAAGAAACAATGAAAGCCTGCAAAGGACTAATCTGTTGTTAACCCGAGGTATAATTCAACAGTATTTTGTCCACCTGCCTTGACGGTAAGGGCACATTTTAGCATCATATGTCATTGCACTGGTTTTTCCATACTTAGTGCCAACCCATCAATGTAAACTCATTCACTCACAGCAACCAGCCTGGACCTACCCGGCCATGTTATAAGGCGATTTGAATCCTGCGACATTTCAGAGGAGTAAGACCTGGACTTCTTAATTGCCCTATGATGACTATCTGAGGAGAAAATAAGGGAGCGTTGTCTTGTTCCTTGTGCAGCAGCTTGATCCTTGCAACAATTGTGTGTTCAGAAACTCACTAAAATCCATTTTGTACTGCTCCGGGCAATGCATTCTATCCTGACTGGCTACATTTTTGGACAAATGGTGTGACATTACTGGTGCTTCTGGGTTTGTTTTAGCATTACCAAAGTAAACAACATTGATTTGACTGGATAAAACTGCATTTTTTTATCTAAGGAACCTGTCCCTAGCTGCCACCGGGTCTCAGGTTAAAGTGGCACTTTGCAGGGCTGGCAGTTTCTCTCACTGTTTTTGTCCAGATTTCTCTCTAAAGAGCTCCCCCTACAGCTTCAGTGTAATGTAAATAAACACTGTCGTAAAAACTCACTGGCAATGAACATCTCCCTGCCCTCCTCTCATAGACGCAATGGTAATCAGTGTGCTCGTGAATTTTCCAAATGGACCGGGACAATGGCACTTTATTGGAAATGCATCCTGTAAGCGATGGTCTGTTGTTTCCATACTTGGAAACGCCGTTGCAGACCATGTGTCTGTAAAAATTTTCTAATAAAAAAAAACATTCCGTATTTGCTGTGTAAGTGCAGGGCGGAGCGCAGTGTAAATTGAGGGATAGTCATTAAGCCATCACAGTGACAATGAGGCTGTTATGGTGAAAATCCTGCAAAGTTCTTATTTAACTCTAGTCTGCTGATTGGTATTTACTGTAAATATACTGGGAGAAAACAGTACTCAGGCTGTTAGAGCTTGCATCTTCTACAGAATGAACCATTCTTTACCGCCATACATTTCCAAAACAACTGTAACAACTGCAGTGTTTCTACTATCCAAACCAATGCAGGATATATGCATATTTAATACAGGCGCCCTGTTGTGTCAACATAGGACAATGTGTACACTTGGTAGATTGGAAGTATATACTGCCGTGAGGCTATGACTGTCTAATAGCATAATGGCATGGGAAAGCTAATGGTTGCCATCAGTAAAGACATGGTTCTGTGACCAAACAGTAGTATATTGCACCTTGTGAATCAGAACAGGTTTAAAGAAGAGTAATGGAAATGGCATTAGAAAAAGTTGCACAGAGAAGGTGAACAGAAATTAAGTCTGTGTGAGTCACAGAATGAAGCCAATAGAAAAAGTAGGAGCAGAAAGGTGCAATTTGCCACATAAGCAGTACCTCAAGTCAATGGAGTGAGGAGTCCTCAGCACTTCACCCTGAGTGCCCCACACACACACACACACCTACACACCCCTATCCATTCTCACTGTATCCCTTTGGCCATGTTTCTTACAGCAAGATACAATCCAATCAGTCTCTGACAGACCGAAGAGTGTAGACCAAGCGAGTAGGACACCGAGTGACTGAGCGAATGGGTTTGTCTGTGAAAGTTCCCATCATTCACAGCACATATGAAGTGCCAAAGAGACAGGAAGAAAGTAGTGGAAAGGCCCGGGGCTCAATTACAGCAACGAGTCCAGCAAGTAATCCAGAACATGGCCTTTAGTGTGTCGAGCTTGTCTCTTCTTCTGTTTGGGTCTGGCAGGTGGTAATGTTTTGCTTCTGTGCTTACTTTGGAAGTTCAGTTCGCACTCGGAAAACTAATTAATGAGACACTGGTTTTGGCACATCAGGTATCTTGTTCTAAGTTGCAAAAAAAGCCCCGTTATTTGGTAAAAAGATTTATTCACAAATTTTTGTAAATCAAAATGACAAATGACACCTATATACTATAAAACCATTTCCATATAATGTGTACAGTTTCATAGATATTGATGGCAGTTATTGAATATATATATATATATATATATATATATATATATATATATATATATATATATATATATATATATATATATATATATATATATAACGATTAAAGCGTTTAATCGTGATTGATCGCACAAAGTTCTGCAAGTTCGCATTATACTCAATTTTTTTTTTTTTACTTTATTGAATACAAAATTTGTGTATTGCATACCTTTATTTTGAAAGAACTGCTATATGAACAAAAGTGCAATAACATTTGGTTTGCAAACACTTTAAACAAATAAGTTGCTTTTTACAAAAATTAAAAATTAGTAGCAGTAAAATATTTCTTGTAAATCTCAACTTAAGCATTAATGTAATCAAATTAAATATTAAACCAAAAATATTTGCCACTGCCAGGGTATTAATATTTTGTTTAGTTTGTTATAGAAAAACAAGTTATGTCCAGAGCTTTGGTCATAACATTAGAACAATGTAAACAATATAAATGTCTCTCTTGTGTTTTCATTACAGTCAGAGATTGTGAGTGCAGTTCCCACTGTTCATCAATATAACGCACTGTAACGTCGCAACATAATTATGGTTGACTAGCGATGTCCAGTAGTCCTGGTGAGGGCAACAGTTGGTGCACGTTGTAACGCCATCGCTTTTGTAGTCCTCCCTTTTTTATACAACTCGTGTATTCTTCTTGTGATGGTACGTCATGTGATGGTACGTCATGACGCCGGCTCATACGTGCAGGCATTTGTTGCGATCCTAAGAATGTTTTTCAGACCGACATATTTCCCAATATTAATTGGCTGACGTTAACGCGCGATAAAATAATTGTCGGCGTTAATTCATTAATACGTTACCGCAATAATAATGCGTTAACTTGCCCAGCACTAATATATATATATATATATATATATATATATATATATATATATATACGCGAGCTGAGTTACATTAAAAATGTAACTCAGCTCGCGTGGCAAGTCCAAAAACAACCAACATGGCGGATGCTACTACCAAGAGGTCAACTATTTCTGCTCTCACCTCGGTTATGAATAAAAACAATAAAACCGCTCTGGTTTCCGCTCTACTGCTGGCTTTGTTAAGTAGCGGAGGTCATGTAGCTTCCTTGCTAACAAACAGCTTTGTGGTTTTGTCTTTTTTTGCGTCACATCCGGCGTTTCTTTGATTGGTTAACATCACCCTCGTAAACCCCGCCCTTGAAACTGAAAACAAGATTATTGATTCAGAAATGTTACATAAAATCTTTTTTTTAACAGACTAACTTTTTATTTACTAACTGTATTTGAGTTTGAAGTAGAGCTGTTGCTGTGTAAATTACCTTTTATACATTATACATTGTCTTTCTGTCTTTTCTGTGCTGTCGCAACATGCTGCTCAGTACTGTAGCAATACTGACTGTAATAGGAGTGTTTTAGGTTTGACAACAAAGTGTCCCAAACTATTGTACACCTTAAGATGTTGATCTGATTATATAAAATGAGCTTGTGATTGGCGGTTTCTTGCAGGTCGTTCATTCAATCACCTGCATGTATTCATCATAACGCACCTGCCCTTTGCAAAGGCTTTGCAAAGGTGTAACAGACAATCTGATCAGTTGGGTTACTGTCGTTCACACTCCCACTCAGTTCCTCAGCCTCACAAATATCCAGCAGGATTGTCCTCCTCAGGCTCCTCCTCCTCTCTCTCTCTAAGCCTTTTTCTGTGAAATAGATAAGAAAGGTTTTCTGTGTGGATTCACATAGCTAACCTTCAGTATCCAATTAGATTAGTTGCCGCCAAACCAATTAGTGTTTCTGCTGGGAAGGATGAGATGCCAGTAGTCATATTAGGACTCTGATATCCTAGCAGCGGGCCAACATGCTGACAAAGCACTTCAATGGCCACTGCAGTGGAAAATGCAGTTCTCTTCCGCTGGGTTGGGAATAGAAAAAGTTTTGTTAAATTTAGAGTTTGGAACAAAAGCATTTGGTTTGGTGGGGGGAAAGGATTAATGAAGTGATTGCCTCTTGGCATCTACAAGAAATAACAGTTGTAATTTATTTAAGCTTGAAATTACAGGGAGTGATCCTCTATTTAAATTATCCATCAAACATGCATTTTGCAAGTACAATAGTAGTAATAGAGTTTAATAATATTTTGTAATAAACCTATTGGATATAAACACACGGGCCACCCCCCTCTCCAAAATCAAACATTTCCATCATATAGAATATGTTTATGCGCATTATGTTGATTATTCTGGTGTTCTATAACAAACATGACATATAGTGTATGACTTTAACACATAAAGACCAAACTTGTTTCTATCAAATTATTATTATGTTTAAGTCATATGTTTAAGATAATATGCACAATTTTAAGCAATCTCTTATCCTTTTTTTAGTGACAAATCTTGGTGTAATTGAATAATTTACATGGTAAATGGCAGGCATTTATATTGCGTTTTTTTGCACCCTTTTCAGGCACCCAAAGCACTTTACATCGTGCTTCCACTCACCCCATTCACAAACATTCACTCCTGGGGCAGACAGAGAGGGGGGCTGCCATACACACGGCACTCAACCTTCTCCTACCACCACCAAACACACCTCCACAGTCACACACATTCATACACCAGTGCTACGGACACTGGAGGCAAGGTGGGTTAAGTGTCTTGCCCAAGGACACAACGACAGTTTGAACAGGGCAGAGCGGGATTCGAACTGCCAACCTTCCGATTATAGGACGACTGCTCTACCACTATTAGTAGTATTTTTTTGTTATACTTAAATTTCTTTTGTGTGCTGTGACAGGCTGAAATCTAGTTTTCTACCATGTAAACAAAAGAAGGATATGGTGAAATACAAAATGTGATGTAAATGGGCTGGGCTGTAAATAATAAAGGTTTATTTTAAAGCATATCAGCAACTGAAGGCCTGCCATTAATATTTGATATTATTAACAAGGTTAACAAATGAAAAAAAACAGTAACAAATTGTCAAGCATTAACGTTATGATTAGATTCAAATAAAGAAACGAAAAGAATGAAAAGAATCAGTTTTTATAACAATTCCAGGAAAGAGCCAGTTTTCAGCCCAATACCAGTCACATCACTTTCGATGGCTGGATACTTTAGCTACTAAGGACAGGTCTTATCATACGGAGACCCAGGTACAAATCCACCTCGGGGCGCTATGTACTATCCAGTGTGGATTAGTTAGTTTTCCAAATTATTGTACATGGCATGTTGCTTTATATTTTCCAGTTTTCAGCTCAGTATCCTCAGTTTTGCAGTTTAAGTTAGCCTTAATTTAAACCCCATGTGGCGGCTACATTCCCAGTGTTAGCAAATGTGCTCTCTTGTCTGTTAACATGAATATTGCAAGCCTCCAAACAGACGTCATACTTTAAACCCTACTTCTTTTTTTTGCTTTATCCATCTTCTCATGACAATTGTACATACCTGCTCGCTCAGCGCGCTAACGGCGTCCCCGCGAGCCATGCCCGCTCGCGATATTCCATTTTTTCTATTTATGAAAACTAATGAGGGGCCTACTGCCTGTTAGTCCTTTAAAATGTTATATAGAATTTAGGAAATACTGAAATGATTTAGAAGCGCACAAAAGCAGCAAAGCGATATTTAGGAAATACCACAAAAAAAGGTAATTAATATTTATTTATTTTTTTTGATACCATTGCTTTGGCGCCCCCAAAGGTGCTGGGCCGCATATGCCGCATACCCTCTTTTTGCACCCCAGGGTGATTTCCACTGTGTGAGGATAAATTGGAATCGTCACCTTTTGCACAGCCACCTGGTAGAGATGCTTCGATCAGGATTTTTTTTAGGGCCGATCACCGATTACCGATCACCAAAATCATAATATGCTGATTGCCGATCACTGCCGATCACAGAATGGCAGGGGAATGGGAATCTTTTATCTATAAACATGCAGTGTGCTTTCTTGACACATTCGTGCTCACATAGTCTCTTCTACTGTATTTTATTATGGTATAGCCGAATGTTCCAATAAAACTCTCCTCATTTCTCATCTCAATTAAGTAATAAGCACACGAGAAGAACGGATTTAAAACGGCTGTGCAAGCGGCGGCTCGCAAAGTTGGCGCACATGCGCGATTCATTTGCAGTCTGGAAGTAGAGGGGTGAACAACTCTTGCTCTGACCGCAGCTGGGCGGGATGGGGGTGGGGCCAGCTGCAGCACCCGCTGCTCATTGAGAAGATGAAGAACAATGTGTGCTTTCACTTCAGAGAGTCTCCAAAAGTCTCCAAAAAAAGTTGTTAGATTTGTCGCTACTCACTTTTTTGAAAATGTGTAGCTAGAGGGGTCTGAATACTCGCTAAATATAGCGACAAAGGCGCTAAGTTGGCAACACTGCAAACACGTGCGAAAAAGTCACACTATTTACGTCACGCGATCGGCTTTTTTGATCAGCACTTTTGGGGTTCGTTGATCAAGCTATTTATAGTCAATATCAGCCGATCACGATCGGTGGCCGATCAATCGGAGCATCACTACCACCTGGTGCCTCTTGTGTGTTCACCGCAACAACATTCTGCCTTATAATTAACCAGATATGATTAAAGAAGTAGCTTATAATTGATGCAAAAAATGTGTTTGAATTGAAAATGGGGAAATAATCAAACCATTAATAAACCAATCAGCATTTCATTCACCTTTTTGCACCACTAGATTTTGACTTTTGATTTAATTATTAATTAGTGTTGCATTGTTCATGCTATGGACTCTAACAATCCCACACAGCTAATATGGTTTATTCATATGTCAATTTGATGTTTTATATGCCAATGTAGCCCATATGTTAATGTTGTGAAACCAGCAAGCGATGACATGATTATGCAAAATAATGCAGCCAGAATATTCATACAAAGCAGTATGAATATGGAACAGCCTATCTGTAAGACTGTAATCAGTCACTAATAACCCTACGTTAGTCACTGGTCACTACAAATATAAAGAACAATTTAAATGAAAGCTTTTATATTTTTGTATTACTTAAGTGACCTTGGATTGTGCAAAGACTTTACCTCTGGTTCATTCATTTGAAGAAACCAATTACCAACCAGCTCCTGATGTCTGCAAAACAGTTGGGGCTACAATAATGTCATGCATAAAAAATTGTGGTTTTGATTATCTGGACAGTTTCAGCTTATTGGCAAAGGTAAAGCCATAATTAGTTCTCTTGCAAGGTCACAGTAAAGCCTTATTTAGACAGATTTGGAGCCAAAACCTTGACCCATACAGTGAAAAAAGAGGAATAGCTGCAGTAGGGGTTGAATCTGTCATCTCCCCATCACAACCCATTTCCTCAAGCATCTATCTGACACGTTCCCTCCTTCCCATTTCATTTTGTCTACCTAGCAACTTTAGACAAATGCCTCCAAGTCTCTGGGGTATGATTAATTACCCTTCACAATTCCCGATGCATCACTGAGAAGTTGGCAAATGATCATTGGACGAGGAGGACAAGCATCATATCAGCAACAAGGTGAAAATGGGAGAGGCCTGATTAATTCCTGCTATCCAAGAGCAGTTTTCGCAGGGCATCCTTCTCAGCAAGTTTAGCATTGGGGGGAAAAGCTACTTCTTGCTCTGAATGCCTCTAAGTCAGTACAGTTGGCAGATCGCCAGAGTGAGGGCACGGCGAAGGGCAGAACAGACACGGTCCTTTTACAGACCTCTTTCCCTGTCTCCACATTTAATCTACTCATGAAATGGCAACTTATCTCAATGCCCGAGATAACGACTCCCATAATGTTGCAAGGGCCAAAATGGAATGGCTATGGCATTGCACTGTTCTATGTGCTTTGCAATTCAGACTTTTATTTCTGACGTTCCCAGAGAAGGGTGATTTATCATTCCCAAACAAATAAAATTGTAGTCTTTTCTTGTTTTCATTTAAAAATAAAATGCGATTAGAGTCCAAAAATGACCTTAGAAAAGAGGTCAAAATTAACTATAAATACTGTACATTGATGTTTTGTGCAAATTAAACATACTTTTTTTTCCTTCTCCATTGTCACCTTGGGTTACATAAATCCAAGACTCTCCTTAACTTCCATTGTAAAAGGTTTGTGAAGTTTTTCTCTTGTAGTACAGAGACGTGAAACTAAAAGCACAAAAGTATTGTTTGACATTGACATTGTGTTCATTGAAGTTTTATAATAAAAGGAATTTCTATTACCTTTTATCTTTAAAAATCTTTATTTGATTTTTTTTTTTTTTTTACTAAGGCCATTGAACAAAGGGAATTTGGATGAATGAAAAGTTTTTGCAGTTTCCATGAATCATGTCTACTACATTACATTAGAAATGTATGCATGTTTTAGAAACTTAACTGTTATGTTAATTTAAAGTCAGATTTATGAGATATAAATTAGTAGCTATAAAATGAGAGCCTCAAGACCTGTTTAGTTCCCACTGCTTTAAGTCTATACTATACACCCCAGCTAGGAAAAGAAAGCTTTTATAGTGTTAGGGGATTAACAAATATATATATATTTTTATTATTTTTATTTATTATTTATGTTTATTTTTAACATTTAAAATAATTAAAATAGACATTTACAAGAAATAATATAAATAATAATGTCTATAATGTGAATTTATATACTCCCACTGCTTTACAATTTATAATTATTAAATCAAAAATTCAAAAAAACTTTGCCAATGTCTCTACAGAACACAAAGAACAAAGAACCCTTACTATAAATAATTTATAAATGCAGTAACAACAAACAACAACAACAACAACAACAACAACAAAATAGAACTATTTGCAGAAAATGTGCATATCAGACCCACACCTCAACCTACATCCACACCAACCTAACCGTACACTCTGTTTATTAACTGATTTTGACTCCTTTATTTTTCGTTCCTTTAAGTTTTTTTTTTTTATTCAATGTTGGATGTTTAATGGTAATGTTTTGTTATTTGCTTTACACATCATTTGAATAGATCAACAAAATCATGGAATTTAGAACCTTAAAATAATGGTTTGATGGAGCTCTACACCGACAATTACTTACAACTTTTAGGACTTTTTTTGTAAGATAAATATAGGCCTTAAGTGAGTTTTGCATGCCGACCTCCAAATTTAGACAGTACATTCATTTTACAGATTAATTAATGCTGATGTATTTAGATATTGTTTTACCTTAAGTAATATGACTATGGCTTTGGCAATTTTTTATTTTGTGTAATTTACATGAGATTTCCAACTCAAGTTTTTATCAATACTCGCTTTTAAAACTCCTTTACCCTTTGAATATCAGTCCTAACTATTTTTATTGATATATCAGAGTTTTTTTTTATATTTTTATATTGAGAGTTAATTTATTTATATCCATTTACTTTTTCAAGCTCTTCATTTACCACGTTTGTAACTTCTTGTATATTTTTTCCAGAATAAAAAAAAGTTGTATCATCAGCATAAAAGAATGATCTCCAGTGTTTTTGATGCATTTACAAAATCATTCATTTACAAACAATATAATGTAGGCCCAAGAACTGAGCTCATTTGATTTCACACAAGTCTGATTTTCTACTGTTTATCTTCACATATTGTTTTCTATTTTCCAAGTAGCTTTTGATCCACTGATGGGCTGTTCCTCTGATTCTGTTTTTGAAGTAATCTTTTATGATTTATTGCATCAAACACCTTTTTTATGTCTAAAAAAATACTTACAAAATATTATTTATTATCTATTTCTGTTGCTATTTTTTCTGTTAATTCCATAATTGCCTTGCTTTGGAGTGCTTTGTCCTAAACCCATCCTGAAAACTGTTTAAAATGTTTGTTTTTCCAATAGATTTATCCAACCTTGTAACAAACACCTTCTCCCAAATTTTTGAAAACTGTAGACGTAACAAGTGTAATGGAGTTAAAAATTATTTGGTTTAATTTCCAGGGTTGTATTTTACTCCTCAGCATATTTATTTATGTGTGTAATTTTATCATTTTGGCATTTTATTTTGTAAGACCGGAAGTGCACGCAGCTCCCGGGTGTTTTATTTTGATAGCGTGACTTTTCCTCTCATAGTTGAGTCTGATATTTGATCTATTAATTTAAGGTTTTGTACATTTTATTTGGACAGCTAATGTTTCTGTTTAATATGTGTGCAGCCATCTTATGTCCTGTTCTCATTTCATAGGGAGCTAGTGTGCCTGCTGTATGTGGAGACATGTTTGTCACAGGAGTAAAATCGATCACCTTGCCTTGTATGAATGTGTAAGAATGTGCAGTGAATGTATGTGTTGGTCGGAGAGTCCGTAGGCGCAGAATGGCTGCCACGTCTCCGTCAGTCTGCCCCAGGGCAGCTGTGGCTACAGTTGTAGCTTACCATCACCAGTGTGACTGTGTATAAATGAATAATGGACGACCTGTAAAGTGCTTTGGGTCCCTTGGGAGAAAGGCGCTATATAAATCTAAACCATTATTATACATAGAAATCATGTTAATCACCATTTTTGTAAAGAGGTGTTACTGTTGCTGTTTTCATGTTTTCTGGGAAAACACTTGTTGGTAATGAGAGATTAGAGGTGTAGGTGTATGGTTCATTTAAATAAAGTATAATGTGTAAAGATCTTCATAGTCAGTTCATCTTTTCTTTCCACAGTTTTTTTTTTTTTTTTTACAAATTTCAATATTTCATCTTCTTCTACACTGTCAAGCAAAATGCTATTGACACTATCAACTATTGTAGTTTGGGTTGTGTCTTTTTCTTTTGAGTTCATGTTCGCAAGACTGAAACCCACATTTGCAAAATATTTACAAAACATTTCTTTACAAAGTAGTTTGGATATGAGGTTTTAGCTTTGTTACTATGAAATTACACTGTTTATTAAGCCCCATGTCACCTTTGTATTGTTCCTGTTTTTATTTAGCCTTTTGCTGTAGTACTCTATTTTTAGTTTCCTTATAATCCATAATGTATTATTAGATTTTTATACCTTTGGTCAGCCATGGTTTATGTAGCCTTTTGTTTCTAAAAGGTATTATTTTTTCAGGTTTTTTTGTACAATTGTATCACCTTTTCCATAAAGGAGTTATATGCTACATTTACATCTTCAAAATAAACTGCATTCCACTTTTCTTTTTTGAGATGTTTGTTTAGTGCTTTTTAAGGGCTTTTAATGACCTGTATCTGCCTAACTTTACAAAAGTATTGTGCTTTATCTTGTGATAGTATCTAAATCAAGTAAATGCTAAATGGTCGCTAATATCCATCATCAAAATTCCACTCTTTACAATTTCTTTATTTATATTTGTAAAGATGTTGTCTTAGTTATTAATGGAAAGAGACACAAACTATTCATGGGATTGACAAAATTACTTGCTCCATGTTTACCCAAATCATCCAAATTTATGTTTAAATACCCACATATAATCTGCATCTTAGTTTTTATATTTCTGTTATTTTTTCAGTAAATGTTACAACACAGGATCCTGGTGCTCTGTAAATTCAAATAAGGCAATGACATAATGTATAATCAATTTGCAGCCTCGTGACAAATACTGTACCCATCTGACAAACAATGATAAGGTGGCCACTTTTCATTGTACATTTCCAAAAGTGAATTTCATTTTCATTTTGAAATCATCAATATAAATCATTAGCAATAGAAAAAGTGGAAATTTTTTTTTTTTTTTTTTTTTTTGCAATAGCTTGCAAGGGTTTATGTCTTAAAAAAAAGGGTTATTGCACAGAAACTGTCATTTAAACAAAGACTAAAAGCTAAAATAAAGAGACGGTATCCTAAAGGTTCACCAAACAGAATTATTTAAAAAATGTATACCCCATTTTGCAAATCAAGGGTCTCTGACATTATACAAACTTTGAGTCTTGGCATTTACTTGGGACACTTTATATTCCCTTTACCACTACGGTAAAACTGTCCTTTGTCTCTCTCGTAAAGGTGCTTATGTTCCTTATCCTAATAAAATAACAAATGTAACTATGATATAGTAGTCAAATTAAAATCCCACATAGGAGAAGTGCTCTTTTTAATGGAGTTACTGTGAGGAACTATGAAGAAGAACTGACGATATCACAGATACCAAACATTTTCAAGGGAATGCGTTAAAAAAAATAACCAAATAATTTTTTTATTTCATGTTGATACATTCTTAGACAACACCACAGAATAGTTGCATGAGTGGCCAAATGTAAATTTCTCCAACAACATTGGCACATAAGCAGCAAGGGCAACATGAATATACCTAGTACAAACAGTAGAAAACATACATGCTTTCTTTTTTTTAGAAGTATTTTGTTTTTAAATATATACTCATCTTTTTGCTCAATTTCCCATTGTTTCCAGGAAAACAAGAAACCAATCAAAGCCATATTCCGCTGTGTGGAATCAGTTACATAAAAGTAAAGGAACAGACCAAGAATAAAAAATAAAAAAACAGTACAATTCAGCATAGACAGGTGGAATCAACTGTGTTGTGACAATTGTCATTAATATCTTTTTTCAGATTCTGTTTCAACACCAAACATATCAGGCATGCATTGACAACCTTGACATCAACACCTTTTGTTGTATCAGCAGCCAAACAAGTCAAACAGACGTGCAGCACAAGCCTATTGAGGCCTGGGCCGAGGGTCTCTTAAAGTCGGCTACAACAAGTTAAGGGTCATCATCATCATACACCTACAAGATACTGGAGGGCATGGGTTTGCAGGTGAAGAACATACATCTTAGGATGGAAATGCTTTCATCATGGGACCACAAACATCAGTTGAAATGTAATAGGCCTTTAAAAAAAAAAAAAAAAAATACTTTTTGGCTTTGCATTCGTGGCCAAGTATAGATCAGATACCTTTGATATATATTAATTGTGCATGGCCAAGCACATTTGTGGCCTCACTTATTTCTAGCCAGAGTGTCATTGTTTACAACCCTGTCCATACAGTATGTGATGTTTCTGCAAGCCAGAGATACATGGTATGTTTTTAGAGATGCAGCATTTCAGCCAACATTAGCTAAAGTGTACTTTAACAAAAAATGGGCAACACCTGGATACTAATGAAATCCATTCACTTTAAGTGAACTTTAAGTGGGTCTGATAAGTAAAATTTTCCTCAGCAGAAATCCTATTGGTCCAGCTGTAATCATTTATCCAAATTGGGGGCTTTATGTAATTATTTGCCTCTCTGATAGGCTGTATATTTTTCAGTCCTGGGCAGAGGCAGTTTATTGTGCATATGTTGGCATTGCCCCCCTTTTTTCTTCATCCAATTGCATTCAGAGGCAGTTTAATCTGCATCTATTGGTTCTGCCCGCAAAAGAAATCCAACTTAGACCACAGTACACAGACTGTACAGAAAAGAATTAGGTCTTGGAATATTAAGAAAAAAGGAGACTTTTCTAAACCACTTAACTCCACTAAACCCATGCTTCTATATAGCTACTTTACAAACAACGTTTTTAAAGTGTCTTCGGTACTGTCTTTAATGGGTATGTTTGATGTCCCATCCTCAGACCTAACTTGCCTCGTGTCTATTGACTAAAAGGTTACAGACACAAAATGTTGTATTTGAAAATATAAATAAAAATTTGGTGGATTTGCAGAAACATCATTAGCAATTTCTGTCTTGTGCTAATATCTTTGTGCCATAAAACTATTAAGTAGAGAATCAAATTCCACATTGGAGCATGAACAAAGCCCTAGAAATCCCAAAGCGAAGAATATGGCTTTAATAAAAACAAACAATGTGCATTCAAGAAGCAAGATCAAAACAGATTAATCATCAACGTCATAGTCATCATTTATTTGAAACCAAAACCCAACAACAACTTAAGTAGGCCAACATATAAGCCATAAAGAACTACACACCGTGGAGAGGAAGGTTCGAAAACTTGCAGTTTGAAAATACATTAAGAGACAAGAGGCGGGCCCTGTAGAAAGGTCACGCAGTGCATGTCAGTGGTAGGCTGAGGCGACCGCTCGGCATGACATCATCAGCAGATTGACGCTCCTTCACCATTGCAACGACCAGAAGTCCCATGATCCAACCCTGGGGCTGCGACATGACCACAAAAGCATTCATCATCAACATCTTCAGCATCATCATCTCACAGACACAAGTTTCTTGATTACATATTTATATTTTATACGCCTTATGCTGCATTTTCAAATCTATAACTTTTTTCACTTAAAAATCAGCGTGCCCAAAAAGTCTCCTCAGATTCCGCTTTCGTTCACTATCCCACAAGGTTTTGCCTTTGCTTAAAAGTCATTGGTGGGTCATGAAGGAAACACAAAACAACCAAATTAACTGAAATTCCTAGAAAAAAATAAAGTTCCACTTGGTCCATTTTCTTGTCTGTTCTGATCGTGGACTAGAGACTCATCAACCATTGCTTCCTTTTGCCTTTTATGGTCTGTGTCCTTTTCGGATGAGGAATGCTTAGATCACAATGTCGTTGTAGCTCACGTATTTCTTCTTTGCGGCTGGACCTAAAGGAACAGTGACAAACACAACAAAAGTCAGATTTGCTCCTTGTGTCGGACTGTTAAGTTATATAAAATAAGAGTGGAATGAGGGTTAGTGGTAAATGGAAATTGAACAGGTGCTTTTAAAGTTCAGGGTTGATTTGAATGGGGTTCTGAAGTATTTGATAAGCATCCTTAGCAGATTGCAATCTTCTCCAACACTATCTACTGCTGCTCCCCCTGTAATTATGTAGAAGTACCTCATACAACCCCACTTCAAACAATCTGAACTCGCCCTTTGATGTAAGGAAGGCTTGAATTATGAACTCTCAAGCACAAGCAGTGGGATGTCATGTCTTATCGCATTGTGATTTCTCCCGATGAATGGCAGTAAAGCCTTATTAAATTGATAAATATCTTGTTATCCGTTACTTTTATGGAAATATAAGGTGATCTTGTTGTCGAGAGGTCATAACTCAAACGGTAAAAGCGTATGCAGCAGAGGAGCTAAACATACCGAGCATCAGCCAGCTTTTGCATTGACAAATGTTCAATGGTAAAGTGAAAATTCACATTAATCCGCTCTCAATGTGATCTGTGGTCATCGTGTTAGTTATGACCAACGTCCTATCTCCCCTTTGCAGCACTGCCCTCCTATCCCAGCTACTGGCCACTACTTGCCCTCTTTAAGTTCCCCCAATGACAAATGCTTTCAAGCCAAGAGCCCATCATTAATCATGCCAAGAAGATAAAAGACAAAATGGCATAGTATGCATATTACAGCCCCCAAGTATCACTGAACCTAAATGGGACTTTTTATTAAGAATATTATCAATTATAGTTTTTTTTTGCCAATATATACTTTGCACACATAAACTCGTTGGACTTTTTGGTATTAAAGATTTATGCCGCCATTTTTATCCAATGAGATTAAGCATATCTTTAGGTAAGGATTTGAGAGTTTTACTTGAGGTATCTGGAATCAATAGAGAATATGTAAAAGACAAATTACTTGAGGGACTGTTTTAATCCCTAAGCCCAAATCAAACAAAGACAATTATTTGATTCTTTAAGTCAATTCTTTTCCCCCGTTTTCCTCAAAATTGTTACACTACATCTGTGAAAGTCTCAAAAGGCTATTCCCCCAAGTTATGAATTTAGTGCTTTACTTTTACACTTTTGCAAACACCTGGGGCAAAGCAGAAAAAAAAGGGTCGGCAGATATGGAAGTACCACTTGTAAGGATTCATTCTGAGAGCAGCCAAAGCCATATGGGTTTTAAGAGATGTCGAAGCCTTTGTTGTATAAGAAATGGGCGTCTGCAGGGAAGCAGAGGGGCCTTATAACAGGCGAATCAGGGAGATTTGGCCTTTGAAGAGGGGCCAAATCCAGAATAAAAGTGTGAGATAGAAGTCTTTGTTGTGACGAGAGGGGTGAGGAAAGACGAGTGCGGCGAGCAAGAGATGAAGCCATCTTAAGTGACCGGCCTGCTGGAATAAGGGCAGGTATGTGGGGAGGAGAGTGGAAATGGTTTGAGACCAAGACTGAAAAGAGAAAGGATTTAAAAATCAAACAAGAGAAGAAGAGCGGGGAGAAAAAAACAAAAATGAAAACAGTACACCTAAAGCTGAATGGCTGAAAGGACAGAAGAAGGAAAGAGTGTTTAGGAGGAGAGTACTGCGACTCGTAGACCACATTTGGCCCAGTCCGACAGATGGCTCTAGAGGTCTTCGGGGAGTCATGACGGAGCTGCTGTCTGCCAACACAGCTACACTACTGCTGTGTCGATTCTAACATGAACCCACTCTGAATAGCAATACAGGCTGAGGTCCAGAGTCCCTGCGATGTTAAACACACTAGAAAAAGCTCCCTACTGCACAATAAAAACTGGGCTGATTGATGAGGGATAATTTTGAATGTTCACAGAGGATAGCTCAAGAAACACATTCTCATTCCCAAGGCATAATATAGCACTAACTTTTGTTCACTGGGCCATCTGTCCTATGACATCTTCTTTGGAGCAGTTTGGGATAGTGCCATATATGTATACATGTTTAGATGTATACATAAGGGTCTATACTAATCCACCAATCCAGTGTGGGTTTCAAGTGTATTATTTTATCTTTAGTAAGAAGGTCATACATAAAACTGGGGACTTTTTCATAAAGACTGAGCCTTGTGAGCACTGCAGTTACATTTCAAAAGTTTAAAAGAAAGAAATAGTTATGTTTATAAGAAAATGCCTGCCATCATTGTTGATTTTGGTTAAGTGGTAACCTTTTCATTTGAAGATTTTTGTGACACACTTGCCCTACTGTCCTGCAATAAGCCATTTGTCATATATACACTTATAGTTCTTTTCTTTTAGCCTAGATCAACCCAGAATATAATCCACATGGTTCTGGGCCACTTCACATTCAAAACAGACTTTTCACAATGGACCAATATGGCATTGATAGAGGCCTTTAAAGTGAAACATGACACGGCACTGCCAATTTAAGGTGTGTGAATTGTCTGAATTTGTTCTTGAAATGGACTGTCCTGACCAAAACCCAGCTTAAGCAAAATAAAAAAACACAAGGGAAGACTGTAAATGTGCCATTCAGGTAAAACCTACCATCTCAGATCTCCCTCCTAATGGAAAAGTTATAAGTCAATTGAAAGATGGTGATAAAGAGCTATAGAGAAACCTTCTCTCCACACACTGTCAAACTAAAATGTATTCCACATAAATCTCTCTTTCTCTATGGGCTGGCTCCCTCCCCGTCTCCTCAAACCTCCAGAAGAAAAATATGAATCAAGGTCAGTAAAGTAGAAGATTAATTTGCTCTTACCTCTGATAAATTATGAAATTAGCCTGTCGGGGGGAGAAAAACATTATTTGGTAAGTTGCCCCAAAGGGAATCCCACTAAGAGATGGCAATTTGATCACAGCCATGCAATTTCAATTTGCACACTTTGGGTTTCTGTGAGCGTTTGGGTTGGAAATTTTCTTTTCCAATTGGATTTGTAACATTTTACTAAAGCTCAATGAAGAATTAGTCATTTCTTTTCTGGAAAATAGTGTAAAACGTGGCTCTTAAGAAAACGCTATCATCTTATTTTTGTAAGTAAGTAACATAAGTAAGTAACATTCACACATGCATCTTTAATGTCAAATTATGTTTGAGTATTTTTTCTCATGCTGAAAACAAATAACCCATAAATCCAGAACATATTGTCTAAGAACAAGAAAATGTAGTAAATGTGGATTGCTTTATGTAATAATAGAAAAGCACTGGCATTTTTCAAAATTATTATTATTGTTATTGTATTATACTTTTGTTGTGTCGTGTGTATGTATGATTATTATATTTTGATTGCATACATAGTGAAAATCTAACCAATTAGTTTGTGTTATAAAATCTATTGAAACATGATACCTCAATTTACTACATACATTGTTTGTGTAATGTACAGCACAGTTATATTAGTATTTTGAGAAGACTACTCACTACAAAAATGTTGTTGATTTTGCCCCAAAAACAGCAGTTTAGACAATAGTTTTGGTATTTATTACATGCTAACTTCAGACTTTGTAAGGTTATAATCTTGTAACACTAATATGAAGAGGACAAATTGGCCCAAGCCAGGCAAAAATCTGTACCTGTATATTTTTGGCAAAACTGACCTAAGACTAAAAATAGGTTTCTTCCCATTTATGTCATTGGTTGAAACCATCTAAATGATTTTAAGGCTTTATATTTGAAGGTAAAATATTTTGTGATTTTTATTCAATCTAAAATGTCGTCTGACTGAGGAATGGCTCTAAGATATACACAACAATGTCTGAATGAGACACGTCTTTAATTATGAACATATTGGCTGGTTCCTTTCGTACTTACTGTTGGGTTCAACGTTCTCACACAGCTCTGTCTTGGCCTCCCCGTTGGGCCTGTCGCTGGCCTTGTGGGAAAGTCGTGACGACATAGTGGCGGCAGTGACCACAGCTTTGAAGGAGCGTTTTCGCTTTTGGACATTAAGCTCTGGGTGAAATATAATGACATAGACTTTTGGCATGTAGAGCATTCCCAGTGCCACCGATGCGCTCAGGTTCATGGAGATGGTCAGGGTGGTCGTCTGAATGTACAACTATGAAAGGGAAAGCACAAGCTGGTTAGAGGTAATTAAAGCAAGAAAGTTTAATTAACACAATTAATTTCACTCTAATTGCCAGGCACCATACAAAAGCCTGACTACCCCAAGAAACATGATCTGTAATAAGAAACAACCAAGATTTGTTGACGTGCCGAACTCCTTTTATGAGCTTGTGAAGGATTCTTTTTATTATCCTGTGTGTTTTCAGCCCACACCTACAGCCAAGAACAGTGGCAGACAGCTGGGGCACGGCATAAATGTTTTATGTGCTGTGTATATTGCGCTTGCATCTGAAACCATGGCCCTGTGAACCCAATAGTAGGCTAATATCAGTCAGGATGAATGCATAAAAAGGCTCAGGCCATGCTGTAATGGGCTTCCCAGAGAGGCTTTCAGAGAGTTCTGCCCCACTGTCTTTATGTGTTATGGCCCTACTGTCACACTGTGATATATGCCATTTACATTGAGAAGTCAGGGGCTGGCTCATGAGAGAGCAGTCAGGATGAATGCAGCTTCTGTGCAAATGAAGAAAAGTGAGATATGTTTATATAATTCTTCTTTGATATTTTTGTATAGTTTAATATAATGCTTAAATTAAGAGGAAATAGAAATTTCTCTCCAAAGTAATCTATGCAATAACTTCAGTTAGAACAATAACTTCAGTTGGAAAATATTTCACACATATCAAACAATGTGGCCTACTGTGGACAATTTTATGGTAAAGGATATATAGTGGAAACTTCTGAGCCATTATACTTGTTCAGCATGTTCATGGGCTTTACATAAAAAGGCTTTATTGATAAATATCTACAGAGACCTCCAATCAATCCATCTGCATAAACCACCAACCAACAATCTAAGGTACCAACCAACCAACCAAGCAATCATTAATTTCCTAATTTGTCCATCCATTCATCTAATCATGTGCCAATCAATACAACTATATGAGCATCTAAACATCCACAAATTGGTATCTGTATTTCTACAACAATGTTCTGCCCAGCCTACTGTTTACCCTTTTGTTCTCACAAACACATTCACTTTTGCTCTCACAAACACATTCACAAACACGCTAGTGCCACAACCTTGAGTGAGAGGAAAAGGAAGTTGATCTAATGCAGAGCCCAATCTACCGCACGAGCATCTGCTGCAAACCATCCAACCAACTGTACATCTTCTCTTTGTTTCTCTGATTCTTGGACAGTCTGTCTCTCCATTTGCACATCTAAACATTACACTGAAGGGTAGAATCTGTGATAAATATGTATGGCCAACCAACAACTCAACCAAAAATTTATCATATTTTCCATTTGTTCATCTATTCATACGATTGTGCTCCCAATAATCCATCAATATAAACATCAGTACATTCCACCTAATGTTCGTGTAATGTAGTTTAACCCGTGGCACCCAAGGCTGGATTGCATTGAGAGCCCAAATATAAATGTGAACAATAGTGAACCCCTACCTTTCAATTTAACTAACTCATTTGCTCAACCATCTGTCAAATTCTGGGTTCATTAATCCTGCCGTGTGAACATCTGAACATTCCACCAAATGGAAGATAGCCTGTAATGCATATGTAACGCAATTTTCCATCTAGTGCAATATCCCATTCACCAACTTATTTTCAAACACATTCTCATTTATACTGTAAATTAGAGCGATCATTTCAATGAAAGGAACAGTGATCCGCAACTTGTCGAGTGCAGACCATCCAATAAACTCATTTGCTTAACCATCTATAATTTCTGGGCCTCAGTCCCACCATATCAACATCTGAACATTATACAAAATGGTAGTCTGTAAAGCATATTAAAAGCAATCGTCTAAACAGTGACACTAGGCATCATCCTAATGCCCATCACACAAATACATTCTCATACCAACCATTCTTGTAATCTCAACTAAATTAACCTTATTGTAACTTTATTTGGACCTTATTTGGACCTCTAATTTCTGATACAGTAGTTCTGGATTTTAAAACTCCTACAGCCAATAAACACAAATTTAATGGATAATCGGGTAGAATTACAATAAGATTATGCATTTCAATTAAAAAATACAGAATATAGTTGTAATTATCAGTCATAAAAGGTTGTGGCTTTCATTGACTCTAGAACACAGGCTAAAGAGCTAAGCACATTGTCAATACAACATAAAAACACAAATGTTGGAAACCAATTATCACTGACATAAACTCAGCCAAGCATCATGTAATTGGAGTACAATTGCTATAGAGAAGTATTGATTTTGTAGGCGAGAAAGGAAGTGAACATATTCAATATTCCTCAAAATGTCAAGCTGTTTATGTCCTTGTTGTCAGTGATCAGCTCAGACAAAACAATCCCTTCTCACTGATGCGCAGAGATCTGCTACAATGAGCTAGATGTCAGACTGAGTAATGAAGTAGAAACAAAATGGAAATTCAGGCTGATTATCACACAGTAGATACACACTGCTCTTCGCACTTGTGTTTTGTATGCGTGATTGGTTCGCAACTACATAATAAAAGGTGGACAGTTGTTTACCACTGCCTTGTAGAAGTCAGTGTGATAGGATAAGATAAGACAGCTCTGCAGTGATAAGATGACATGTCAGATACAAACCACCGCAACATTATATTATCAGGGATTAGTCTCATCAAGTTGGATTCCTCGCTGTCATGCCAAAATGGACAAATATGTGTTACTATTAGTGTGCCTTTTGGATATTCCTGTTTATTATGCAGAGACATGAGTGTCAGGGCATGACAATAGTAAGTCATATTTACTGTAGTGCTCTTACAACTTGGAAAACAAGAGAGAAGTCAAATAAAACACTTGACTAAATGTTACCAATATAATGTTGCATAGAGAACATAGATTAAAAATACTGGACTTGAAGGGATACTTCAGTATCCTCTAAATTCAGTTTTATACTACCAATAAATGTCTATGTTTGCTACCAGTTTATAACCTGTGCTACAGTTGAATTCTCTGATACATCATGTCCTGCCCCAGGTATTCACAGTTCGAACCCTGGCTTTACCGACTCTGTCCAGTGAGGTGGCACCACTGACAGGTCTGAGGAGGTTTAAGTTTTTAAGATGTAGCAACTTTTTACTGTTACAAACATAAACAACATGGCGCTGCTCTGATTGGATAAAACTGTGGTTGATTAACCAATCACCAACCAGGAATTTATTGAAAGAACTTGCCCTTTTGCAATTGCTTTCAATGGGAGCCCTTCCAGATAATATTGTAAAACAGGGTATGTTCTGTGGAGCAGTTCTATTTGGTAGAGTCAAGTTAATCAGTTTGTTATTTTGTTAAATGCACAGTAAGCAGTCCCTCAGAAGGACATATTGTGTTGATATGTATGTGTATGTGTCTGTATGTAGCATATGTTTACATGAGCATTTCATCCACTTTGGAAATGACGTACTCTCTTTTACAGCAGTGCATTTTTTAGTCCCAGATCAACTTGTCAAAGGTCGGGCTTACTACAGACATCAGATTATAATTTCTAGATATTTCATTCCACCATATTAACAGTGCTTATATTATAAATAAAAAATAAAAATAAAGAATCACCATGTTCATGCTAGTCTGAAATTTTCCCAAAGTTCCGTGAGCTGCACATGTCTTTGATCTGATCTCAAAGAAATTTTTTTTATTTCATGTTAGTGTTGTTTAAGACAGCATTTGTACATTTTACATTGAAAGATATTTCATATCGTTTCACATCTTTTGTGTTTGAAGAATTTATGTGTCAAATTGCCTCAGCAGGGAGCCGAGGTGTGGGTGTAAACAAAGTCCATTAATTAGACTTCCCTTGGCTGCCTAAATAGAGGGGAGGGTTATTATTACCCTGTTTTGGAGCAGTGACAGATTAGATGCAGCGTGGGAGGAGAACTCCGTGCCACTCACTTTGTTTGCAGCGTGCTGTAAAAGTGGGCCAAACCATAAAAAGTTATTGTTTACTATAACTCCTCACTTACACAAGGCAGATGCAGACAACTTGTGTTTTCTTCAGCTGAATTTGGTTTTAAACTTAAATGCCTTTTTCATTACCATTCCGTTCATAACAGCTAAATTTACTCACAGGAGGAAATGTATCATATTAGGAAAGCAATGGTAGGAAAAGCATTTTGCCCCATATGGAGCCAAAGCAACTACAATAACAACAGCAGTTATGTAACAAAACAATCTCACCACAGCAGGAAGCATAATGATGTGAATGCTCAGCTGGATATGTGATATGCACCAAATACATAGACAAGAATGAGCCCAACTATTTAACTCTCTGTGCCTTTGAGCCTGGGAAGCACCTTTTGTGTAATTTGGCTCACACAAAATGTGACTCAAAAACATTATCCTGTTGGAATTGAACAAAAAATAAATGTAGAACCTTTACATAAATTCCAATTTTAGATTATGTTTTGGCCTTTTTAGCCTTTATTAAATAGAGTCAGTGTAATTTAACACAAACAATCACCGTCTCGCCTGCCAAACTCATTCACCTTACAAAGTGACAACAATTTTTTTTTTGTAGAAAACACGTCAGACCAATTTTAAATGGTTTTAATGCAATGCTTAATTTCACTGATTGGCTGTATTAAACACTATGGTTTATAGCTGACAATGTTTAGGCATTGAAATTTATTATTATGCCCAAAAAATAGTTTATATAATCAGATGCACGTCAAGTCAAGTGTCATTTAATTGGGGGTATTGTTTTAATTTTTACTATGAAATTATCACAATATTTCTTTATTAAAAACATTTTTTTTATCATTTTGAAAAATTTAATAACTAAAGTAAAGTCTGTAAAAAATATCCCTTTGAAATATTTTTATTTTACAGTAAGTATCCAGGCTTATTGAAAGGTTACATAGATACTGTATACATATATATATATATATGGTTTAGGGCAATTTAGTTGTGAATTTTACAGAATGTATGCCAAATATAAATCCAAAAGTTGCCATTATCAAAGCGGCCGTTTTACTCATTTATAGAACTAAATGAGATATACATTTTTACAAAAAGCAACACACTAATTGCCTTGCACCTTCAGTGGTCCTAATTTGTTCGGTTAAGTGTAATCTGCTCCATCTAATCTACAATACCAAGAAACTTTAAATATAACCACTGAGCCTTGGGTATTTCTTGTAAAGCCACATTACAATATGAAGCTCCACTGGCGGTTTGAATAAAACTGTGAAGGATTTGCTTTTCTACCCCTTTTATTCCTCATAGCTCAGTGAGTTTAACTGCTCCTCTGACTTTCCACCACCAGTGTGACAAGCTATGCATGCTTCATGAATGTTGGATTGGATTTGCATAAAATAACCTGTGTTCAGTGACCTAAATACACAGAGCCCCATCCCACAGAAGACATAACTAATGGAATTTCCTTGTATTAATATGTATGTGCAGGTCATGCAGAGATCAAGGTCTTGTAATGTCTGTGTAATGTTATAAGGTAGACCAGAAATGCAATGAAATTAAATGATAAACAATGGTATAAAATGGTATGAAGCCTGTGATTCTGAAACAAAGCCTCTCATTTGCTGGGCTAATCACCTGAAACTTACAGTGCTATGATTATGAAGTGGCCTATAAGTAACTGGCATGTTCCACAAGAGAAAGGGTTAGAGGACAACATGGATACGCCTTTCTTCCTAATTGGAATATGAATGTTGTCCTCGAGGGGTAATAAACGGAGAGACAACGCTGTCCCCCCTGGGTTTGCACTGACATAAAATGAGCAGGGCTGCCACAGCACAGGTCAATCAGCGAGTCCCTGCGGTGTAGGTAGGTTGTATAGTTTCTCCCTCTGGGCTTTCATCTGACATATAATGGCTGTCTCTACAAAGTGCTTATTGTCCCTCTAAAGTCCTTGTGGGTTAAGGCGCTCATCCCCAAAGATATGTCTAGCCTCGAGCCGATTAATCATTATTCAGGCCTTGTGCCAAGAGGCATTCCCTGAGATCCGGCCTGGTACTGCCGGCAAAGAAGCCACAGTGAATGCATGCGGATATTAATTTCTAAGATTGATTGCATGCATTTAAAAGATCATATATTATTGTAATTGTGCCACTTTTTATCTCTAATATATTGCTTTTAACCATCCTTAATAAGACAGTATCAAGTTTCTCAAGTTTCTTTTTTATTATTTTTAAATCTATTGCAGCACCTGAACGGATTCAGCCATAGGAGAACTTTAAGAGAAACCATAAATATCATAAAGTTCATATTATAGCTATGTTAGGATGATGTAAAAAGCTATTGCTGTGACTATACGACTTAGTGAAAGATCCAAAACCCGACATGAAGACACAGTCTGACAGTTGCGTTATATAAGCTTGTAGTTACAGATGTAAAGAAGACAAGAATACATCCATAATAGACAAAAAGTCAGATTAGGATAAGAGAGCAGGAGAGAGGTCGACTGAAGCGAACAGGATGATGGTCTGGGTCAAGGACTGAGCTGTAGATTAAAGCAGCTGTATGCCGAGACACACACAGTGGAGGTCAAAGATGCCTGCTGCAGAATGTATGGTTTTTGCTTTTGGTGGAGTGAAGTTAGGCTGTGACAAAAGAAATACTGATAAAGATGCAGAGCCTTGACTTCCCTTGGCCTTTACAAATTTGTGAAGAATAGTGTTGTAAGTTTTCAGAATAAGCCTGGTATTTGTAGTTCATTCCGAAATAGAGAAAGAAGTTGGAAACTTTGCAGATTTACATGATTTTTTAGTGAGGTAGAAAAACATTTCATCGTCAAAATGTATGACTTCCTGATTGGTTGTGTTGATAATTCCCTGAATTTGCTGTCTATTTTAATTACACCTCCTGTTGTAAAGAAGTTTGTTGTACATTGCCAATATAGTATACATCTTTTAATCTCTTAATGATATTTATGTTTTTACATTCTGCAAACATTTACTATCAACTTAATTTACTAGTAATAAAACAAACAGAAGCATAAGAATAGTTCATTTGCAAAAACAGATACAAGCCCTTTTGAAAATCAGTCAACTGAGGCTTGTAATTTATTCTTTGCCTAGCGTAGTTTTCAGCACCCAAATTCATTTTAGTGGTCCTAATTGGTCACAGCCACTCAAGTTTGGTTTGACTGATATCACCTTTGGCAAATAATAGAAAAAAAATATGCTTGTGACAATTTTTAAAAACGGGGTTATCTGCTTTTGCAAATGAACTCTTCAGTGAAACAAAATGATTTGAGCACAAATATTGAATACTAAGGAGAAATAAAACTATCTGGCCATTGATAAAGAGATTGGAATCACAGAAATACACCCATGGGAACAAGAAAGGGATGTATGTAAAGATTGAATACATGGATATAGTTACCATATTCTAGTAAGATGAAAAGAAATATCAAAAGTGAAAAGATGGAAGAAAAGTTGGCCCCAAAGTAAGTTTAGTAGAAAAGACAGTTAGATGAGCAGGACGGTGGTGCTAAAAGGTTAAGCGCAATTCATACGATGGCAATTGAAGCCTGAGTGCAAAAACAGGTATGGAAAGAAAGCTGTAAATGATGAATGAGTGAGCTGACAGAGTGAAAGAGCTGCAGATGGCAGGAGGTTGGGAAGTTTTTTAGAGACTTAGGACAGCTATGGAATATTGATCACAGTCAAATCTGAGAAGTTGAGACAGAGGGCTGAGAGGAACAGTGCAGTTGGAGGGCTTGTGCAGGTGGATGTGGGTAAGATGCACATACCAAAAACTTTTCAAATCTAATTTTAAATGTACAGTCACCTTTATAATAAACTAAAATGCACATGCTTTTATCTTTCCCATAGTATTATTCTCAAATAAGTAATCTCCTACATATAGTGATGCTGATAGTATGCAGTTACAATACACATTGATCAGCCCATGGTAATGAAGGCTTAGAATAAATTTTGAAAGATAACTCATAATTTGACATTTGACATCATGTGCCTGTGGGGCTACCATAGGTGCTAGGAGGCTCCAGAAAAGGTAACATTACATAACCTAGCATAACATAGATCACATCACATTTATTCATTTGGCAGACACTTTTATCCAAAGCAACTTACATTGTTCTACAGTGATTACCAGTGTTGTAGTCACTGGAGGCAAGGTGGGTTAAGTGTCTTGCCCAAGGACACAACGACAGTATGAACTGTGGGGAGAGTGGGAATCGAACCAACTACCTTCGGGTTGAAAGACGACTTCTCAACCCACTGAGCTACTGCCGCCCTCAGCCAAAACTAATATCATGTGTGCAACAGTGTGTACCAAAAAAATAAACGCACCATAGAATCTGGACAAAAGAGACCTTTTAGTGCAATAACTTCCTGTTCATTTGCTTATAAACATGTCCCTGCAGGACTACCATAGCTGTTTACATGCAAGGTAAGAAACTGCAATCTGTGATGTCACCAGATGCTACCCAAAAAGAACAAAAAACAACCACATAAAGTTATATTAGCTTTATTTACACATCAGTGAATGTGTATAAAATTATTCTTAATTTTCCAATTTTTTGTTGGAACTGAAACTCACAGAATAATAATTAATTAATAATTTAACTCTTCTTGAGAAAAGAAAGGATGATAGACTTTTGTGTTCAAATAATCAGGTGATGGTGGCAAGTCCATGAATTTTATTTCATTTCTTTTCTATTTTGACATTTTATTGGCTCATTATCGATGCTCCTGCTTCATACGATGTATGCTCTGTGGCGCAACTGTGTCTGCAGTGAAGAAGACTTGTTGAATTATGTGAATGATCCTTGTATGTAGAGGATTTTTTTTCTTGATTATTCTTTATATGTGAAAATCAAATATTGCAAAAGAGCTTTTTCAATTTTGTAAAAAATGAAATACACTTGGATATTTAATATTGTGATCTATCGCTACCGGTTAGCCTCGTAGCTAAACCGACCAGAGAGCTATAAACTGTGGCAGTGAAGAGCATTTTGGGAAGAATCCTTTTAAACATTGGTACCTCATCCGACCAGCAAGTCTGGACTGCACAGACTGGGGCTAGGGCAGCTCAGAACAGGGCAGGAGGGAATGTTTTGGAGCTGTGACCCCCTCTGCTTTGAGGAAAATCGCAGGACAGTCGTGTCTGTAGCTCAGGTGCTCCAGACCCGCAGTGCACTTTACGACAGCCACAGTTGATTTAACTCTCGGTAGCGGCTCTAACCACTTATGCAACTCTCCGCTCGGCTTCACTTTGAGGATCATTGGGGTCTGCTGTGGATTAGATAGGGACAGGTGAATGTGCCCCGCATGTCACCGGTGGAGCTGATGGAGCGGTGGACAGCTGCGGAGGAGTCTTGTGCTTAAGAAAATGCAGTGTGAACCTGCTGCAGGTCGGCCACAGAACTTCTGAAGCCCCGATGCCTGACTGTGATGCAACGCCCTGTTACACCACGTTTCTGTGTTATATAGTGTTTTTTTTTGTTTTTGTAGTACTGGTATTATAATGACACTATTAGGAAATGGTTCAATTCAGGTGGGACAACACTAAAGGCTAAGGTGTAAAATGCACGTCCTGCTACTGAGTGGAACTATGGCAATGATTTTTCATGTCATATATCTCCTGAATATATGAAAATTGCAAAGCAGCACTCTTAGTAGACCTTACTTTACTTATAAACTAAATAATTTCTGCCAAATTACCATGGCATAGCTAGTATTTACAGTATATTGAGTGCCTGCCGGGTAACAAAGTGGATGAGATTTTTATCGCTTACAGAGGAAATGTAAATGCAATGAGAGCGGATGGAGAAGCGCGCTGGGTGAGCGCTTGGAGAGTGGATGCAATGATATCAGCATCTTGCGCTGATATGAGATGAAGATTATTTCTGATGCAACGGCGTGAAGGATAGAAAAACACAAAGCAGAAGACTGAGTGAAGGGGAAGACAGTGAAACCTCAAGAAAGAAGCGAAGACAGTGAAGTGTAGAGAGAGATAGTTTGGGCCCTTTTGCACCAAGCTGTCAGGACGCAGCACTTTCACTCACTTCCAAAGTCGAGTTCTAAAGCCGTCGATCTTCCGCTGCACACAAACAAAGATGCTGACTCAAGAAAAGGGATCAGCATCTGGCGTTCACCGACGCAAGTTATCTTCACTGCCATCTATTTGGAAATGTTTCTCATTTATTCAGTTTGAATTATAGAGATTTTGAAGCCTCAGAAACAGAAGCCAGGATTCGCAGTAAAAGTTTTTAATTTCCTCCCCACATTAATAGTTGTCAGGTAAGGAAATGGGGCTTTGGATTGTTTTCGCAGCGTAATTAATATTACAACTGTGTGTTTGTGAGACTCTGTGGCTGAGAATGCATCATCAGCGACAAGTGAACTGAGAGGTGACGCTTCAGCTCAAGCACACACAAGAGCTACATGCTCTTTTTCACAGTGACTGCTGAGTAATAGTCAATTGGTGGGAAAATGTAAGGGGCACAGTTTGACACAGGAGTCAGAAAGCTCTACATGGCCATGTTTATTTTCCAAGTTTTACTAGAATTAAGGTTCTGGGATTTTACTGATTTACTTTAGTGTTTTAGTCCTTGTATATGATCAAGTTGGGGATATATGCAACTAAATACCAAACCTCTGACATTTTATGGTCAGTTGGATACTGGTCCTGTAGCCTTCTTATTATTTCTAGACCACACACTGATTTTGAAACAATGTTGATTATTATGATGTTTTATCAGTTCATTGGTTTGAGGCAGCATCTTTTAGGTTTCACATTAACACATGTAACACATTACTTTTTATTACCTTAATTTACAATGTCCAATACAAAAAAGAGGTACAAATAGAGTAATGTAAATGTAAAGGTTAGTAAAAGACTTGTTAGGCGCTATCTAAGATCAAATGAGGCAAGAAGAAGCTCTGATGCCGGAGGGAACCAAGTTTTTGAACATTCCTAATTAAATTGGATTTAAAAAAAAATTATAATGTGCTATATAAAATGTCATCACAAATTATAATTGGTTCTAAGTACAATATAATACAACTGATTGAACAACGCACGAGCAGCGTCGTCTCATTAAGGGGAATGATACTTTGACAGGCTGCATTTGGCAGAACCACGGGACTTCAAAAGGAGCTGATAAAAATCTTTCTTGTACCTTGTTATCAAGATATTGTATCCTGTCTGTTAGCTCCGCTGCTCATCTGCTGCTATTTTTTCTATACTGTACTCATGGCTATATTACGTTACAAAAAGATCAGCCAGTTTAGATACAAATGCGAGTGTGCTGCATCAGATATTTTATCAAACACGGACCAATTCCAGCCCTTTAACATCGAATCCCCCCCCGCTGTAACACACAAATTAACACAAGCGGGGGTCTGCTGATGTCAAATCGACCTGCGACCCAGCACCATGTAATCTGGCTAAATGAATCCCATCAACATCATCCTCTTGACTTTCTCTAACTAAGGTATATTGATTATATGCCGTGCTGTGTGTCTTTATGTGTGTGCAAAATAGGTCTGTGAAGCATTTTGTGTCCCTGAAAGAGATGTGGATTGTGTGTTAAACAGTGAAGACACATAATAACCCTGGCTGAAAAGTACTCTAACACAAAGGGCTGCAATTGTAGCTGCTTAAAGCTGGCAAGAAAAATGCAAGACTGTGGTTAGGGAATAGAAGGGTATTAAAGACTTCACATTCACATTTTTTATTATTAATTACTATGTTTTACCACCAGAATAACATTTAGCAGACCAGTGTTAAAGCTGAAATACCACAGGAGGCAACGTAGGTTAAGTGTCTTGCCCAAGGAGAGCGAGAATAGAACCGCCAACCTTCCGGTTACAGGACGACACCAGGGAGCGCCCAGGTACCCCATTCATGTCCCTAACTGAAGAATAAAGCATGTTTTGATGTTGGAAAACCAGAGTATTTGGAGAAAACCAACCCAAGCATGAAGAGAACAAGCAGACTCCACACAGGAGTCTCTGGACCTACTACAGCAATGCTACCCAATTATTATTAGCAAGATATACCACTACAATAAATAATTCATTCTTTCATTTTCTACCGCTTTGTCCCGTTAGGGGTCGCGGGTGGCTGGAGCCTATCCCAGCAGCTTTGGGCCTGAGGCAGGGTACACCCTGGACAGTGGCCAGTTAGTCGCAGGGCTAACATATAGAGACAAACATTGACAGACAACCATTCTCTCTCACATTCATTCACTAGGGACACTTTAGAGTTGCCAATTAACCTGTACATACATGTCTTTGGACGGTGGGAGGAAGCCGGAGTACCCGGAGAGAACCCACGGTAACACGTGGAGGACATGCAGACTCCTCACAGAAAGACCGGAGTCGGCCGAGAATATTCGAGTCGGCCAGGTTTTGAACTCACGACCTTCTTGCTGTAAGGCAGAAGTGCTAACCACTCTGCCACGTGCACCCCACAATAAATAATATATGATCAGTTATTTAATGTATAGGATTACATTTTTGGTGAAAACAATAGCATACTAATACAATAGCAACTAACTGGCGTGACCATTTAATGCACCTGCACTTTAAGCAGCATTTGTACATGTATTAGCTTGTTAACAAAGGGTAATGCAACTGAGTAAGTAGCTAAATAAAACAGCTGTCAGACTGTCAGCTGCAGTCTTGTATTAAAGTGAGCCAACTGTGATTTAAGTTTAGGATTATTAACTAATCACAACAATCACTTTTCTACTTTCAAATTTGAACCACTTAATACTCAAACCAATGTCCTGGATTTATTTCTCCACAAAACAAAAAATAAATAAATAAACACTGCATTTACACACATATGTTCAAAGACATTGCAGTAGGATGTCTCCAAGATCAGTATTGCAGAGTAATAGGTCTCTCAATGTGCACATCCATTTTCATTTTAAAAGGGTTTGAGATGAAGGTTCTCTCTCCAGGTACACAAATGTTTTAAAATTTAGTCAGTTCTTCTTAATATTTGTAATCATAATTTGAAATTAACTGGTCTACAAGGATAACACTGACGTGTCCTCCAGCGATTGTCATGTGATCAGGGCACAACTTCAGAGGAGAAAACCAGTATACTATCAAAAGCATCATCATAAAATTTACTCTTATATTTAAAAGTCTACTGGGCTCAACTTTTGAAAGAACATTGTCTATTATTTAAGAAAATGTATAAAAAAATCCACATTTGCGCATTTTATAGCTTCTATGTTGGACTGTTTGCAGGTTAGCTATATTGACATTACACAACCTCAATTCAAAAAACCATGCTGCCTTTTACATTTAAATAAGCTTCAGTTTAAGAGACACATAAAACAAGTAAACCAGTATGACACATTTACAACAGCCTACATAGGGCAAAATGTGCTATATCAAAATGGCCATAAAGTCACACAATAGATGGACAGTAGATTTAAAGCAATGCACAGCAGCTGTATTTGATCACGACATTAATCTTACAGCGGCCTGATGTCACATATTGTGTTGTGCTCTGCACATGATTGTATGTGCATTCTCCGGAAACAGAGATGGGGTGAAGGAGGTGGAGCTAGTGGGAGGAAAGCAGGAGCAGATTTAAAGTCTCAACCTGCAATCTTAACTGTCTTCTTTTACAAACTTGAGCTGTTGGATGCAGTGGGGGTTGGACTAAGGTGGAGGAGGTCAGCGGGAAACAGCAGGGAACTATATACATTGCTTGATTTAGCATGAGGACTGGAAGAAAACTGCAATTTTTAAGGCCATCTTTAGTAATCTATTGAGGTGACAGAACATAAAATAATTGCTATGACACAAAGATTCTAATCTAGACACCACACTTCAAATTGCAAAAGGGGAAAAAACAACCCTGAGATCACAATGACAGATGTACAAGAGTGCTTTCAGAGATGAATAAGTTGGTGATTTATGTAAGGCTGCTCCACAGCTGGGTCCTCACCGAGAGGTCATGTTCCTTACTCTGGCAATAATATTAAATACAAGCCCAGGCTTCAGACAGCAGCTGCACCCCTCCAAGTGTGAGAGGCATGGTCCGATTTGACCATCTACTAAAAATGAGCCTTCAAGACAAACCAAATAACTGCTGTATTTATGAGTCAGGATTGAGTAAAATGGTGAAGGATTGCTGCTTGTGTGCGGGCAAATTTAAAATATACAGGGGTATTCTAGTAGTAGTATTTATTTTGAAAAACATAAAAATAAAAGAAATGTTCCTACAATAAATATATATATGTCTGACGAGGACAATCATGACTTCTGCTTTGAGTCTTTGGGGTAGGATCGTGCAGCCCTAGGTCTGCAGGGAGAGTGCGTGCATTGTGAGCAGCTGTCCATGAAGCTGCTCTGTGCACAGCTCGTATTTTTTACAATGACAGCAAGCCGACACCTTTCCGCTTGCATCCTGGGGCTCCTGTGTTGAGCTGGCGGAGGAGCAGAGATCAGAGTCTCCCCGTCGCTCACTCTCTCCCCAGAACGGATGGATCTCGGCTCTGCTTCCCAGGCATGCTCTGGCGCTTCCTGTGAGGAGGCCACCTTCTCCACTGCTTCTGCGCTCCTCTCTCTCAAGACGAGAGTCTCTCTGAGACGGTGACCCACGTAGTGGTGCGGCTAAAACATTGAGTGACTGAAGGAGCAGAACCCCCAAAAAACTCCTGTCGGGTGTCCGAGGGGTGGGGTCGTTGGCACCTTTTGACAGAGGTGGACCACTTTGCTTCACAGGAGACAGCTCAATGTCCCATCTGCGTCTCTCTAAGTCCTCCAGGTCCACTGGGACTGGACATGATGAGCCATGCATTGCCAAAACTGCTTCTGTATGCATTTCCCCCAATTGCCCTGGTCCCGACAGTCCTAGCCAAGATCTGCCAACGGGGGTCTCGCCTCTTACTTGTGGCGCCCCAATGGTCGACCAGAATATTGTTCTCTATGGTCTCTCCTCGACGGCTGGACATGGGCGATTCCAATCAGGAGGTATCTTCTTTCTCAGGCACAGGGGACAGTGTTTCATCCCAGGCCCGAGCTCTGGAACCTTCACTTTTGGCCCCTGAGGGGGACCAATTGAGGAATGCTGGTGGGAAGGCTAGGGCTCCCTCTACTAGAAGACATTATGCCCTTAGCTGGTGTGCTTTTGAGACCTGGTGCATTACACACCGTGCAGACCCAGTTCACTGCCAGATTGTTTCAGGGCTGGAGTTTCTGCAAAGTAAACTATCCTCAAGCTTACGCCCTAATACACTCAGAGCTTATGTGGCTGGGGTGGCTGTGGTTGGGAGAAACTTCTTAGTTGCCCGTTTTATCTGAGGAGCAAAGTGGTTGAGGCCTCCCAGCTGGAGTGGAAAACTGGACCAGCTCTATACCCTCTCCAGGGTGTTGGAGGTTGCAAGGGATAACCAGTCGACATGTGCTTCATGGATTCAACTGTGTCCCTGCAACTACATTTTGTGTGGGGGCTCCGAGAGTATGGGGTCCGGGGGCCCTCTGCTAAGGGCTGTCTGGTCCCTGTTGCAGCTGAGTGTTAAGTGGCTGGGATGAGAATCACAAACTCCAAGTCTGAGGCAATGGTTTTCAGCCAGAAAAGGGTGGTTTTTCCCCTTCTGGTTGGTAGAGAGCTCCTGCCTCAAGTGACCCAAACTTTATCAGTCCCCAAGGGGAAACTAATCTCCCCTGATGGGGAGGATGGAGGTAGAGATTGACAGACGGATCAGAGCAGCTTCTGCAGTAATGTGTTCGATGTGGTGTGAAGAAGGAGCTGAGCTGTAAGGGAAAATTCTCGATATACCAGTCGATCTACGTTAGTATTCTCACCTTTAGTCATGAGCTTTGGGTCATGACCGAAAGAACATGATCCTGGATCCAGGCAGATGAAATTAGTTTCCTCCGCAGGGTGGCTAGGCGCTCCCTTGGAGATAGAGTGTGTACCTTGGTCATTTGGGAGGAGTTCAGAGTAGAGCTGCTGCTCCTCCACATGACCGAGCCAGCTGAGATGGCTCGGGCATCTGTTCCTGATGTCCCCTGGACGCCTTCCCGGGGAGGTGCTCTAGGCGCGTCCCATTGGGAGGAGATCCCGGGGAAGACCTAGGACACGCTGGAGGGACAATATCTCTCGGCTGGCCTGGGAACGCCTCGGTATTTCCGCAGAATAGCTGGAGGAAGTGTCTAGATAGAAGAAAGTCTGGGTGTCTCTGCTTAGACTGCTGCCCTTGCAACCCGGCCCCAGATAAGCGGAAGAAAATGGATGGATCTATTGTTGTAGCAATGTTTTCAACTTATTTATTACCCCGCCACTGAAATAAATCTGCCAGCCCTTAAACCATATTATTCATATATTTTTTTATTTCATATATATAGTTATATTTTTCTATGAAATTATCAAGTCTTTAAACAAAACATTTTTCTAATATTTTCAAAAATTGTGATAGCAATGAGATATGTCTATAATTTAAATTTAAAAGGCAGCCTCCACTCTTTTAAATTGGAAAAATTTTAGCAATTTTTATTGTATTCAGAAATACGCCAGTTTTAAATGATTGTTTTAAGTCAGTGGTTCTATTATTAAATGTATTGTATTTTTGACCAGTAACATACAATAACAATATCTTTCCAATTAGTAGACTTTTTATTTTTTAAACCCTTTGACAACTTTAAGTATTTCATATTTTATATTAATATTCTAAAACGTAAGAAAAAACACAAACTAATTTGGAAATGTTCAGGAAAAGTCAGATTGTGTTGTTGTCTGCATAAACTTAAGACAATAAGCTTTCTGGGTGATAAACATACACTCCACAGATCAGCCATAACATTATTATGTCTGACAGGTAAAGATTGATTATCCTGTTACCATGACACCTTTCACTGGATGTCCTTGAAGTTGTGCTAGAAGCAGAACAAATGCAGGAGTAAAGGCTTCATCACCAATGATGGGCTGGACTAACAAGTCTGACACAGGGGGAGCTTTTCAGGATTTGAGGAATCTGCTAGAGAACTCTGAATTAAAAATCAACTTGTATCAACTATTATATTTGGATTGAGTGACTAAAGAGCTGAGCACTGTACAAAGATCATGACTCCATCTAGTGGTACACAGTGATATAACAAGCCATTAAGGATACTGTCAGGACTGGTAGTTCTAAACTGCTTTCTGGAACTATGATCAATTGCGACACACCCCAAAACCTTAAACTAAAATCAACTTATCTTTGTAGTTCTTCAAAGTAAACACACAACTTTTAACACCAATTACACATTTTATATTAGGCCCTGTGATGAAGGTATGTGCAATTTTTTTCCCTCGGCTCATGACTCCATCTAGTGGTACAAAGTGATATAAAATGTTGCCCAAGATGTTTCTGATTTCCTGATTTTTTTGTTTTTGTATTACAGAGAACAGGAGCACATGGACCATTTAACAGCTAATTGTAACAGTATTTTTTGTGAGGGTAAGTCTAGAGGTGGAAAAAAGTGGTGGACAGCAAAAGAGTAAGAAAGTAGATTTAAGAGAATTGTGGAGTAGAGTGTGTCATAGAAGGCCACTAAAATAAGAATAGGTGACAAGAGGGGAGTATAAAGGTGGACAGCTGGAAAACCCAACATTAAAAGACGCTATAAAAGGCACGCTCCATGAAGAAATGATAAAAGCATTGCAAATATTGTCCTCCCCTCTGGCCTTCACCCATTCCTTTTAATTTGACAACACACAATTTTTTTGTCACTGTAGTAGTGCGTTCACCCGAAAAACATACAGCTAAATCAGATTGGACAGTGGCAGTTAAAGGCCTAATGACAAGAACAAGAAAACCATTGTGACCTTGGCATTTTACATAAGGAGATGTATGACTCTCCTGGGAAATGAGCTGTTCTGTCTCCCGAAGAAAACACTTTCCTGCGCTGATTTATTCATGAAGTGTTAACATGCCAAAGCAGATTTGCTCTTTACATCTCCATACATGGAGCGCCATGATAACAACACCAAAAAGCCATTTACAATATCACAGTATACAAAAACAGTGCATTAAAATCTGTCCTGTTGAGGTAAACCTACGCCAAAAATGGTATAGCCTGATTTAATTGATGTAGTACATGACAGACAGTTCTTTAAAAGCTGGGTTTGATGGCTACACTTTTGCTGTAATCTAAAATATTAAGCGTGGTCTATGTATTCACAAAGAAGCCTTGAGCACTGTCAAGTTAAGGCTGTGACGTTCTTTTGACCTTTCCCTTCCTTCTTCCAAATTGATAAATGGGTAGGTGAGTTTGCCAGAAACCACAAAAAGGTTTTAAAAATAGAAAATGTCTTCAATCCATGGTGTTAAAAGTAGGACTTGACAGTACCCATTTAGCCAGTTCTTTACAGAGGGGTGACATGGGGTTATGAGGTGGTCATAGTTGCTTCCTCAGAGGAGCAACTTTGGAACAAAGATGGATGCCAAACTGTTGTGATTGGTGCTCCAATACAAGGTGTAATGCAGCCTATTTTTTTATGTTTTGGATTTTGCCTCAGATTTACTTACAATGTGCAACGCCAAGACCCCTTTTTGTTATGGATGCACCGCTGTATACAACTCTTAAGGCATTGCCTGTTTTGTGGAATTCCTCATTCCACAGTTTCTAAGGAGGTTCTCAGTCATCCAGGACATATTAAAAAAAAAAGGTTCCCACCAAGACATCTGGATGTAGATTTCAAGGTGAAGACTTTTTGTCCATCATCCAAGAGACTTTGTAAATTTATTCCATAGTGAAAAAACTGAGCAGTGTATTTAATTATTAAATTTTATGGCTTGCATCTCATGAGCCTCGTGGATTTGCTTCAGACATGTTGTGACCATTGTCCATAAAACCAGTGGCACGTGTGCACAATTTGGGGTTAATATCTTAGTTTTGTAGGATGTTTAGGTTTGAAAATTTGAGCCCATTCCTGTGCATCTGCAAAAAAACTTAAACCATTTTGACCAGATTATCAAAGACTTCAGACATTATTTGAAATCTTAAACACGAAAAGCATGTGGCCCTGTTGTATATTTTGTTCTGCTCTGCCAAAAAATACATGTACAATACATGTAAAAACAAAAATATATGATATCTTCACAAATCATATCAGGTTTTTCCAAACTTGAGGATGTGGTTGCTTTGATATGGTTGCTTAACAAGGACTGAATATGTCCTTGTTAAGAAACTACACCTATTTCTGAAATCATAATTTTTTATAAGCTACACTGATAAATATCGACAAAATGAGGTAAAATAAAACAAACAGCAAATGTGATATTGAGGACAAAGGATTAAAATGACAAAGTTTAAAAAACGGCATATCAAACAAACATTGTCATTGTTCATGCAGCGTAAAGCAGACTTAGGGCTAATTCCCCCTGTGCAAAGTCCTAAATGAGTTTACAGCTGCATTCACATCAGACAATATCCCACAGTATACCTCTGTTACATTTAGATACAGCAAATCCCTTTTCAGGACACAGCAAACAGCTTTTATCAACGTGAGAAGCGGCCTCTGTTTAGCACACAGGCTAATCCCTCAGCAGTATTTGATATTACAAAGCCGCACTGTCTGAGGCGGAGGTGTTTTTTATATGTATAAGTATATGCATCTGAGAGCTACAGTATAAGTAGACCTGCAAAAGTTTCTAATGTATGAAGTTAAAGTTTGTGGACTCTATATAATGTAAAGCTTTAAATTCTTTACACTCACTTTTTGCATACATGCTTTATTTATTATAATTTAAAAGATATAATAAATGCCTGTAAAAAGGGAATGTGTCCCATTGTTAGGGTAAAAGAACTGATAATACATTTTTCTCATTAATTAATTAATGGTTCAACAAAAAAGAAAAAAAATCTGAGGTTGCACCAGTGCCGTTGGTGGAAAGAAAAAAAGCTGAATCCAAATCTGGTTATATGATAGCTCCTGATTCCTGTTGCTAACCACTGTTCCTTAACCTCATGCGGCCAACAGTAAGATGTTAGGACGTTTCTTACTGATAAAGGAAAGGAGCTTCAGTGGTGTTTCCACAATCCATCTTCTCTAACCTCTCCGCGTAGACTCAAAGGGAAGTGAAGTTGACACACAGCTGCTTAATAAAAACTACACATCCCAAAAAGGGACTACAATAAGCGCACCTTCTCCTCCAGTCAGCACTATGTTTAACGAGAAAACCGGACAGTTTAGAGAAATAATCTGAACGACTCTAGAGCAGCGTCTTTTATAAACTGTGGTTTATGCAGATATTTATAGAAGAGCGTAATGGTAGTTGTCACTTCAAACTCATCACATAGAGATCTACTTCAGTTGGACATTTTCGTTTGGGTTTCACAATGAATTGTGGGATGCTGTTAGGCTCTTAGGCTGTGTCCAAATGAACACACTAATCACTATATACGCCATGTTGTAGTGTGTCGGAATGTGTTTTTTATTTTTTTTATTTTTTTATTGAAAAAGATATGGTTAGTACAAGCAGATACATAAAAAAAATTATCTGCTTGATACAATACTGCAAGGGGGATTACAAAGAAGAAACTGACAATTGTGATTAGTGTGTTGATTCGGACACTGCCAGAGTGGATGTTAAATGCGTACATGCAAATATTTTATGAATATAACATAGACAAAACACTATAGCAGAGTACTTTATATAATTATCCAACTAAGTAAGTTTAGATCCACTGCATTGTAACATAAGTTTTATGATAACTCTAAAAAACATGTTGTTTACAGTAGCACAGCTCATATTGTGCAATTTGCTGGGTATAGCTGTCAGGGGACCTACAACACTGATGCAAATATAATTGCTGATATACTGCAGAAATATAGCAATTACTGCTACAGTTTACTTCAAACGTTGTTTACTTATGCAGAATGGCTGTTAGCTTGTCTTATCTTGCTTCCTGTTTGCATACCAATCAAAGGCTACTGTATGTTTGCTCACATGGTATGGCTGCATGTTTGTGTGTTTTTACTCTCTCCATGTGCTCATTCATTAGTGTCAGGTAAAGATGTTGCCTTTATATTGCGTAGGATATTTACGGCTTCTGCCCAATCCCTTCTGTTTGAAATTGGTTTTCTTTAAACTGGACCATTTGAATGCAACAAAAGCCCTCTTCCCCTCCTGCTTTATCCGCAGCAAACATCCTTGTTTTTCCCCTTAAACCTTCATTGCATCACTCCAACCCTTTCTTCCATGTCTTCTCCACATGCCTACATTGGCGCCCTGCCTCTCTGCGCCTTCTTGTCTGCCTGGGTGTATGATGTATGCTTAAAGTGTATGTATAAGTTATTCAGTTCGGTTTGTTCGTGTATGTCTTTTCTTTCTGCCAAAGTCTGCATGTGATACTCGCTGTGTGTATCACTGCAGGCTGAGTGGCTCATTCCTATTTCCTCATTTGTATTCTGCTCATCTTCGGGACAGGTAGGTAATGACAAGCAGCAAAGACCAGGATGTCACACATCTCCACTTAGTTGCCGGGTGTGAGTTGAAGTAAAGGCTATGCACATGCAAACATATTCATATGTAGGTAAATAAACACATACTGTTTGGCACACTAAGTCACTAAAATACAGTACAGGTGACAAATGTATTCTGCCGATTCATATTTCTGTAGTCCTTTTCTCAAAATGAAACCTTGCTCATTATCATGCAGACTCACTTGAATTCTCTGTATTGGAAACTCCATGTGGCTGAAAGCAATAGCCTCGAAGCCATCCAAAGTGCAATCCCAGATCTCTGCATATACTGTACATCTCCATCCTTTCAGTCGCTCATTCTCTGATACTTTTTTTTTGTCTCAATGCCATTGCTTCCTCTTCCATCTCCGTCCCAATTTTTATTTCCAGCCTCACACAGCAGATCACACTGTCCTTTCTGTGTTTCTCGCCCAAGTCTCCAATCTACCACACTGCAGATCACTCTGTACTTTCCTGTTTTATCTCCAGCCCTCAAATCTTTTACTTTGCCTGTTTTCCATCTCTGCAACAGCAGAATATTTCAGAATGCTATTCTGATCGGGGAGTTTCCTTTGGCACGGGAGCATTGATAAGACTAGTTACTCTTATTTTGGATGTAGTATTGTAATGAGAAAAGGTCAAAAAGCATTATTGCTCATTACCAGTTTTAAGGCTTAGACTGGTACTTGTAAATAAAGAGCACTATTCAATCAAATTATATCAAAGGAAGGGTCTTTTTTTTTTTCTTGCTCACCAAGTATTGATATTATACAGTTAACCAAGAGATGAAAAAAAAAAAATCAGTACCCCAATAATGAAACTGGTGTTGATTCAAATCATAGCTGGGTCATTTCTAAATTATTTATATATATATATATATTTATATAAAAAAGCTGCCCATTCTCTACAAGAGGTCTGGGAGCTTGAGGGTTCTGCGCAGTATCTTGCCTGTTCCTAGGACTGTGCTCTTTTGGAATGAGACCTTTGCCATTTGTTATTGCAATAATACAATAAGAAATGTATTCTTTTACAAAAATATTTTATTTACAGTAAAAACTGTTGAAAGACAAATAAAAGTTATTATATAAAATTAGATTTTAACTAACTATAACTACTTTAACTATAAAACATCCTTGGGGCCCAAGGAATCTCCTGGTATGCCTGCCGAATTGCAACTTCCCTGAGCATTGGCAAAATAAAGCATCAAATAAATAACTGCCTAAGTAACTTCTAATAAATGAGAGCAGCCTTCTTTGGATAAAGTATACTTAGTACATACTCTCCTCACACTAACTCAAAGCATCCCAGCCAGCTTCTTTGCATTAGAGTGTGACACTTTAGACTTTTATGTACTGTCTGTGACTTGCTGGGTTTACTATTGAAGAACTAGTTCATTTATGTGTAAAAGATAATTTTATTAGATACTTTTGGAAAGCTATTTTTTCCGTACAATAGGAAGTTATTAATTGGATAAGCTGACAGGAACCCAACACAGAGCTCAAATCATCTATTGTACTGGAAATAAAGCTAGTCAAATTCAGATTATAAACACATATTATTTAAAACTGAACTACTTCAAAGTCATTTTAAATATGTGCTTCATAGAGGATATTTCCACATTTTGATGAGAAATAAGCCAAATATTGGTTCAGAGGTCAAAATTAAGTTGCTTTTACTGAAGTTTTATAAATGTGGAACAGAATAAAAAGTCATCATGTACCACGTACTGTGGGCATATACCAAACTAACAGGATGCAATTGTAAGTCAATAATAAACTGCTTTCTCAGCTGTGTCTGTACTCTTGGCCTGTGCACAATCAGTTTGTCGCAGGTAGCATAGTCCCCCCCCTGTGCTGTGACAGGCCTGCTAGGCAGCTCAGAGGCAAGAGGCTTATCAGCTGCTGCTGTGGCCCCGAGCAGTTTAGGTGGACAAGTGTATGCCTCTGGAGAGGACACAAGTCCATCAGAGGGGGTTTACCCCAATCCATCTCTGTAATGCTGAGTGCCAAGCAGAGAAGCTAAGACTTTAGAATGACTCTGGCAAAGATCAAACCCCAAAGCTCAAAGTGTCAAGCCGGACACCAACTACCTGGGCCGCCAATAACAGACAAATATCCTCCTCTGGGATGTGGGAGCAGTATAACCCTTGTAATCTCTGCCTCCAGCTATACTTACAGCTCTATTGCTAAAGTTCAATCATGGGCAGCTGGGTCATTGGGGTGTAAAAAAAAATAAAACTGTCATCGTGTACCCCATTTTAAGTCAGAGTGGTTAGCACTCCTGCCTCACAGCAAGAAGGTTGTTAGTTCTAAACTCAGCCGACTCAAACAGCCTCGGCCAATGCCAGTCTTGTGAGGAGCTTGCATGTGTTACCGTGGGTTCGCCCTGTGTACTCCGGCTTTCTCCCTCCCCCAAAGTTGCTGAGATAGACACCAGTCACCCGTGACAACTTACAAGTCTAAGCGAAATAAAATAAAATAATAAATGACTTTAAATGGCACTTTATGATTTCTTTTGTAATAATCCCCTTCCAATGTTATGTTTGCCAACATTTACATTTTTACATTTACATTTAGTCCAACCAGTAGAGCATTGCAATAATCCAATTTGGACAAGACAAGAGCCTGGACTAGGATTTGTATAGAGTGCTCAGATAGGAAAGATCTAATTTTCCTAATGTGGTAGAGGATGAATCTACAGGATCAGGTGATGCTGGCGACATGACTTGTGAAGTCAAATTTTAGGCAGTGCCGGACGGTAAACATGTGAGCTCACCGTGTAAATGGCAACAACACAGGAACAAAAGCTGTGTTCTAATTTCTGAAGTGGAAACTACACATTCAGCAACTGTTTACACTCCCTAGGTCAGAATAAAAACTCAGGTTTTGGTAAGAATCATTCAAAATAAGGTACTGTGAATAATAAATGTCCATAGACGGTGACCTATTCAGGATAGAAAACAAAAGGAGCAGCAACATTAAACCTAACGATTTGTTAGCTTCTCGTTAGTAACGTTTCAAATTTACAAAAATAGTTGTAAACTGGGAACATTCATAGAGTGAATACAACATAAACTTTGATGCTGTAAATGGGACCAGTGGAAAAATGTGCCCCAAAACTACAAACTCTAAACACAAAAACACTTTCAACAAGATGGAGCTGCTATTTAAATGCCTAGTTTAGTCAGCACACATTGCAATTTGACTAGCAATTATTAACTTCAATGTAGAGACAATTTTTATATGTTTTAATGTCATAATGTCATGTTCCTTCAAATTTAGTAAAACATTATTAGAAAACCCTTATTCTGACTTTCTTCCCAGTATGACAAAACATCACGTTTATCTGAGGGGAAAATGAACCAATCCTGTCAGCTTCTGTGAGCTTTTATAACCTCTTATAACCCCAAAGAACACAGATGAGACAACTCCACTCTCTGAGGAACGTAACTCCATACGCACATTCATTTCAACACCTGGGAACTGCAGATGTTGTCTTTTATTAGATTTCGTTCCACAGTTACTTCATCATGCCCATGTCACTAATGAAAACAAACAATGAACGAGGTTCTCACAAACTGATGATAAGAAATATGTTGCTGCTTTTAGTGTCATAATTTACCAATGATGTGGGCTGTTGTTTCACTAAAACTTATTTTTTTATTCTATATAATTCACCATTTCTTTCTTTTCTTATCTATTCTGATTTCTATGTTCAACTCTGCAATTCAAGGTCTGTGGAGGTTCTCAGTCATCCAAGTCCTCTTGAAGAAAAGGTTAAAACAAAAGCATCTGTACTCAGTTTTCAAGGTGAAGATGTTTTGTCTCTAATTCCAAGCGACTTAATCAATTCTGAGATCAACTGGTAAGAGAGCTGAGCTTTATCTCTAGAGGGAGGGGTTTAACCTGAAACTAAACCTGATGGACCAGGCTGTTCTGGTCTCATAGCTGTTAGCTATAAAAAGACACTGTTGTAAATACTATGATTCTGAAGCCACCTTCTCTGTTCAGAGAAACCTAAATCAAAACAGTTTCATTCTAGAACAACAACAACACTTAAATGGAACAGTTTAGAATTAGAGACCTTTTCTTCTGCAATTTCAGGAAAGACTTGTTTGGAACCATTTAGGCATATTAAAAAGGACACCACAAAATGACTAATGTTGTAATGCTTTTTGGGACTATGTGCCTTATTTCTTGACAAATTCTAATTAGTCATTATATTAGGACTACAGATAGGTGAAGTAGGCCAGCATAAAGACTTGAACAAGTGCAACATGGATTACATTCTGACATTTCTGGTCGTAGCTCTCCTTTGGTGCCCCAAGTCTGATATAAATGGCTAGATTGCAACTTATATCTGCCATTGCCAGTTACCACAGGACACCTTTAGAGGTTTAATAAAGCCTATGCTTTGATAGGTTAGGTCAGAAAATATCCTTAATATTATGTTATCATTAATGTATTAACAATTAGTGTACTGGAAATATAAGAAAATAGTTCAGAATGACTATATTAGAACACATTCAATTATTAAACTAAGGCTTGTGTTTCCCTTATGTATTATAAAATGTTAAAGTAGAGAATTCCAATTCTTCAGTTGTTAAAATTACAGAACAGCAAATCCATTGACTGGTTATTGTTATGAGTGGGATGTTTTCTTTGAATTTACAATTTTCCTAGGAAACATGGGACCCTGTGCCTTTAAATAGCTGCTAAGACAAGGACTAAACATCTTCCTTCTAGATGGCTTAAAGAATTCATCCATCATAGTCTTAGTGTTCCTGGCAATTCATCTGCAGTTCATGACACAGCCTCATTGTTTCCACTCAGACATCACATCCATTGGCACTGTTTTTTCTTACCTTTTCTGCAGACTGTGCAGTGCCAAAGAAGATGGGTATAAAGGCCAGCCATACGATGCAGGTCGTGTACATGGTGAACCCAATAGGCTTGGCCTCATTAAAATTTTCTGGAACTCCTCTGGTTTTTATCGCGTAAACAGTACACGTGACCATTAATAAAATACTGTATCCCAACGAACAGATAATCTGAAGATCCGTGATGTCACATTTCAACACCCCTTGCGCTGAATCTGGGTTGATGGTCCTCTGTTCGTCATAGTCTATGATTGAGTTGGGAGGATCCACTCCGAACCAGATCAACACCCCTAGTAGCTGCACGGAGATGAGGCTTGAGGTGATAGCCAGCTGCGAAGTAGGGCTGATGAGCCTTGGCGCTGTCACCGACTTCTTTCCTTGCTCGAAGATGCGATAAATACGGTTGGTTTTGGTAAGCAATGCAGCGTAGCTGATACACATCCCCAAACCGAGGAAAATCCTTCTAAATGAGCATACACCGACATCAGGCTTGGCAATCATTAGGAATGTAATAATATAGCACAGAAAAATTCCAGTAAGAAGAACATAACTCAGCTCCCTTCCAGATGCCCTGACGATTGGTGTATCATTGTACTTTATAAATGTTGCCATGACAAAAATTGTAGCAATGATCCCAAGCATGGCCAAGAAAACAGGAATCACAGCCCAAGGTGAGTGCCATTCTAGTTTAACAATGGGAATAGGCTGACAGGCTGTGCGGTTGGCGTTGGGCCTCATGTCATAAGGGCAGAGCTTGCAGTTGAACTCATCGGTCTTGTACTGGTAGCCGTCACAGGCCTCGCAGTGCCAGCAGCAGGACATACCCTTCACCACTTTCTTCCGCTCGTAGATCTTACAGGGAAGGCTGCACACAGAGATGGGAATCTCCTGCTCTCCTCTAGGCCACTGCATGTCCTCAATCTGGGGATAGAGACAAATAGGTAGATTATATTAGGAGCATCAAGAATTACAGCAGAGAATATACTATACTGCAGTTTCACAAAACATCAAACTGCCTTGCATGACCTCAAACCCCAACCACTGTTTTTTCTTTGGGTGTGTTTGACAACAGTCACTGTGGTTTTTCTGCTATTGTGGTAAGAATGAATGTTGCTGTACAGAAAATTATGTGCACCAAAGATGCACCAAGAAAATTAGGTCTCTCACTTCCATCTGAATTCTGGTGCAGTTCAATTGAAATGTGAACACACACAGAACACAACATCCATCTAATTGAACCCAAACAGAAACAGCATGACAAGATGCAACTTTTATATCACTTGAATTGATAGCTTCAAAAAAAAGTAATGAGCAGATGCAAAATGAGGAACAATGACAAGATTAAAAAGCCTTGTTTGTGTTTAGTGCAAGCACATTATGAGTTTACCGGAAAAAAAAAAAAAAAAAAAACGTGAGAAAACCAAAAACAAAATAATTGACAGAAAATGGAACCCTAATGACACAAAAAATAAGCAGTATGAGACTCAAAAATCCAACAAACAAAAATACAAAAATAAATCTAAAAATGGCAAAACATTTTAGAGATGTGTCATTTTGACCTCTAGGACAAGGGTATCGTTCAGCCTATACAAGGGTTAAAGAAAGTACATAGATAGAGAAAGAAGAACACAAGTACTCAGATGTTAATTGTGTGTAGCCATAACTCCGTCATTGTAAAACCTCTCTTTTAACCCCACTAAAACACACTCTAAAAAATGACATTGTACAACTCCAACTAGGAGGTTATGGTCTCTCAGCCACAGATTTATAGCCCAGATTTTATCTTTTATGTCTAGCCGTTGCATTAAACAAGGGATTTAGCTCGGCCTTGTTACTAGAGCAAAGGTCTCATCGATTTGACGGGCGGACTGCTGCTAATGAGTAATGAATGCTCTATTAGTGAAACATCAATATGAATAAATTCCACCTGGATCATAGCGGTACATTGAGCGGTCATCTTGATAAAAGTCAATAATTAAGTCAGCATACAGTAAGTCACAGAACCAGCTGCTACACTCAGCTACAACTGGGTAGGACACGTTCAGCTATTCCCAATGTGACCCAGACCGAGCCCTTTGGCACTCTTTGTTGACGCACTTTGTTTGCCGTACATCATGTTAACTCTCCTGAGTCATTGGGTCAAACCGACTCTCTTTATGAGATTTTCTTAAGAGGACAGAGAAATTCAGGCATTTTCTGCCACTAACTGCAGTTATCTTAATCTGGATGTCTACAGGCAGTTTTGTTTAAGTTTGGTAATAAATTGGTTAAATAAATAATTGAGTTGGCGCATTGTATTTTGTTGGCGTTTGTCCTTCATCGTCATTTAATACATGTAATGTTTTCACGTTCATATTCAAATCTTTTCTGTAATTCCTCAGACGTCTGACTTTGATCACATCATTTTAACTTTTTTACTTTTCTTTCACTTTACTTTTTTTTTTTACTTCATTATCCATCATCATCCATTGAGACATTTGATATTGTCTGTAGTTTTGGGACAATTCTTACAAGTTTATTTAAAATTTTTATAAAACACTAAACTCTGAACCAGCACATCAACAATAGGGTGACAGGAGACAGGAGAGTAGAGGATGAGATGTGTTTGATATGCTTTCCATTCCAAGGTCTAGACCAGTGTTTTGGAAAAGGAGATCTATAAGAAACTAAGGGACGTGTCAGTGTTCTCCCAGTTTGCAGAAACAGACATTAATTTGCACTGATGAAAACTAATCTGGTCAGACAATATGCTCTATTTTTCCAGCCAGCCTGAAAAAAATTAACATATTGCATATTGCAACACTTTTTTCCCCAGACATTTTTCTTTGAAATACTTTTGGGTTCAGAGTTCTTGTGTTCTGCCAGAACGATAAATGTTTAATTTAATGTTTAATTTGAAAGGTTTTAGGGAGTACCCTGAATGCTGTTTGGTTCTCAATGTTCAGTCTGATATTATATGAAAATGAAATTAACTAAACAGCAAATAGACAGGTTGTATCAACACTTCCAAGTTCATCTTGAATTTCTGCCCAGACCTTGGAAATAGTCTTGGTGATTGATAGCGGCCGAAAGCTTTTTATTGTGTATTAATGTTGTTTGGGGTTATTTTGTCAGATAACTGGCCCAGACCCAGATTTGAATGATTTCAAATGACTTGGAAAGATTTCAAAGGCTCTTCTGACCTGAAACTGATCAATTACACTTAGGACATCCTCCAGTGGACTGTCAATAAAGAGCAAGATGAATCACTCTGTGGCTGTAGATGCCAGAGGCTACACTTTAGAAAGAACAAGGAAAACATTGATATTGGATGTTATCACCGCCCACTTTCAGACAGATTCTCCCTAGTGTGCACCACCAAAAGAGCCAAGTTGAAAATCTGGCATAGTTCTGGATAAGAAGCAGCATTGCACAAACACCCTGAGTCAGCCTAAAGCATGTATTGGACTGTGGTGAGAATTCAGAGCAAAACAAAAAAACAAACTCCAACTACCCTCTAATCTTGCTCTTACCCAGAGGACAGCAGCCAACACTGCTAAAACAAGAGAAAGAAATATTTTTATCCCACACATATTTGGCTTAGTTAAAATTCCTCACCACATCACTTTATTTGTGATTATATTCATTAGCCTTTGCATATCCATCACTCCCACATTTTGTCGATTCCAAATACTTTGTTAATCTGCATGCACAATGGCACACAGAGCGTAAAAAATGCATGATTGTTTGAAACAAATCCCTTACTACTCCTCCTCGGTAATAGCTCACAGCCAGGTGATTGCGCTCCATTTATCATATGAAACATAATAAAATTTGACTTGTCATGTAAGAAACATACCTTACTATATAGAATTAATGACCAAGCATAAGTCGGGGCCTGGTTTTAAAATGAGTCATAGCTTAACAAATCTAAACGTGTTTCTGACTGCAGCTCCAAATAAGATTCAAAATGCCAGGAGCAACTTCAGGTCAATCATTTAAATAGAAACGCCATCTGTCTTGTGCACTTCATTGCGGTCAGAAGAGCTGGCAGCCAGTGTGGCACATTCAATAATTCACTCAGGTCTTTGATGGGGTGTCGCAGCTGGTAGACAAATCCAGACAAGAGGTCTCTTTAGATAATGTATAATGGGCATCTTGGGTGGAAAAGGAAAATGAATGTGGTGGAAAAAAGTAAAGTCTGATTTCTGAGAGTGTGTCCCTGAGTACTTACTAATACAAAAAAGTTGGCTTTCATCTTTGTTATGTAGTATAAAACACAGAGGGTTGTTCAATTAATTATTTTGAAAACTATTGGAATGTAAATTTTACCCCAAAATGTTAATGTATTATTTGCATTTATCTAATCTGTCAGTATATTGGTTCTTGACCACATTTTTTCCTTTGGACTGTAATTTAAATGTACAACTTATACAAATTAGACACTATTTCAAAGCCAGTAAAGCTTTTATTATACTGCCCTCATCAACAGTGAAGAATTTGAGGGTTTGTGTGCCATAGCAGGGCAATCATCATATTGTAATTTGTTTTCCTCTTTTAAAAAATTACTAACATAAGAAACACTATGTTAGTAACTTTTAATATCATTTTACTGACATATTTTATATCCTACAATGTTAGAACTGTAGTCCCTTCAGAGCACAGATAAGGTAAGTGCTATCTAGTTTCTTGTTTCTAGAAGAAATAAATAAGAAAGTTAACTGCCTAAAACTGAATTTGAATGATGGTAGTTCGGTGAATCAAGCTAAATATTTCTAAATGATGAACACTACCAGAAATCTAGGCCAGTTCAAGTCAATATTCAATGTGTGGACAAGGATACAAACCACACATTTCAAAACTATCACAGAATACAACCGATATTAAGTAATGAAACATTTCTTTAAGCTAAAAGCAAGGGTGGCCAGACTTGCCAGTGTACACAACCTCCCCATTTCCTTCTCTGGCACTCTTTTGTTCACCTCTGCTTCCCTCTCCACTTTTATTCTGGTGTCGTTCTTATCAGCGGCAGGCAGACCTTTGCTCCTCCGCCTGCCTGTGCGCCGCTGTCAGACGCCGCTGTCGATAAAGTGCCTGCCCACCTTGATGTCATTGTAGGCTGCGGGTCAGGAGAGCAATTTAAAATGGCCTGACATTAGGGTCATCTGAATAAATATGCTGTAAACTATCCAGACAATCCACCTGTGTGCTGGTAAAGGAGGCAAGTCTGTGCTGCTTCTGAAGATACCAGAGGTTGGACTGCTTTGCTTTTTTCATCAGCAAAGTACATTTTACAGCTTCATCATTTTATCATTTAATTCTACCTTCTTCTTTCTGTGTACTACTCCCAAGTCGTCTCAGAATCATCTAGAGACCACACTTGCTGACTTAGGCACCTAAAACTCAATAACAAATCAACATGAACTAAAATCCTCCCATAGGGTTTCTGGGATTAAAAGTGCCCATCTGGGGGGTGTCTTTTGCAAATGTAGGCGGATTATTTCTCTTCTTTCATGGTTAACTGGGAGCAGTTAATCCATGCCCTCATTAGTTCTCTTTCCTCAGTGGTTTGCACAACAATTCCTCTTCAGCGCCATATGTTGTAATTCATTAACCAATCTTACGGGGGTCTCAGTCATTAAGTAGTCTACGAAAAAAAATGTGCATAGGATCAATTTTCACAGTTATGGATACCATGCTGTGGGTTTTTATTGCATTGCACTGTAATGTTTTTCCTACTGTTTTTTTTGCGTTAGCTAAAGGAAGTTTCTTTCCTGTGTATCTCACACTATAAAATGAAAACATACATGGTGTAGTCCCTTCAGCGTATCTTAGGTCTTCCACGTGGTATATATATATATATATATATATATATATATATATATATATATATATATATATATATATATATATATATATACATATATATGTATATATATATATATATGTATATATGTATATATATATATATATATATATATATATATATATGTATATATATACATATATATGTATATATATATATATATATATATATATATATATACACACATGTATTCTCCTACACCAGTGTTCCGATTTCTCGTCTTTGGGCAGCTGTAGAGTGTTCTGTAAGACACTTTGAATTGCTATATGTATGAATTGTGCTATTCAAATATACTTGCCTTGTCTTTCTAAATCCAAAATAAATACTGCATACGTTTGGTCACTTCTTTAATACAACGTACAATATTTCTGCCTTAAAGTTTAAATAGTCTAGATGTTCCAGACGTAAATGTGCAAATCAGCAAGGTTTTCCTCTCACAGTGTTATATAATGGCTCCCATCACTTGTGACTAAAAGCCTCTGTTAATTATAAAAGTCGTCAAAACTTCAACAGCTCTCCACTGAGTCAATTTAGAGTTGGCACTAAACCACACACACAAGACCCATGCATGCACATCCTCTTCATTAATGTATGCAACAGTCATTAACTTGGTGACTGCGGATCATGATTAAATTGATTAATTGAATGGAAGAGGAAATAGCTCCACCAGAGTCCTGTGAGGCTGAGTGGATGTACAGTTAGCAGATTAGCCTCAGGCCTGTGTGACAGCTACAAAATGAAAAAAATATTAGGTTGGCAGCTTAATCGGACAAGTATCGCTGCTAAAACAGGAGCTCATTGATAAATGTAGTACTTACAATACATTCAAAGACAGAAGCCCTATATTTAACACCATCAGCATGCACCACGTTTCTTCCAGTCATTTAGACAATAAGGTCACTCTGCTACTGCTGCCATTAAATTATATCGCTGTTAAAAAAAAAAAAAAGATAAGATGAGTATGTTATGCAATATAACAGTGTGACTGCTGATGTGAGAGTCGTTAAAGGCTCAAGTGAGTCGTTAGTGTCACTGTTCCATCCAGGTGTTATTGTTCTAGAATTATTTTTTTTAATTTAGGTTTCAGAACACTGTAAATACTAGGCAACATGAATCTGAGGCAGCTCAAAGCTCTCTGTCCTTTACTGTTGTGGGGCATTCTTACAAACACACCTGAATTTTTATATTCATTAAACAAAAAGTGCAAACTTAGGAAGGCGCAATTCTGTGTTACGTTCCAGACTCTAATCTCATGTGCACAGGAGTAATAAATCCCTTTGCTCCATTGTTTGTGTCTTATTGATTTAGCACATGCGCAAACCTTTGATAAATCAGGCCCAGAGAGTGTCTAATCCAACACATGCGGTTAATGTAGCAGAGATATGTGCAGAATGGTCTGAAAAGTAAACCTTTGTTTTATGGAATGTCTTAGTATTTTGTGGGATCAAATTGGTTTAGTTTTATAACATTTTCTTTAATAAAATAAAAGCAGAAAAGGTTACTATGGGTTTTACATAATAGCATTAATCATGTTGTCAACATGTTTGGTTACATAGACTTTCCGCAATGAAATTAATCATTAATCAGATTTTTGTAATTAGGAGATAAAGAATCAGATAGAGACACCGTCAATCATACTCTCACTAGAAATATATTTTTAGAAACTCACTGTTCACAGGGGATTGTCACGCTTGTGTTTTACTGAACGTAATGAAGAGCAATAGCAGTGTATAGGAGTAAAACAGGACATTACCTGACACAATAAATAATACATTTTGGGACAAACAAACAAAACCAGCGTTCAATCACTGATCTATTGCAGGAAGCGGTCTGGGCACAGAGCAGGTGTGCGACTGCTTTGTTTCAAAAAGCATCCTTCCTTTGATTTTGGATAGATTGACTATTTGAAAACCTAGTGACTCCATAAAGACTTCTGTAAATGGGAGCCCGATCTCATAATAAGAACATGAGGACTTAGAAACATAGGCTACACAGAATAATCTTCTCAGTGAGATGCTATATGCTATGTGTCCTTCATGGTGCTCACTCACTCCATCCTTTGACAAATTAGTCCACAATGACAGAAAATACAACAACAGTTTAGCAGCAACTTACTTAAAAACGAACATCTCACGTTCCTGTTTTCCATTTGTCTCTCAGTCTTCACTAAGAAATGATACAGGCCTGCTCTCATGGATTTTATCAGCGCATAAACACACTCAAGCGGGTAAACGCCCGGTAACTGCACACGCATGTATTTAGACTAGTAAAAATGAACTCTCAATACATTTTAGATACATTTTAATATTTTAGGAGTTATATATATTATTACAATTCCTATATCCTTCTTTCATTCATTCATTCATTTTCTACTTCTTAATCCCATTAGGGGTCACGGGTGACTGGAGCCTATCCCAGCAACTTTGTGCCTGAGGACAGTGGCCAGTTAGTCGCAGGGCTTTGGATTATTAATACATCTCAAATAGCGCACTCCTTTGATGTTTTAAAATATATGACTGTTATCAGGCCTCAGTCCGTCCTGCGCCCGGAGCCCACCTCAGAACGCCCTCAGCAGCGTCAGGTGGAAGATGCAAATCAGCCATGCGTCACTGACAATGAACCTTTTGCCAGCCGTAAAATCGGGCCCATCATGTTTTCCATTTATTTTTCTAAACAAACATCTTATTCATGAGTCGTTCTGTATTCTAACTCCTTTAAATAGGCCAAAATGTTATCCTATTTCTTCAGTGAAGCTTAACAGTACATCAGTATGAGTTAATTTTTCATTTGGCATCTGTTTGTGGGTATCAGAGGGGCTGTTTGAAAACTTTCAGCATGAATGCACAAAGGCTTTAAAAACTGTAAAAAAATGCTTATAACAAGAGGTAACCAGTGGCACAGTGCTCTTATGAAAGCCAAAAAGAATTCTAAACAAAGGTTTGGATTAGGTGTGATTTATAACCAAAGGCTAATTGTCTCATTCTGAATAAAACCTTTATCATTAACCATAGGGTGACATACAGTGTAAAGTTTACTTCATAAAAGCTTGGAGATCCAACTTTCCAAAGTCTTGGCTGACCTGCCGTGACTCGATTCCTTAAAAGAAAAGAATAAAAGATTGTGTACATTTACCAGGAGGAGGGCGGCTTGTCATTTCGACACACAGGTGAGAAATTTACTTCCTTTGTTCTTTCATTTCATTTGGAGCGTGAATAAATCTGAATAAAACACACTCCCAACCCCTCTTCAAAGCAAAGTTACAGTCAAGGGAAAAAAATGTAAAATTTGAATAATTATATTAGGCTGCATTCCCTAGACACAAAACTGTAATACAACCCTTGGTAACAGCAGGACCCTATTAGCAAGCAGAAAAGGGCCACAGTATACATCACAGTGAGCCGACGCTGGCAAGAGTAAACAGTTCCCATTCAATTTATCTTTGAAACAAATGCTTCCTTAGCTGTTCATAGGCATTGAATGGAGATACTACATTTACAGGGCCAATTGCACTGTTAGCCAACTGGACTGAAGCCAACAACCAGAACAGACAGACCATAGTCTCTTACAATTCATTTTTTGACAATGGAAGTCAATATTATATGGAGAGAAACCAGACTTTGCTTTGAATATATTTCCCTAAAGTTAAATTTACCAATTTGATCAAGCATATCCCAAGCTTTGTTTACTTTCACATTGGCTTGTAATCAGTGTACGAATTGAAGCCAGCAACACGTCGCTTTTAAATTGGCTTTATTAACCCCATGGCTAAACCCAGCCCCTTTTTACAAGTGATAACCAGTGCTTATAAGCTGCTTGTATGTGCTAAAGGGCCTACTCTGCCTGCTCTAAATCTCTCTTCATGACTCATAATACCGCTCGAGGCCTGCAAAGGATTGCGCTCCCAGAGATCAAGGTCAAATTTCATTACTCCTAATGAGGCTTAGCACCCATCAGGATCTCTTGTCTCCATCTCTCTGTAGCTTTACAGACATGAAAGACAAGTAGCAGCCGATTCACAGTTGAGCACGGAGAGCTTTTGGAGCCATTATAGATAACACCACAGAGGAAAAAAACTTTTTTTATCTTTCCCCTAGCCACTGGGTCAGAATCACCTGTAATTGTCAAGTGCATTTCACTAGAGACTCTCTAAAAGTGATGCTCGTATTTGGATCTGCATGCTTCACAAAAAACAAAGTGAAAAGACACAGCTGCAGCTTTGCTTTCCAAAAGTACCTTAGAAAGAAAATTGTAATCACACAAATGGTGGTTGTGTGATTTCAAGAATAATGTAATGGGCTTTCAGCTCGAAGATGAGATGTGCACTTATGCGTGGCTAAATAAACTTTATATCAAATCCAAGATAGTGGCATAATCATTGCCTAAATGGAGTCATTTTTGCAAATGCTAGTATATTGTCATGCCTAGAGATGTTTGCTGTGTACCTGGCTGAAAAGCATTCATGATATTTGTGCATGTGTTGTGTTTTCCTCTCCCGGTTCCTCTTTGATAGATGTTGCAGCTATAGGTGTCTACATAAGATATGTGCTGTTATCATCCTGTCAGATCACAAAGCTGTTTTATGTATTTTTGAAGAGTGTGGAGCATGTGGTTTTTACTCTTTACAGGACATTATAGACCTGCACTGAGTGGAGGCGCTTACAATACTGACATAATTGTCTCTCATTGCCTTTTTGAGATATAAAGTCAGTCAATTAACTCTTCTAGAATACTATTTAAAACAATTGGCTTTTTTTATTAGGCATTAATTACTTTATGATGGAATATCAGTTCAACACCCATTATATGCTTGCTTTAAGTGGCAGGATATTTCTGTCTCGCCTTTTAAAAGGTGCCATGCTGACATAGTGTTAGGTTGTCCTGTCTTAATCAGGAGGATTAGGTAGAGAAGGTCCCTGTGGCAGTCAATTCTCTTGATTTCTCTTTTTGTGTGGTGTGTCCATCATACAATAAGGCTTTTTATATAAAGCCTGGTCAGAACAAATAAAGGAAACAGAGGCTTGTCTTTTTGCTGTGTTCTATGAAGCATAAATATAGGCTACACCAAGGCTAACTGAGGCAAGACAAGGGAAGGAGCTTAAAAGTCACTACTGATACGGTTTTAAGCAAACAGTAATCAGGTTTGAGTTAGAAAATGGCCATAGTTTTGCAAAATACACTCCAGTTTGACAAGTTCAATCTTTTCTTTTTTTTACATAGACTCATTGTCTACGTCTAGAGTCTAGATTCTGCAGTCCAGCTGCTTACAGCAGAAAGCAAAGGACAGTCAACATTCAATTAAACTCCCAAACCTTTGGGCAATTCAGGGTTACCAATTCATCTAGTCCAAGTCATTAGACAATAATGAGAAAGTTAAAATCAATTAAAGTATTATATAATAGATACAAACATCACACACAACATGGTAGCACAGTGAACGCTCCCCTACTCAGCAAGAAGGTCCAGGGTTCCCTTTACTGAGTGGTTTGCATGTTCTCCTCGTGCTTAAGTGGGTTTTCACCGTGTACTCCGATTTATCCATCAACAATAAAAAGGTGTGGCTGCTTACTACCACAATATATTTTATAGGTTTAGTTTAGTTTGTAGTAGACACATCTTGTTCTAAATCATCACACATGTTGCAATCAATGTATTGCTGTCCATTTTTTATCCTTTCTTTTTGTTGAATTTTTTTTTCAAACTACATCTAATACTCTCAAATATAAGACTTGGTTGTGGATGGATGGATGGTTTTGGATTTAGAGGGTCATAGAAAGGCAAGACTCAAGAGTGTCTTCGGTGAAATAAATGGAAGTGACTGTTCCATCCATTTGGTTTTCTATCTTACACACTAAAATATACAGACAGGCATGGCCATTTTGGAGAATGGGATTACTGTTTTCCTTTTCAATCTGAATCTGCACTCCTCTCACTTCTAAATTGTCTGTCTGTCTGCTTTTTATTGCATTTTCCTTTCCCTTTTTCCTTCTCTTAAATCCACACAGCCATTAGTTTCAAGATCAAATGTATGGAAAGGAACAAAGTGTGCAATGTCTCTGGTTTAGTAGCTAATGCAAGGCTTGTCTTGTCTGTTTTTTCATAATTTTTTACAAACTGTTTACTTGCTTACCAACTGAGACAGAAGTTTATTGTATTTTTTTATTTGTGTTAGGCTGTGATTATCATTGTGGTCTTAAGGGTTAAATGTATATGTGTGTGTTTTGCCTGAAGTAACCATTTAACTCTAAAGAGACCAACTCCAAAGTTCTCAGTCAGGGGAAAAAAGCAAATTACAAGTGATAAACAGAATTAATGAAATGAAAAGGGGACACTGCCTAAAGGATTAACTGCAGATATCAATAAAGAGAAGAGGAAATGGGAATATGGAGAAAATGGTCTCTGGCCTTGATATTTGTTCATGTTTGTTTGTTTGACAATGACAAAGCAGCACAGTGGCCTGGTGGTTAGTTTCACAGCAAGAGGGCCCTGGGTTTTAGATAAAAAGAAGTTCTCCCACCATTGAATAAAATGTTCACTAATCATCTCTGATTGATTTGATGATCCAACTGGAGGAACTCCTAGTTGCTGTGCATTGGCTTCCCACCGAACCTAATAGATTGCTTCAGCCCAGCAAAGTAAGTCTTACACAAATTTGCATCAAGATTTAGATCCACCAAGTTTGCCAGAAAATCTCAATCAAAAAATGCTGTTTCATCACAGATACTGGACACTAGGTCAATAGAAATGATTTCCTAAAGCTTGCAAGTTGTTTTTCTTTTTGACTTTAAACCAAATACAACTTCCAGAATGGTTAGTTAAGTTCTGTCAGCTGATTAAAAATAATAGAAAAAACAACATGGACATCACTCAGTGTTTGTGATACCTTAATCCAAATAGAAACAGTCACATAGGGCTTTTTTTAGGTCAGTGTCTGTGGAGCCATCATGATGTTGGGATTTATTTTGGTTAACTTCATAGTGACTTGAGCACACATTGTCGAAATGAAATTGGTAATCCCATGTCATAGATATGATTCAGGTCACCCGGGGTCATGAATTCAACAATAAATTCGATTACAATGCTTGGGAAATTCCAACAAATATGATAAACCAGTTTTTCCTACAAAATTACAAGTACATATAGATGAATAAGATCAGTGGATACATTAGGCTTTATATTATGACTTCACTACATAAGAAGTTTATTATAAATTTATTTACCATCTTAACAGTCTATGGCCTTAGGGCCTGTATAGAATGAGAGGCGACGGGACATTTGTTCCACTGCTAGACACAGACCTTGAATGGCGTCCAGATATATCTCACAGGTAGAGGCTGATTAATGGGCAGCCTGTCACTCAACATCCCATGTACAAATCCCAATGGATGTTCCATTAAACAAGGTTGTCAATATTGACTGAGGGGAGCTCACAACGGCTCAGGATCAACTCATCGCTCCATTCCCTGTGTCAGGAAGCTCAAACATTCTTGCAGTCTAGTATAAAGGGCTGCATGTGCACCTTGGATTGTCTGCTTTAACTGTGAGGAATAATCCAAAATGTCAAGCCCTTTGCCAGTAATGTGAATGTGTGGGCGTGTTTGGCTATGTATCTACTGCATGTTCCTTCATATTTTATTCTATGCAAATATAAACAACTAAGCTTGGTTACTGAATATTTAACCAGAGCTTGGCACAGTTAATTGAATTTGTTTCTATTTTTTTTTTTAGTAAACTTATTTTCTGTTCTATTTCTATTATTCCCTGATCTGTTTAAGCATAATTTTGAATATGTTTTTGTGCAGGGTTGGTATTTTTAGCCTAGTTTTTCATTGTTAGGAATGCTTATTTCCTTTTAATTTTCTTGGTTTTGTAGATTTTATGGCCTTTTATTTGGTGTCCTTTTGATTATGCTTTGCATTGTGTCTATGCTAAGAATGTGTTTAATACAGAAATTGTTTTCATTAAATGACTAATGACTTACGCAGAATTATTGCTATATTTTTGAAAAGATTGAGAATTTCACCACTAGATGCCGTCAAATTTTATAAATAAAATTACACTTCACAATAAAAAAATAAAACAAATACATGCACACTTCATTTTTAATAAAAATCTGATAATTGTTTTTTTGTCATGGTTAAATTTCAGAAGTGAATAATAGATTATTAGGTACTTGAGTGTTTGGAATAAAGGCTGAAAGAATAAGGGTGTCTATCACTCTCATATTAAGTTCTTAAATTAACTTATATTAATATTTATAGTAGTATATATATTTTTATACAGATAGAGAGACATATGCACTGTAAATTTAGTGCAGTTGCTTCACTAACAAGACAAATGTCAAAGATTATGTCATTCAGGTTTTGTGATATGACTGTAATGCAGTGTAGTATTTTAATATTAGCATCACTGTATTGAATGACAGGGCCTGTCTGTAAACTGCTGAGCTACACTGGGTAGACTAAAGAAGGAATCAGACGGTCAGAAGTTCGGTTTTTGGAATGAAACATATGCTTTCACTGATACACAGCTCTACTCATGGGGATGTTATAACAATTAATTAGTGTTTTGCAGCATATCTTTTACAGGTCGTGGGGAGCTGGCTCCTATCCTTGCTGCTTTGGGTGTGACGAGGCCATTAACAAGGTAATTAATTTTACTCAAATTAAAAACATTCTTTTGTGTTTTGGCAAGTAGGCTACACTTGTTCTCACCAAACACAAAAAGAGGTTTTTATTCTGTTTAAGCATGATACCCCTGCCAAGTCACTTATCTGTCGGTTACGCACAGCAAGTAGAGCAGTTGCAAAATAATGTGTTCTTGTGCTCTATCAACTATCAATTTAAAATGTTGTATGTTTTTCATCAGTACCTCCACAGACATCCTGCAGCATTCCCACCACCTGAACATACTTTGAATATAAATCATTTTGATAAAGTGTCACGTAATTGTTCCTTAAGACTCATCAGTTGACCTACATGTATGACACTGGAAAACCAAAGTGCCTTTTGAGAACCCATAGTAGAGATGGAAGGATGCAAACCACATGGCTCGAGAATCGACCCAACAAAACCTTTTGCTCTCAAGACGGAGTGGTAATGCCTGCTAAGCAAGATTTAAGAAATCTATAAATGTTAGTGGTGTAATAGATTACAAAACTCACAGTTCGGCTCATATTTGTTTTTAGAGTCACGAATCGGATCATTTTTTGGATCAGCAAAAAAAGGGGAGAAACTTCTTGCACTTATAGCCAGGGACATATTGAACTAGATTCAGTTTTCTGAAAACCTTTTCTAGGCCTTTGCAAAGCAGGCTTATGATCACTGTCTGTCATTATGGATAATGTTGAATTATGAGAGAATTATGCAGTAATTGCTGATGAAACTCCAAGACAAACTCAGAGAGATATTGGACAAGCATGTGTGACAGTTTTGTGATTAAAAAAAAACAAGATGGTATTGTTTTATATCGTAGTTTTCCAGCTACAGTTGAAAGTATTGCATGAGCTACCGTACAGTGCAACATAAATGCGCACTTCCTATTCTACACACGACTGACATTACTTTCTTTCTCCAAACTGACGTCCAGAACTACTGTCTGAACACATGACTGCTTGACTACTTCACTCTACAATCATTTAAAAATTTAATTAAGATAAATCACAATAAAGTACAATCTGCATGGATCACAGATCAGCTGCAATCCGTTACAGCCCTAATAAGTGTTTAAATTAAATTATCAACACTCTTTTCCATTGAAAATGTTAGTCAAATTACATTCCTTATATTGGTTTTCTAATGATACATTTTCTGCTCGACTTTTAACTGCACTTTGTCATAGAAGGTCCTATGTGGATTTAGGCAGAAAAGTGAAAGACTTGGGCTGGGCAGTGAAATACCACATAAACCTAATTGACCCATTAAGCTATTCCAAGCCTTTCACCGGCAACAAACTAAAGACAGAGAGAGGGGAAATATGTTCAGATGAAATTCAAAAAAATTCAGTTTCTTCTCCAATTATATCCAGGTCGTTCATGGCAGACCTTTTTCAAATAAATCTGCCTTATTTTCTTAATTTAAATTCCAGCTGCTTCAGAATAGCACATGAAGGGCAGATCTTGTATGTCAGTGTAGCACATTAGAGTAATTGATCCATACATAACACGCCAGACCGCCCCCCGAGGGCTTACATTTTCTCTGTTTTATGCACTCTGCTCAGACAATGCTTATAATCTTGAGCTTGTTTAACAGGGACCCTCTCTGTCAGTATTTAAGTGCATGCACATATGAGCTAAATTCTATTAGGCTTGTCTCTCATGCTCAAACATATAGTTATGCCTGTAGTGTAATGTGAAGGTGACAAATAAAAAAGAAAAAGAAATAACTGGAATTATGAGATTCAAAGGAAAGAAGCAATAATGAGAAGCCTAATAGCCACAGCCATGCCACATCTGGCTTACCACAGGCTATTGAGGTGAATAATTTAGTGTTGTGAGAAAGCCGAGACGTGGTCTAGAATGCAGAAGCACAAGAATGTGTATCAAATCAGGGCTTTGGTGGGGTTTGCTTGCAGACCTCTTGTTACTAGGGATGTAACGAATAACTGTAAACCGGTTGAAAATCGATTCACATTTGTGATGTTTCCAGTCGGTTTTGAGATGCAATTGCGTTTCATGTTTTGAACAACAGGGGCCGCTCTGTTTACTGCAAACTCGCTTTCATCAAGTTGTTGCAAACATTTATTAGCATGGTGACAAGAGTGTTGATGTTGATATTGAGAAAGTCTCATCCTCATTCAAATCAGAGGTGTGGCAGCATAAATAAATCCACTTTAGCAAAAAGGCGTCTGTGTCTCTCCTGCTCCACAGACCGGTCCTGGTCCATGTTGGCTCCATCCAGACTTAATGAGCGGGACTTAACAAGCGCAAAACAAACACAAGTCTGTGTCTGAGCTTAACTTTCTCCGAAATGGACAAAAAGTACCGTCACCATTGGAGAACAGAGAGAATGTGAGCAGTAATCTGTGTTAGCAAAGAGGCTAAACTTTAAACAGAGGATGTCGTCTGAACCATCTCTGAGCCATAATATTTTATTGCATAACACATAACACTGTTTGAGGCCCTTGTCAGAGAGATGTAATAATGTTTTGGATCATGTGTGTCCAAGGGTGTCCAACTTCAGGTCCAAATCCGGTTCTCTGGTCCTCACTTTAATTATAACTGTTAAAACATAATGCTATTATGAAAAAATAATAAGTAAAAATGCATAAAAGGTAACAGCTGAACAAATAAAAGTTGTTTTGATAAATTTCTACTGTTTTAGTGAAACACATGAGACCTGTGTTTATTATTGGATTTGATCTAAAGTGGTTTTAGGTCTCAGCTAAAGTTAATAAGAACTAATTATTGAAAACAAAATCATTAACCAGGTCTAAATCCATCAGAGTCAGATTTATTTGGGATTTTAAGTTTCTTTGGTAATAGCAACTTATTTAGATTTTATTTAGATTTTAGATTTTTATTATCTTTGTTAATATCCCCTTATTCAAAGTACTTAGCCTTAAAGGCAAATAAAATTGTATATATTATAGAATAGAATAAGATTGTATTTATTTTTATTTATAAACTTAAAAATGGACAGACATTAGCCTGTATTTTAAATAAATATGGGAACATTTGACATTTGACACTGGCTTTCGGGACTGTACTGGGACGGCTATGAAAAAAGTTTGCCTGGAACCCTGATTTGTGAAATAATAAAAAGGCACTTGTCTACTTCTAAACATTCTCATTTCATAAAAGAAAATTGCCAAAAAATTGGACTATTGGATGATTGACAGCAAGTTTTTTTTTTGAGAACTGTGTTTATTATTAGGTTTGCTCTAAAGTTGTTTTAGGCCTCAGCTAGAGTAAATAAGAACTATTTAATAAACACTAAGTAATATACCAGGTCTAAATACATCAGAGGCAGATTTTTAGCGGATTTTAAGTTACCTTATATCCAATTACTAGCCTAAAACTAAATTAAATTGTATTTAAACGCATGTAGAATTTAATTTAATTTTTAAACTAACAAATGGACAAACATTAGCCTATATTTTAAATAAATATGAGAACGTTTGACATGTTCCCATATTTTGGTTGGTCTGAAGCCCTGATTTGTGAAATAATGAAAGAGTTATTCAAACTTGTCTTAACTCATTTAATAAAAAAAAATCATGACAAAATCAAATTGTAAGATCAGAATTGTAAATCGAATCGTGAGTTGAGTGAATCGTTACATTTCTGCTTGTTACTGTACTGTACAAGGACAGGGAACTTGGTTCTGTTTGCCATTTCTACCATGATTGAAACATTACTGTTATTTATATTTTACGTCTGCTGCACCCTATTCTTCAGAATAAAAGTTAAATTAACCCCTTTTCAGTTAAAAGTCTCATTTCTTGCACTTTAAAAAAAAAAAAAACACTATAGTAAAATGCCATTAGCACCATTAGCTAGCAAAATATGAAATTGTTGGTATCATGGGCCAAACTCAAATGTGAATCACTTTTGGCTCCAGAGACTCTACATCCTGCTTTGACTTATTTGTGATTCCAAAGTTCTTAAGTTCACTGTTCTTTACTTTAGCACTACTTACAGTAGACAACCTTCCATTATTCAACATGAGGTGAAGTTTCTTAATATGCCATACACTTAAAAAAGTGCAGCACACCCTTCCTGGAAGTTCCTGACTTCTCTCATGAATGATGCTTAAAATGTAATTCTCAAGAGCACTACCAGCAGTAATATGGTGACTTATCCTAACTTTGCAGAAAGCTCTGGCTGTTACTGAAGGATAACTTTGGTACATAATTCATCATCACTTTGCTTTGAAGCAGGACACTGTACTAAAATATAACTACTTCAACTGCAATGAACATATGAAAGTTTAAAATTACATTCACTACATATATGCACTTCACATTGCATATTGCTTTCCATAATTATGCAAAAATGTTACTTTTGAGAAACACTGAATTGAATTTGGTAACATCAGATGTCAAGTATAAAAGGCAGATAAAGGCTTATTAAATTTCATTAATTCATTATTATTGCATGTACTCCAATAGCCCATATGACTAACAAGCATTTGTGCAGTGCTGTCTATTGTCTCAGTAAGAGGTAATGCATGAAATCCATACATATAATAATTTGTACTATTATACAGTTTTATCAAAATGAAATTTAATAGATGTGAATGTCCAGCTCATAAAAGCAAACCTTGGTCTTAAAATATTGCTCAGCCAAATCCCAGGCACTGGCATCCTAATGAGAGTTTATCAATGTGCATATGCTTTGCCCAATGTTTTAAAAAAAGTTAAGGACAATAATGTACGTATGTGGCTAAAACTGTAATGAACCTTAGTCAATGCTTAAGGCACTTACATTAAGCTGCAGCGTTTCTGTCCACTGTCCAATCTGCTTGTATCCGTGCCCGGTGATGTTGTTCCACTGATACTGAAACAGGTCATAGCGTCCTGGGGCATCACCATTTTTGTTGAATGTCACTGAAGTGCTGGCGCTTCCTGTCAAACAAAGAGTCAAATGAAGCGAATAGATCAAATAATGATATGAAAAGCACCACCTGTACAGCAGGAGCTATATTAGTGATGTGATCCATCCAAATCTTGCAGGATTTAAGGTTTCAAAAGTGCATAAGTCTCCCATACTGAGCTGAAATTAATATATGATCACTTTAGAGAGAACTTGAACAACACAAAAGTTCCAATACCTGTCTTTATTAATTGATTTCCAATAAGATAATATTGATGCACTTAAAATAGTATAGAACAGCATACAACAGTCAGACCTGACAACACCTGGGATTTTGCGAAATCTCACAGATTTTATGACATGTGTCACGGCTGAGCAGCACCTTCACTGTGAATGAGCCAAATCCCTTGTGTATCGTGTCCGCACCCCGAACCCCAACCCTCTTATTATTCCTGTGTTCTCTTCGCTGTGCAATGCTAGGATTTCCCCTCAAAGACTTGTTTTTATTTACTGTGGCTCATTTTGCTTTGGTGCAAGGCAGAGGTTTCTTTCAAGTTTGTATTTAATTTAGAGTGAAAAGGAAGGCGTAAGATACAGAGGATGTCAAAGGCAAATAGAAATGTGGCAAGAAGAGACAGGAGAAAGGGGGTGACAGAATGAGGAGAAGGGACAGATAGTCTTTGCCTCTTTCTTTTGACATTTCAAATGCAGAGGCAAAAAGGAATAGAGATATCCTCAGGTCAAAATGGCTGTTTTGCAAGGGACTCTACAAATCATTAACTGCTTTTTTATACTTTAGAAAGTGCATAAAACCTGACATTTCTACTATATCTGTGTCATTATTGCCTTCATTGCATATTACATCTATATAAAAAAAGATTGTAATGGTATGAAAAAAGCTTATAAACTGCTCTGACATGTTTGTGCGTGTCGTTTTTGAGGATGTATAAGTCCACACATCAGGACTGGCATGTTTGGAAATTGTCATCTATCTCATTGCCATTTCAACAATACAAACAGGCCCAGCAAGAATGAAACAAATTTCCACAAGCAAAAAGGGCATCGTCATCCTTGCATAAAAACATTATGCAGAAAAAGAATATGTTAGGTTTACCATTATAGTCTTATTCATAGAAAGTCCTTTTAGTGCTGTTTTAAGGTGTTGATAGAATTCAATATCCAAACCCCAAAAAAGCTTACCTTACCTTACAAGACGGTGGGCGTATATCGGGAACATGTTAGTATGTTTTGATGTGTGAACACTGGTCAGAATAATACTCCAGAATGATAGTACCACTATGTGTGAGAATAGTCTTGTGGTTTGGAGTAGACCCAATGGGGCCTCAAAACATGAACAGTGTCAAAATGTCAAAAAGCCATTTTCTGGTTTTCAGAAGATGACATTGTTGTTTGTAAGTGTGTGTCTCAAGTGTTAGCCCAACCTCCCAGGTGTACTCTACCCCATGTCCAAAGAGCTTTAAAAGGCTCTATAGTTCCTTGCAATCCATAAAAAAGTTAAAGTAAATAAGGTAAAAATGTATAAATGTTTTTACAAAAAAAACTGGCTCAATAAAATGTTCTTTGACATTTAAGACATAAAGTGAAACCGTATTGTAAAAGAGGTTGTTTACACAGCAATGCTTTTAATTGACGATGATTTGGTTGATTTATACACAATCATAAACTTTGGAAAATTGCTGGTAAAGCCTTTTTGTTTAAGAATGCTACTTTCTACCCCAGATGGTCTTAAGGGGTTTTGTCCCTCATAAACTCATGCTCTGATTAAATATTGTTAGTTTTAGAAATATAGATCAAACTGAGAACAGAGTTTATAACCACCGCTAAACAAAACTAGTATGTTTTAGAATAAACCTTCTCCATTACAAATTTTTGTAGCAACAGTGATCTTAACAGCCCCCCTTAAAGGCCTGGTATTATTCACCAGCGTCTTCATCAGCTGATTGTGTCCATGTGAACGGACGGGCTAATGCTCTCACCTATACCAAACAAGACTTGCACCTGGAATGATAAATGGATGGTCAGTCTGAAAGATCGGCTCAACGACACAGTGTCTGAAGTGCTCTATGCCGATAGCAGTTTGTCTTTTGTCTATTTGGTGTCAGCAAGCTCAATCAGTCATTCTTTCCACCAGACAACTGCTTTGGATCGATTGTTGGGTTAAATGCTACCATCGGCAACACAGACCCGTATGAAAAGGAATTTTGTTGTTATATCCAAAGAGATAATGGACAAAAATGTCAAGTCTGTTTTTTCTTCTTGGTTTTAGTGGAGTAATGATGTGTTGCATAACAGACCTTCTTTGGACTAAAAGATTTGAGGTTTGAGTTTCACATACAAACCAGTATGTAAAGATTAAAGCATTAAAATGATAAATACCATTCTTGTAATTTTGAATAAAGCAATATGCACATATTAAAGTCTCAACTTCCCTTATAAATAGACATCTGTCTCATTAAGGATTAACACTATACTTCCACGTTTCAATAAACTACATGAAGAACAAGTTTGTATAAATGATCAGGATACTCATTAACTCATTGATTAGTAAAAACACAATCAAGAGACTTGGAGTAAAACATTTTATTATTCAAAGCACTAGCTCTACTGGAAGCATCCATGCCTCCCTAATCATGTTTTTAGGTAATTATTAAGACTCATTTTCGGTCACCAATTCAAGTGACACTTTCATTTGAAATGAGCTCATCGCAGGTTTTAATAATTACAAGATAAAAAAACATCTTCCAGGGCCTGCTCCAAGAGGTTTTCTGTCATGCAAATTAATACAAAGCATGCAAAAATAATGTAAATACTACAGTGTTGCAAAATGACAGCTTACTAAAATGTTGAATATCCTTTTTATTTGCAGGAGTACAACAGGTTTACTATGCGGTGCTAATATTGCATGTGACAATATATTATATGTCTCTTATTATTAAATGGCAGGGTTATTGTCACTTTTAACATTCTATTGAATCCAATTAATGACATATTTTAGACAAATCGTACAGAATTGACAGAAGAACAATTTTGTCTCTGGTATTTGTGACTATTATATTGAAATGATGTTGAATAGAAGGCATGATCTGTAATTTTCTGTTATTTTTTTATTTTTATTTTTTTTTGTGATTTCACTCAGACATTCCAGGAGAAATGTGGGATATTAAAGCAGGTTTTGTTTTCGCCCATTATATGAATTCTGAAACGTGTGTTTTCAAAAGCAGGATGCATTCCATCTGGAAGTGTAGAAGGAAGTTACAGACTTCATGACTAACTAAGATTAAGACAGCAGTTCTGTATTATGATGCTATAAAAGTCTTTAAGGCCTGGACAATATTTCATCTCATTACAACACCTGCTCACCAATAAACGTTCTGCTTGAGAACATTCTGTTTGTTTAATGCCAAACTTGTTTTCTGTATCCAAATGAAAAATTGGATTAATGCACCACTGTTCACTTAATAAGCTTAAACTTTGCTGTGCAACTATTTATTCCCTGTAGTTAATTTTACATATCCTCAAAGAAAACATTTGAGCAGTTGTACAGACTATTTCTTATTATAGTATTTCTGTAGGTGCAGCTTATCTTTCCTCTCTTAAACCTCATTCCCCTGCATGTCCAGACAGTTATTGGCTGCAACGCTGAGGTACTGAAAGTGGTTATTCCAATCATTTTAATACCCAGACTTCAGCTGAGCGGCTCTGTGCGGGAGGATATAGGGCTTGCTTTAGTCTCCACATTGTTTAGGAAAGGCTTAAGTCACACAAAACTGGAAAACTAATATTTTGATAGATTTTGATTAGTCACACCTCAAGTCTCAGGCCTTCTACGAAGCGACAGTTAGGAGTTGGCAATGTTAGCCTTCCTGTCAGCTGACCCACGCCAAAGTGTGGGTCAGCTCCTTAAAGCTTTGCTCTTTTTGACTCCAAGCCAACTGACAATTATTAAGACTATTTAATTTAACCAAGTAGCTGTCATGTTAGCCTTCATAAAACCATACTGATTGTGCTTGCCACCAGTAAAGATGTGCGTGCAAAGCCTCATTAACCCTACTGTTATGTTCAACTGTAAGGAACAGCAATAATGTTTCTGGATCAAACTGCACAAGTGTTTCATTTGGTTACTCCATAAACTTTTATCTGAAATATTAACAGTTTTATCACCATTTCCTTTTTGAGAAACAAATGTAATTTTCATTTTTTATTTTTATTTTAAAACTTCTAATGCAAGCTGAAAAATAAAAGGAGTATAAAAAAAAACAGGCTGTCCCTGTCTCGCTGAAAAATACTCTTCAGGGATGAGTGGAAAAAGAAGGGGATTTGGCCGGCAAAGCTGCCTTATGGTCCCCACTTTGATTGGAGTGGTCATTGATGCCTCGGGGCAGTGAGGCTACTCCTCGTGTAGTAAACCAATAACAAAGCTGTAGCACATATGAGAAAGAAGTAGTTGTGATTAACCAGAACCTGTATTTTATAAAGCTATATAAACCTCTGTGTTTACCACAGGTAGCATTAGTTGGAACCATGCTTCCACTAATCGAACTTTACTGTTATAATGTTAATAAATGGTATTAAAAAATAAAGAATTCAATAATGGATGCATTTCCTTTTGATGTCACAAAATCTTACTTGTGAGTTTACCTGTATTTGTGTTTAACTGTTAAACCAGTGTAACAGTGATATTTCTTAAGACTTATTTTCACTGAGAAGGACTTATGTACATTAAGATTGTAAACAGTAAGAAGCCCTTGTTGTTACATGGAATCACTTTAGCGTCTCAGCCTTGAGGCAGTGTAAAGCATACATTTTCCAAGCTTGCTTTATTCTTTATTGTCCCCAGAAGGACAGTGTCATCAGTCTACTCACCATTAAAGCTGACACTGCGGATGTACTTGAGTAATTTTTTTCCTCCAGCCAGTTCCATCTCGGGGCAGATGCCAGAGTTCTCCGGACACAGGTCCTTCTGCATGTTGTGGAGGGCATGGGCCATGGCATATACTGCATCGATCACAAACTGGACCTTTCCCTCTTGCTCATATTTGGAATCAATTCCAATGCGCTCCTGACCTAAGAGACACAGAGCAAGACAAATAAAAAGGTGACTTCAATACACCTGAGCCTGGGTAAACACAGGACAATTGATTTTGTCACTGTGTTTACTTTTACCATGTAGATGTCAGGATAAATAAGAACATCCTTGAAGATTTTTGATTATTTTTGCAATAATTCAGCCAGTAATTGTTCAAAAGTTGAATGCACATGTGAGGTGGTTTGTTACAATTTTCACACAAATCTTGTGTATGTTGTTATATCCAAGCTCAGGTCTAAGTTTATTGCATTTTACAAGAACATAAAAAAAAAAACAACAAGCAAAATTATCATATTATGTTTAGAGTTGTTTTCTGCAAAAGTTTAGGTCTGTGTATTAACCAAACAGCCAAAAATGAAGAGGCGTTCAAACAACAAGTTAAGACATTTGAAATCCACAAAGCTAAAAAATTGCGGGCTAACAACTTCCGTTTATTCATTCATTCATTCATTAATTCATTCCTTTGTTATGAAGTCAATTTATAGCCTTTGATGTTGCTCTCATCAAAAGGCCAGGTCTTTTTTTCAATGCACTATATTGGCTAACAAAGCACAGCCAACTAGTACAGTCTCTAGTTTAAGTCACCACAATGACAAGCACCTTAATTAGCTGCAGTTGATAATATTAGTTAAAAAAATAAATAAATAAATACAGCGTGATTTATAACTGATATATCACACAAAAAAATGATGTGTGTTTGTCAGAGCATTGACATGACATTTGCTTGTTTTCTTTCAAAAAACTGAATCAGTGGAAGACTTTTTCATAATATTTTAAAAGCCTTCAGGGAAATATTGCTGAGAAGATATGAAGTGAAGCCTATCGAGAAGTGCTAAGCATCCTGGTGATACAATAGGCGCTACCTCCCATTAGTGCTCTGATATCTGCTCCTACAGTTGGTAGTAAAGCCTGAGGAAGCAGAACCTGTCTCAGCAAAAAAAAAAAAAAAAAACTGGTCTCTCTAATGTTATGGTCCTCCAAAACAGAAACAGCTGGAGTTCATTTCAAACATGATGGGATTATGATGACTGTTGGATCAGTTCCCTAATAAAATTGCAGAAATGAGCGTTTTAATAACAATTATAGACATGTGCTCCATTGAGATAATGCGTGTTATTGTAGAACTTAGCTGTTTGATACTGTATTCTTGGAATATTTTCTTTGGATTGGAATTTGAGAAATTATCTCCAGGTGCAAATAAAATCCTGCATTAGCCGGTGGGTTATGTTTGGAGACGTGTCAGGCATACTGTATCTTAGTGATGCACAATAATCTGAAAACGTTCTTGTGTTTGCCAATCTGAGTGGAAAAAGACATACATCAAAATACAAAAAATATGATAAATGTCACCAGCTGCTGGAAGGTTCTGTACAACTTGTGCTTTTATTATAGACAAACCTACTTTATTCATTTAGTTACCTTCACAGCCCCTAAAACTCACTCAGATCAGAATTAGTGTAGAGCTATTAGTGTCCTCTTCAGATACATTTTAAACATTCTATTTCAATCTAGTAATCTGCCTGTACTATGACATGATGTTAATGTGAGTTTTTGGCCTATTCAACACTAGACATACCCTGGAGTCATTTTCAACTTTTGAGTAAAAAAACTGAAGAAGGCTCTGCAAAACAAATAAAGCTCCCAAATCTTTATCAGCACATGTGACGTTTTGAACACACTTAGCTTTAAATAATTGCTGACATTCACCAGACTGGTCATGTGACGAATCCTAAAAGAGAGAATTTGTTTTGTTGTTACATTATCCAAGTGGCTCTACAAGTGCAGAAGAGGTGAGAAAACTTTTTTTTTTATCATTTTCAAAACACTAACGTCATAATTATATAAAAGTTTTTACAAATGTCTTATTTAAAATAGAACTAGATTATACGTTATAATGTATAACTAGATGACATACCTAGTTGCTAAGTAACACAAACACGTTATGAAAACTTTATTAAATCAGATTCAGATTTGAATGCAGTGGTTGTTTTAAGGTTTAGACAGTAAAAACATATTTGGACTGGATTTTGGGCTGAATATATAAAGTGTCAAAATTTGCTATGACATAAATAACATAAAAATATAAAATAAATACTGAAAAACACTGAACTGGCTATTACATCTTTTTAGGTCAAGCAGCTGCACTATTTAATTTTACATTCACTACAAATAAAAGTTTGTCATTTATTCTCCATAATTAGATACAAGCAGCAGATGAAACATTTAGCTGCAGTCAGACTTTTGTTGTGAAAAATAATGTATAACAGAGCTGCACCGAACCATGGCATGACCTTTTGAATCCACTGAAGCTGCAGGATATTCATGTTCGTCATACTGGTCTTACAGTTATAGTGGAGTATCTAGTGAGCCACGTTTACTGAGGTGTGATAGAGTGGTTTGTTCTTCATTATGCCAGGGAACATCAAAACAACTCTGAGGTTACATGTTTTAATAAATTAGAGGCCTTTAATGGTAAAATATTTCAGAGTGTTGCCTTATATTTTTCATCACAATGAATAACTTCCAACTCATAGAGCCTGTTATATTACAGGCTATACATCTTTTTGCAAAGGTATGAATAAAAGGACAATGCTTGAGCTCACAAGTGGCAAATTAACCAGCGCTGAGAACAGAGAATATCATTTGACATCCCTTCTTAATAGGCATTCTGATTTATGTCTCAAACATAACAGTTAGACACTAAATGAATTGTATCAGAGCAGCAGAAGTTAATGCATGTGGTTACACCTCGGTGCTACTACTCTTCACTTCAACCTGTGAAGCCATGTGCGCTGCCTGCCACAACCACACTCACGTCTCCATGGCGATGCCTTTCCTTTGGCTTCCCTCTTGATCTTCTGGATACCCAACAGGCCTTTCAGAGTTAATTAGTAAGCATAGTTCATATTACGCAGCCAGAGAGCGGGGAAGACAAAGGAATGAGCAGTAGAGCGCTATGAACATTGCCTCTGTGTCGGACTAAATGTTCGTTTGTGCTCGGGTGCGTGCAGGAAGCCGCCAGCATCCGTCCAAATATACGGCTTCATTACAATCATGTGTGAAAGAGAGGGTGGAGATGAGACTAGTGGGGGTTTGGATTCACCCCATTAACTCCGTAGTGTGCTTCTTCCACTGTTACATTTTTCATTTGCCTTATTGCTTTGGTTTCATCCTCTCATATCTTCTCTATTTCCTATTACTTTTCATGTAAACTTCAACGCTTCTTATAATAAGGTAAACAAAAAAATGCCACGTTTTGGATTGGAGCGGCTTTTTCAACACCTCGTCATCTATTATAATGCGTTGAATTCTGAATTATTTACATAAAAGCATGCAAGGACAATAATTGCACCAGAACCTGCCCACGACAAAGCATGCAGACAAATATGAAGTGTGGTTCAGAGTTCAGCCTCACCTGGGAACTCATTAACTGACACAGGATCAGCAAATGAACTATAGACACTTCTATAATCACATATGAATTGAATTATGGATACAACCCTGTCTCCAACAAAACAACAGATCTCATTTTAACCTCGGCTCATAAACAGGGAGAGTTGAAGACCTTGAGGGATGCAATGACAGTTGTTGAAAAGATGACAGAGAATATTCCATACTTTCCTTCAGATAAAGACTTTTCTGCAAATTTTCTGCAAATCCTAATGGAATGTTACATGCATAAAATATGGGGAAAAGAAAATCCAGAAGGAAAGCAGAAGGTAGTGGTAATTAACTTATTAACTTGAATACCTGTAATACATAGTTAGTTTTAAAGCAGTGCTTCTCAAAGAGTGTGATGTGCCCGTTTGGGGGAGCACAGAGAGCCAATGGGGGGCACAAAAATGTCCAGAACTAATGTTAAGTGGTGCTGCAACACGGACGCTTTTAAGGTGACACTAAACCTAACTCATTTCCATGGTAACTGTCATGCCCCGGGCAGAGAAACTATGACATAGAGAAATACACTGCAGGAGCAAAACAAAAGCAAGCAAAGAAAATACAAATCCAGATGGCGAAAACAGCAGACATGCATCAGAGACTAAGTCACACAAATGTGACAACGCTTATCTTGCTCTCGGCTTTACTGTGTGTTATGTCTAAAGACACTCACTGCCGACAGTATGAAACCATGTAAGTTAAAAAGGCAGATAGAAACATAACATCCCTCACACTGTCAACAAACCACTTGAGTTTTTTCAAAGAAAATTAGAAGAATATAACGAGCAGCAATGTACTTTTACAAAAGTTGGCTACCATAAACAATGCGGCACAGTTAGTGTCCTATAAAAGTGCATACAAGAATTGTTGTCTGCAAAAAATTGTTAAAGAGCTCATATTCCCCACAGCCATCGATATGGTGTCATCTGTGATAGACAAAATTAAAGTCCATTGCCCTGTCTAATGACACTATTGGTCTGTGTCTGTGTGGAAGCAATCTGGAGAACTAGGCAGGTTTTGTTCAAAATGTAAAATTTTAAACAAAACTTTTTTTTACGACACATATCGACTACTTCTCCAGATTTACATTTACTACATGCTTTACACTAACCACAAGTACTACATTCAATTTCAGTTTAATTGTTACTTACTGTATTGCAAGTGCATATTGTTCATACATCTGCTATATATCTAGCACAAATAAATGTTGCACTGAATCCAACAAGAAACAGCCACTCACACTTTTGAACTGAGGCACTTTTACTGTAAAATATTTTTACATTAATAAGCAACTCGCTGCAAAGCAGGTCACTTTTATTTATTTTTTACTGAAGGATTTTATAAAATAATGTGCTCTTTATATGCAGCTAAAAAAGAAAAGAACGTTCATGTGTCTCTCTGGTTTTAAGTGAGTGATGTGCATTTTGTGTTGAAGAACTCTACCCATTGAACATATTCTCCTTCCTATTTTCCAAGGCTTTAAAGGCTCAGGTCTGTGGACCTGCTGTGACTCACGTTACTCAGACAACAATGGCCACTTTGTGATGCATATTTCACTGAGAAAATATACATTGAAGACTGATGTGTAAAAGCAAAGCAGAAATACACCAAGTGAATGCTACTATTTAATGTGCAACAGCCTCTGCACCATTTATGTGTACTTGAAGAAACCTTTGACAAAAGTTGAATGCTTTCAGCACAGACTGAATAATGGCTCAGAAGCGTTCTCTCTGTTTGAAGCTGCAACATGAATCGAGAGATGGTGCGATGCATGGCACGTACTAAAGAATAGCTCTATAAGGTGTTCACTAAATCCAGGCACCGCAAAGAGAGAGGAACCAGAGACAAAAAAAGTACAACATATATTTACATGAAACAGACATTTCAACAAACACAACATAATCAAACAGAAACTTAAAACTCTATCCAAATGCATCCAAAGAAAATGATGTGAAAATAGATAAAGTAAAGTTATTATGTCATAACCTTGAGTCTTGTTAAAACAATTTGTAAAAAGCTCAATTTTGACTTGATTTGATTTTGTGAAATGTTCTGATGACAATGGCATATAAAGAAATAGAAGAATAACATTAATCACATTAATGTAAGCTACAAAAAGGCCATATTTGACAAGGACAATAAATAAAAACTTTAAAGGGGCACTGTGTAACTTTGAGCCACTCAATAGCATAGATCTCTCAACAGACGAGAGGGTAGTAGAGAAGATACTAGGAGTGCTCAACTGGATCAGAAGGTACAGGAGCTCTTCAAGAAATGAAAGGGCCACAGCAGCAAATGCAAATAAAGAAGAGGATGTCCGAGGCAGTCTGATTTACTTTTATTTAGACGTTTTATTTAGGCGTCTAAATAAATGCAAAAAAAAAGTGACTCGAACATCCCCTTTTTTATTTACAGATTGTGTGTTGTTTGTTTTTGAGAGGAAACTGTCCAAAAACCGCCAAGTTTGGAAGAAAAAAACATGTCTTCTGAAGCGGTAGGGTCTATGGTTTAGTGCATTTTATACAAATAAAACTGCTAGGATCTGTGTTTGTTTGCTGCTTAGCTGGTCTCTCAGGAATTACATATAATTCATATTGGAGTTTTCTGTCCAGCTGAGGATACTGTGTCAATGAGGCATTATTCTACCAATTAGGTACAGTACCATTAAAGTCTAAGTACCATTAAATAAATACAAGAATGTATATTTTTGGACTTTAGAAATTACGTGATCTTACAAGCTAAAAGTCATGCAGTGACATCAGTGCCAGAAAATGTTGATGCAAATCTGTTCATGAAACATTATATTTACCCCTCGACAGTTCTCGTTCATTATTTGACTTTATACATTTTCTATTCCAGAAAGCCTCGAGCTGACCAAAGTTGCAAAGTTGGAAAAATTAGGCATGATATAAAATGACCTCCTGTTAAAGCGCTACACACCTTAGACTTTTAAATGGCATGCATTTATATAGCGCTTTCCTGCACCCTTCTCAGGCACCCAAAGCACTTTACATCGTGCTTCTACTCACCCCATTCACACACATCCACTCCTGGGGCAGACAGAGAGGGGGGCTGCCACACAAACGGCGCTCACAACCTTCTCCTACCACCACCAAACACACCTCTACAGTCACACACATTCATACACCAGTGCTACGGACACTGGGAGCAAGGTGGGTTAAGTGTCTTGCCCAAGGACACAACGACAGTATGAACTGTGGGGAGAGCGGGAATCGAACCTACTACCTTCCGGTTGAAGGACGGCCGCTCTACCACTGAGCCACTGCCGCCACCAATGTGGACTATTTATGACTAACATTGTGAATGTATATGAACAATACTTATTAAAACATGCATAAAAGAAAGTATTTAAAGTTTCCAAAATGACTGTAGTTATACACATTAAACAATCGGACCAAATGTCATAAAACCTTATATTAATGTGGAAAGCTTTCGGTTTCCATGGTTACTACACTGTTGAACTCCTTGGCTGCATCATTGCAGTTTTCAGACATATTTACATACTGTAGTGGGCTGAAATGTCAGAGAAAGCAGCTGCAGAAACATTTAGACATTCATGACTGTATTTAACTTCTCTTAACACTTTCACCCGAATCACAGGTTAAATAAATATGCCTTCCAACAAAACACTGCAGAATCATGTACAGATGGCAATGTTCTTTTTTTGGAGTGCAATGCTATAAATAAATGTGAAAAGTGAAAAGGAAGTTCAGCTGAGGATGAGTGAAACATGGTATCAATGTGGCTCTCAAATGATCTCATTAGAGGAGAGCAGCAGCCAACCCTAATAACATGGCACCAGAAGCCTGTTTGCTATAAATCACGCTCCAACTCAAACCACTGCTCCCAATTCTGAATGTTATTGTCCCTTAATCACATTTATTTTAATGCATTTAGTTGTAGAAGTAAATATTTCAAAACTATGGTATGGGAATCATGGTAACTGGATTCATTGCTATGTGTTTTCTAAAGATATTGTTTGTTTTGCTGCATTAAGGAGTTAAAAAGGTGAATAACCCAAAGATACTTTGGAGAAATCAATTATAATCGATTGCTTTTAGTAAACAACTCTGGAGATGTAGGTTTATAAGCTGAAATAATAAAGTAACCGCAAAAGCTCATTTTAGAAAGATCTAAAGTGCTTTTAAGGAAAACAAAATTGTATTGCCATTTCTAGTTTACGAACAAAACACATAGCAGCAAGTTAGATTAGATTTAAAATGTATAATAAAATGTATAACAACTGCCATTTTTAGTTACTGTTACCGACACATTGTTGGAAATGCTGTATTGTTGGCACTCATTGTAAATAAAAAGTATTTTTTGAAAAATACAAATCCATATCCTCTTCATGATGCCCTGTATGCATACAAGCTCATACATCAAGCAGATGTTAACTACACACTTAACAAACAGCTCCCTTTGCTCGTAGCATAAACCCTTAATATATCCTTAATACCAGCCATGCCACCTGCTTAAAAATCTACCCTTACTGACCTGTGAGTGTTTTGTGCCTTGACGTTGTTAGATACTGTTTTATTTTAAGAGAGGAAGACAGACTGTTCTCTGTTTAGCTATCAACAGGCTCTGTGCACTGACAGCACCAATTATTACCCTGGTATCTGCTACGCAGTCGCAGCTCTAAACAGACATTGATCGGAGTTGGCCTATCTCTTTTTAGAAAGCCTCTGGAGGCTGCCACTATAGTCTCATACCCCTCTCTATTTTCTCGCCTGGGGCAAAGGGACTTGCAGCTTAATGTTATCTCATAAACAGGATTCCTTATGTCCTTTTTTCTTCACGTTGACTTGCTCATATCTGCTTTTAGTGCTCCATAACATACACAAACACATGAACACACACAAAATGACATAGCCGCTGGACCCCATTGGCATCATTTTATCTCAACTCTAGCCTTCCGAGGCACTATAATGATATCCTAACAGAAGCGCCACTGCTTATCGTGGCCCCCAGCTACTGTACGGTGAAAAAATGATTCTCACCTTCACACTGCTAGCTAAAACCACCACTCAGGTAACTATGTTGTAACACCACAAGCAATTATTGTTCATTTTGAAAAGAAAATGTATTTGGTGTTGCAAGGAATTTTTAAGTATATTAACTAGCTAAATCCTGCAGCTCACCACCTGGCTATTGACCACTTAAGAATACCTGACAAATCAAATACTGGGGTCTGGCTTAAAGATAAATGCAAGCGGGTGCACTGCGGTGTTGGAACCTCTCAGTGTGGGACAAACCTGGTGCACTAGCTTCATTAGCTTCAGTAACTGGCATGATGACACACATTGGGAAAGAGAATGCACCAGATGTTGCTATGGTCTACAGCCAAAATAAAACATGAAAAATAATGGCCATGGCAACCAGCCTCTATATTTATTCAATTTAATCAAGCCTCCCTGCTGTTAAGTTAAACTAGTAATGGCTTAGTTGCACAAATGACTGCACCAGTTTGAAGTGATGTTTAACTAAAAATGAATAAAAACCACTGTTTTTTTATGAAGGAAGACCAATAATTTACTAAATTTAATTGATTTGTGAATTATTTATGTAAGATGTTATCAAATGTTGTTTTTGTCTTGTATATTGGCATACATATAAATTTCTATCTGACATTTCAGTATTCAAATATCATATGATTGTTCGATAAATTGAATGCTGGATGTTGGTAAAGATAACCACTCAATAACCACAAACATAAACCTGTATCTTACACAGCAACACGTGGCAGCTTTATTACTGCAATAACACTTGATAGACTGTTATTTTCAGAGATTATGGGCACAGCCATGCTCACCACAGGACCGGCATTATGAGACACATAAAATAGCTTTGGTGTGGGTGTTGTTTTCATATTATATGGATCTTATAAAAGTGTATGGAATATTTAAAATGAAGGATACATAAGTCCTATCAGATGGTTGCCGAAGGGTTAGAGCTCTTTTTGGCAGAAACTGGCAACAATACATGACCTCGTCAATATTAAATATAGCATGTCATACCTTTGCTGCATATGAACCACAGAAAACAATTCTTCATTTGTATCAAAGCATTAATGCAATAAAAGTAAATTACCAGAAATAATCATTTTTGGTTGGGAGATTTATGTCAAAAAAAGAATGTGTTCAGGGCTTGTGGTTGCCACACAATGTAAGTCTCTACAGCAGCCCACAAACCTGCTCCGTAACACCTGCCGTCCTGCCCAATGACACAGTGCCCTGCTGCTTGGAAACTGTTGTTCATATTCACATGGAGCCACATGCATCACATTTTAATACCAATCACCACACATATCCGACTCATTGGACCATGCCATTGTTTGTCAAACCTCCATGGGCCCCAGCTTGTGTCCTGCTTATTAAAAAATAATTTAAAAACAAATAAATAAAATTTACCCTATATACTTGTTAGCTAAGCCCAGAAGTAAACCCTACCAACCAATGACACAGGTTTAAAGAATGTTCCACAAATTGGGTCTGCCCAAAACCCAAACCCTTACCAACAACCTCCAACAACTACCTTTCACTATTTTAATATTTTTTTTTATCACATCATGACCTTCAGGCTAACATGCTATGACTATTTGTCAAACCAGAGCACCGCCTTGGGAGACATCCAATTCCATGGGAGTTATAACACTCCCAATAACACTACACTATAAAGTGAGCCAATTTGGCATAATCCCATATTTGAAACAATTGTTTAGAGCTTTTCCATGGCCATTCCATCTAGCAAGGTTATACGTTGATCTACAGAGGTAATACCTATATACCTATAATTATTCACACGTACAGTAAAACATAAGGTCAATACACCTGAAAACACATCTCTAACCTATTGATTCCTTTCTTTAAAAAAATCCTTACATTTGTATACTGTGCTGTGTTCTAACTGCATAGTTTTTGGTGCACTTATGCTTTTTGTTACCTTGTGTTGTTAAAATTGCTTCCATTGTTTTCCTCACTTTGGATAAAAGCATCTGCTAAATGACTAAATGTTAATTAACATCAAGGGAGATCAATCTAAAGAAATGTCTATATTTCCCTGTGTCATGATCCTTCCCATGCTGTGTCTCCTTATTCCCTCCTCCCCTTTGTCTCTGTGTTTGTTTGTTTTTCCTATTATCTTGTTTGTCTATCCTTGTGAGGTCCTGGGCAGTTCCTTGTTTGCCTCCACCTGTTGAGCTGATTCCACACCAATTGTTCATTCCCTAATCACCACCACCTCTACAAGAGTCCTGCAGACCTCCGCTTCAGTGCCAGATCTTTCCATCATATTTAGATGTAGTTATTTGTTTAGGCTTTTTGAAAATTAAACCTTTTGCTAAACTTGCTTTGTCTGTCCGTCTCTCCAGTGCCTCCTGAGTTGTCAGCGCTAGTTCCTGTTTCCAAGTCTTAATCCAGTCTCTGGTCTGCTTCTCCACTACAGCTCCGGGTCATCAGGACCTTGCTTCACATCTCCCCTGTCTTTCAATAAATCCACTGTTTTCCTCATTGTGAAACAAATGGGTCTGGCGGGCCTTTTTGTTATTGTGATTTTGCAAGAATAACCTTAGTAATAGGACATATAACATAACTGAGGTATGATGTATATATGTACTGTGCTTAAAACATGTAGCTACATAACAGGATGTTCCACAACTGTTTAAAACATTGGATCCTTTCCCAAATAAGCTTTTGTAAAATATAACTATTGTCTGGTACAGTTATGAAACATCCACTATGAATATAATCTGTAATTATGAATGATGCTCGGATGTGTTCAGCCACAGTATATGTAAACTTGTGATTTCAGCAGATCGTCTCTACTCTTCGCCTGCTGCTCTGTGGAAACCGAGGGAGTCAATCATTCTGAAATGGCACAGAAGGCATGTTCATTATGTAATTGAAGGTTTCATTCCAGGGGGCACAGATGATCCCAGCTGTCTATGTGGCAGGAATTATAATGTGCAAAGAGAGGGAAGTCAGCGATGAGAAGAAAACTCGTAATTATGGGGCGCTAGGAACTGTGACGATCAATTAAGCACTGTAATTTGAAAAAAAGAGTATGGATGTGGGTAAAATCCATATATCTATACATCATTTGTATTATGGTTCATTTATCAGAAAAGGAAATAACAGTTGGGTAGGGTTCAAGGCAAAGTATAGGCAATCAAACAAGTCTAAAGAAAATGGTCAAGACAAGATAATACAAGACACATGTGAACGCACATAATTATGTGATTATTCCCATGTGTCCTCATTAGATCAGTTTTTACTTTCCTCCCCCATTTCCAAAACTACACTGGCTTTTGATTGGTTGTATTACCTTTTTATAATGACACAGTTAAATAAAAATAGAAAAATCACTGGTAATATTAAGATGTCTGTTAAGGTTCTCAGTCATCCAGGTCATCTTAAAGAAAATGTTGAAGCAAAAGCATCTAGACTTTGTTTTCCAGTTGAAGAAGAGGATTCTCAGAATTGATAAAGTCTCTTGGAATTAAAGACAAAACGTCTTCATCTTGAAAACTGAATCCAAATACTTTTGCTTTATCCTTTTCTGCTATAAAGATACACAGCAAGCGCTTTAATTACTGTCTTGTAAAAGACCATCCTGTCACCAGACGTTAAACCTTCAAAGTCTATGTTACCTTTTTCCTGATGTTTTCTCTCCGATAACTTTCAGATGTAAAATACCTCATGCCTCACTGACGTGCCCTTATGAATAAATACCACTGTAATGGACAGCCTAAATGCAGTCTTTGTGGCTTTTACAATTAGTGCACATGTCACAGATGTACAGGTTCACAATGCGATGCATACCAATTTACCAGAGAGATCCCTGTGAGCAAGGCCACCTCCAAATGCAGATCCAGTCACAAAGGACACATTCAAGACATATTCAGGATGCACTGAGTCCATTCACTCTTTGCATTAATGCTGCCCACAGTTGATCAGATCACTCTAGTCTGATTTTAATGACAGGAATGAAGGGCGTCTAAATTGTACAAAACATTTACACACAAATCTGCCTACCTGTGCACTTCCTGCTGCTTTCATCCTTTTTGGAGGAGCTCATCAGTTTGCAATTGAAGTTCTCCTCCCAGTATTCAGCGAACCACACATTCCTCCTGTTGTTTTCCAGAGTCCGTGAAGTGAAGTACAAGTCAAACCCTGAAAGACAATAATAATAATGATAAGCAATTGAACAGAGCCACTCAAAATTCATTCATTAGACTTTCAAAATTTACAGCCAATCAAATGATTGTGCAGAGAAGCACAATCATTTTGTTTGTATTGAACACAATCTTGCATGAAGATTTTGTACATTTTTGTAATTATCATAAAAGATTGTTGTTTGTTTTTTATATAATTTTTTCTTTGAATTGAACTATTTCTGCTGGGTTTGTCCTTAGACAACAATATACGTCTTTTTTTATTTTTTTTATATTTTTTTTTTACTTTCACACTAGGAGTTAGCAAGATAAACATAATATTTGAACAAAACTGCAAAAATACGAAATGTACTTCTGTACATAGTCAACCGTACCATCTCTAATGACAGTTATGTCAGCCCAGTTCCATTGTGACAATTGAAAACCATTTTATAGCAATGGAGTTGAGGCTCCTGCCAGTGAACAACACTCCTATGTATCACAGGCTAAACATATGCTGAGGCAACAATAAACCCTTGCATATGGTAATAATAATCTTTGGCTCAAAAAGAATAATAAAAAAATGGAGCTGTGAGTCACTGGATTCTCCTCAAAAAAATGTTAAATATATGCACAGATCACAATAAGCTCATGAATGCAAAGTGAGGAGTGTAGGTTTAAATCACATAAGTCAATTATAAGATTATCATTACCAATAAAAAATAAACGAATGTCAAAAATAAATAAACAGATGAGAGGAAAAATAAATATTTCTCTTGTTTTATAGTCTTTTAGTTTGGATTTCTGAAGCAGAACATAATGCAGTCTTGTGAGGTTTTGACCCAGTATCACCTGAGACATGATGGAAAATACAAAGGTTAAAATTTTGGTATTGCTGCTGGTATTGACAGTTTAGTGCTGAATGTAAATATTCAATACAGACAAACTAAGGAGAATATAACTACTTATCCTGTAAATCTTTAAATTTAAAATGAAAATGTACATTATGTCCCTTTTTTACTTTATTCCTTAAACCAAAATATATAGTCTAGGCTATAAATTTACACTGTATTAACTTACAGTAAACAACAAAACAATAAAAAAGAAAACAGCAGTAATCATAATTGACATCTTTGTACAACCCATAGTGAGCACCTATGGTAGCCTTGTAGAGACATGCTTTTGTCAATAAACATGAATGTATTCTTAAAGAGTGCAGAGGGGTGTCTCTCTCTCATGGCTCTCCTGCATCAGCTGCTCCAGAGTCAGAGATGAGAACATTACTCATTCTACATTGAGTACTATTTTTCCTTTTGTTCACATAGCACTGTCTGGAGATTTTTGGTGCGTAGTCAGTTTTAAATATTTGCACTTGTTCTGAAAAAAGTGGACAGGACATAACGCCTAGGATTTTCAGTACCCAAATATATATTGAGAAGACACTAATATGGTTTTACCATCAATTGATAAGTGTATCCAAAGAATTGGGTAACAAGAAACAAAAGCAAAGATAAAATATATGAATAAAAAATATTTCATGCTTAATTTCCAGATTTTTCAATATGCCTGCCTTTAAACTAATCTTTATCAACTCTGTCAAGTGTGAGAAAGAAGTAATATTTTAAAAGGCATCAATGGGGATGTCTTTTTTTCCCCTTTTATTGACAGATTGGTTTTATTTATTCCATCATTCCAATCCTAATCCGAGTCAGGAAATGCAGTAATAAGTAGAGCAGTGTTTTATCTTAAGAACTTCCCTTAATCATCTTCCTATGAGTATGTCTTCAAAGTGATAGGCAGCCAGGCTTTCCCACTTTGTCACAAATACTCATGAGATGTCCTTGACACCTGCGATAAAGTCACTGACTCATGCATATGAATAATTTCTGACTGAGTTAAATTAGAATCTCGACCCCTATAAGTTCATCTGTGTGAAGTCAGTGGAAAGAAAAGCTGCATTAAGAGGGCCAAGGCAGCATTGAGGTTAAAGACGGACATTGAAGAGCTAAAGAAAACAGAATAAATGACAAGAGTATAAAAGTTGAAACACACCATTACTGTAAGAGATTTCATTCATAATTTACTCGCTGAGGTGATTCCGGTGTAAGACACAGCTGATTGCCTTTTGCACAGGAAAACTCTAAGGGAGGATCCTGAGCGGCTTGAGGCTAAAAATGTTGGCCTCCCCCCACCGGGAGGACATATTTCATCTGAGTTGGTCTCAGACAGGTCAGAGCATATGTTATTATAATGTGAGATTCGTTTGCATAGCAAGTCAGAGTTTGAAAGATTGTAGTAGAGGCACATTTTTTTTCTTCTGGCAGCCAAAGTGCAGCTAGGAAAAAAAAAACTGAAGACAATACAAGTCTTTTATTTATCCTCATCGATGGATGAAAAAACCTGTTGTAATCTGAAATCTGATTTTAGGAGATGCAGGACGATCTGCCATGACAGAGTGAGGCATCAAACAGCAACAAGCAGCAGAACATCTTCTATCAGTCTATTAATATCGTGAGCACCCTGCTCTTTGCAGTAGTGTAATGGAGGGCTCCCCTTCATTTATGATGTATGAGCTCTAACAGGAGCGCCACAGATGCCCCCCCAATCGAAAGTTTTAAACTGAACTCTTCAGATAGTCCCTTGTATGGACAGCTTTGACACAAATCATAAGTTCTGCTGCTACAAGTTAATAGGCATTTATTAGTATAAGTTTCTATCCATGAAGCCAAAATGTATTTCTTGGCCAAACAAAACACAAACATTTGGACACCCAAGTCACATGGACCATCAGGATCATAGAGAGCCCAACCTCTAAACAATTAGAATAAAGTTTTGCACGTTTGATATAGACCTCGTAATATGCTGATCGGCAGCCGGCCCAAGTTGAGAAGGTATGACTACACACAAAAAGAATCAATCAAGTAACCTTTAACATTCAGTGGCATGCTAACCATTATCCAAGAGTAGGCAATTGGCTAGGGCCCCCAAAATACAAGGGCCCCAAAAAACACCGGACCAAAAATGAAGGGCATCTGTGAGCAGTGCTGAGAGTGAGGAGACTGTAGCCTGTAGAGTGTCTCCAGCTCCAGATTCTGTAAATCCCATGCTCTCTTTTAGCGTCGTTCTCTCCAAGACCTTCAACACACCTGCACGTTTAAGTCTTGTCTTCAATAAGTATCTCGTTTACATCCAACGTAGGGCAAAACTACTGTATACACACATTAGTTCCACTGTAGCAATATTAATTTACTGTTTTTGGCCACTCTACACAAAATTGTTTTTATTGTTGTATGAGAATTGTGGAGGGGCTACAGAATTTCTCAACCTCAAAGGTGTTACTCTGATGGCTCTGATTTCTTTCATTTTGGTTTTAGAGTTTAAATAAGAGACGAACAGAGCATGGTACTGAAAAAAAGTTTGAAGTAAAAGCATCTGGACTCAGTTTTCAAAGTAAAGATGTTTCTGAGATCAACTAGTAGAAGAGATCTCCTACCAGTTGGTACCAGTTGATCAACTGGAAACATGGTACCAGTTGATCAACTGGAAACATGGTACCAGTTGATCTCTGGATGACTGAGAACCTTCACAGACAAGGACATGGTACTGTAGTTTTGTAGTACATTCTTGGTAAAATTCACTATGCTTTAACCATAACAGATACACTTTAGATTTTTGTACTATACTTCACTTCCCCACAGCTGTAATTTGAAGATGCAGAGAACAAATGAGCCAACATTGATGTGTCTCTGACTGTGGAGCACATTATTCCAGCAGTCTCTGCAAGCAGGTTGATGGGAAGCTAAATTAAAAATGCCCTTGTAATTACTATTTGGAATGGGGTATTAAGCAGCAGCGTGCAGAGCACACATGAGAGACATAGAAAAATAAAGGGAATTCAACAATAATTGCATCTGGATCCAACCCCTAGTGCGAGCATTGTTTTTGATCTTAATTCATATGAATCCCTGATGGGACACAGCCTACTTTGTGGAGAGCATGATGCCAGATTTGTGTATCTCTTAATGTCCCAATGAGACACATGGCTTATATTTGCAAAGTCAAAGTTATTTGGGATTTGTTTTTATTTTTTTTTTTTACTAGTTTTGAGCAAATGTTAAAATCTTGAAGTATTGAGTTAAGTAAATAACACAACTGGTCTCTATGGAGGTCAGTAGGCCAAAAGCTTCATGGTAGTTGACCAATTACAATAAAGTGGGTCATCGGATGCACAACAGCAAACGTTTGAGGGGTTCATCACATTATTTATTTTGTTTTCTGTCAGAATATCAAACAAATAAATAAAAAATAGGACCCATAAAATTCATATTCATTGTTGCAAACACTATATTGTCTTCTGTCAGCCTACTCAATTCCCCAAATTCCCAAAACCAGATTCATGGACTGCAAGATATATATATATTTTAAATCATTGTAGTACCACAGATTTCCAAAGGATAAGGGAATGTGTTTGAGGGTTATGCCAGTGGGTTTTCGCAGTTCTCTCTGAAGTTTCAGGCGATTAATATAGCACTTTCTGATAATTATATCCACCAATATCAGACAAAAGAATGTGTCTTTTGCTTTCTAAATGTTGACTCCATCACCATGACGACCAAGGAAGTTCCATATAATGTGATGACTTAACAAATGCTAGAATTAGAACTTATTGTGAACACAACTGCCACTGAGTCCAGCAAAACAGCAGCAACACAGTCTACAGCTACCTCAGAAACACTAGCACGACTACAAGACGAGCAAACAACTGCAGCCGTATGCAAGAGACCTGAAGTTTCCCCAGGACCATAACCAAACAACCCTGGGCATGAGAGTACAGTAAGCTTAAAGCCTTTATCTGCTGCTAGCATGGTTTTGTTTTTGATATTTAGATTTTTTAGATTAACATAGTTTTAGAGGCATGTTGTTACATTTTAGTTTTCCACTTGATTTAGAGATTTGTTAGTTGGTTGAAGTATTATCAAGTCAAATGAGTTTGGGTGTTGCATACACTGTCGTATGAGTGACACATTCTTGTGTTTTATACATTTAGGGTCGGTATACATTTGATCTTGGACTTTTCTTACTAAATACATATGATGGCATGACCTGCTGCCATGTCCCCTGTGTAATACATAGAGCAGAGTAATCTCAGACAAAATGTGACAGGGTTTGGTTATTACAACTGTCAATCATCCATTTCTCCCCTACCCTATAAAGGATTTTTCCAGCTATCTCAAAGAAGGACAGATAAACGTCAATATAATGATAAATACATTTAAGCTGGATTTGGCAGTCACGCTTGGGTTACTTTCATATTATTTATTTATTTTAAAAATAAAATTATTTAATTGTTGCTGGCTGTAAGGAACACCAGTGAAGGACATATATAGGACATGAGATAGAACAGAGCTGATAAATATGATAAGCGAGGTTGTATTGGGAGGTAGCATGTATGCAAAAGTATTTTGTTATGTGTTTTATAGCTGAATGTATTTTTCTAACTGGAAAGCCAACCAGTGCTGCATTTTAACATCATGTCTAAACTTAAGCATTCATGTTTTACCACACATTTACTGTGGGTCATTTGTGAAATGGTTCATCTTTGATTTTTGATCATTTAAAGTCAAAAGATACAATTTTTCTATGACTAATCGGCAGTGGCACACTGTGACATGGTATTTTGGTCAAAGTTTATAGTGGAATTATATGCTTTTATCCTTAAAATAATCTGTCCTATGCTTTCTATAAACAAAAAACAAAAGTGTAGAGTCTGAAAACCATTGCAAGCAGCTCCGGAGAAAAAGTCATGTCATCAAGCCTTACTAGAGACGTCTGGGCCGTGTCCTATTTATTCACTTTTCAAATATCAGCTTAATTGCTGGTTTTGATACAACAATGTGTGACATACTTAGGATAAGTCAGAAGATTAGAAAAACAGACAAAATAATTATTAGCACAAAGTATGGGCCTGAAACAATATGAGAGAGCCATACAACTGTGATAATGACGGTATAACTATTGATAGAAGCTGTTCTGTTTTACGGCTGTTGTGCCTGTGAACTTTAGGCCCTTGCACTAAACCTAAACAGTGTTATTAAAACATTAATTGTTGATGCATTTGAGAGGCTGGTGTTTATGCTCAGAGTGGTGAGTTAGATGTTAGTAGCTGAAAGTTGAATTAAAATTAGTTCAAAAGCCTTACATTAACAAAACCTTTTAAATGTCTGACAGTCATTGTTAAACTATTTACAAAAACTGTCAGATTTGATTAATCAGTACGTAGAATTAACCTTGTGCTACAGCTGGATTCCCGCAAGATTTAAGAGTTTCCAAACTCGTGTAAGTCCATCTTGTATCACTTGAGTGAAACCATAGGCTCACCAGCCTTTTGTGACCAATGATGTGGCAGCACAAACAGGATGAGGCGGGTTTTTAATTTGACAAATGCAACAAGCGTTTTCTTCTCCTTTTTTTTCGTCTCCTTTTGCTAATGCAAAATAGAAAATTCTGAAAATTCACTTTGCAAAAACTGTTACTGTTACAGCGGTGTGTTGGTTCTTCATATCAGCCGTACTCTGATTGTGTATTATGTCAAATGATCCAATCATCAACGCGTTTCCCACAGAAGGCACCTCCTTTTTGCAAACGCTTTCAACGGGAGCCTTTCCAGATGATTCTGCGAAACAGACTTTGTTCTGTGAGCAGCTCTATCTGGCAGGTTAATGTCACAGTATATTTCAACATTTTACATAAAATACATTTAAGTGTTTTTTTTTTTTTTTTTTCTTGTAAAGACTCAATAACAATACAACAAGAACATTTTAAACACAATGCTGGGATGTATTGGCCCTTTTGGCAGAATTTTGGATAAGACTTGTGTAGGAGATTAAGTGATTGAATATTTTATTAAAAATTACATATTTTATAAAAAAAACAAATCTTGCAGTATTTCAACAAAATGGGTTCCAAATTTTAATAAGGAAGAGCAAGGATAAGGACAAAATGAGAAGGTAGATCCTGAGATTGGAATAGTTAATCACATTGTAATTGGGCTCAGTGCATTTCCCTGCGGATGTCAAGTCACTCCACATAAATAATAAAGACGCCAGAGCTGAGCCATTGATTGAACCAAACTTCAGTCTTGCTCTACTCCACTTCACTCTTATTTTAGGTTATGTTTAGGCTGAAAGGCCTATATTTCTTTTGTTGCAAAGATGCAATGTTTTCATTAACTGCGGCTTGATTTATGGCACTATAAACTGCGTTAGAATCATTTATTGTTAGGTTTTTGATCAGTGGAAAATCACTTGTCAAGTGAAAGAGCAAAGTAATAACATAGTGTTTTTTTATGTTACTATTTAGGTTTACTTCTTTGTCAACCTAGCACCTCTGTTATAATCTTAGAAAAAGCTTACTGTTATTTATTTATTTTATTCTGAAAATTCTATAAAAGCTATGTCTAGAAAAGAATTGCAGTTTCCCAAAGACAAAATGACCTTGTGAGCGTTAGTCAATGCCGGGCAGCAGTGGGCTAGCCAGGCGTGAGATGGGCCTTCTACAATAATCTGTGACATGTAGGCAGTTATCACTGGTGTGTAGCAAGCCTCCTGTTAGCACCCTACCCTCAGGGCACATGGCAGTGTTAAAGCATTGTTAAATCACAGTGGCCTCCTTGTGTGTATGTCACCTCATATGTGTGGGAACTTACATTTAGTCATTTAGCAGACGCTTTTCTTGTTCATAATAAATAAAGTCAACTTGTTTGACTTACAACTGTTCACCTTCATGCACTGCACCCTAACACCCATTAGACATCTGATGCCTGCGAGACGTAACCTGTATTGTTCACAGGTGTAACAAAACAGATATAAATTTTCACATCTGAATCCTGAACAATTTATTCACCTTTTACTTGTTAGTGTTAACAGTTGGACTTTTAAGATTTAACGTCACAAACTCACGGAAGACTGTTAAAAACACTGTCTGTTGAACAGACCATCTGGTTAGATAACATTAAAAGGTACTAAGTTAAAAAAGCTTTTTTTTTTTACATATTCATGAATCCACCTCAATAGGATGAGTAAATTGACACAATTACTGTTCAGCGTTTGGGCACTTTGGTTGGAATTTTCCGCAAAAAATCTGCAAATGGTGCGTAATGCGCGCTCAGGCTACTTGATTCTTTCATCCTATTCATAGAAATTCCACAGCGCAACAACACACACCCGTGAAGTGTGTAGTCAGAGAGAAGCAACCAGCCTCCAGCACAATGCAAACACCCACAGACACTCCTCACAAATACATGAAAAAGGACTTTACTACTTTACTGTGGTCCTTACTAAGTAAATATAACTTTTTACTGTAACAATAAACTTGCAGATGTTTACCTTTTCTTAACTCTGTAAACATTGTGCATCTCAAACTCCTGTTTGTGTGGTGCAGTCTGAAGTTTGCTGATGTGCACGTACTTGTTTGCACAGCCGAGAACAAGCAAGCAGGCTGCAATTGCCACTAACAACCTAAAGTGTTTTGTTCATGTTTAGAAATTTCTTAAACCTCCATAATGCAGCTTTAAGTACATTTCAAATAAAGTCTTCTAATTGTTTTTGAATACATTGACATTCTACATGTACCATCTTTGCTGACTTTGTCAATACACAACTCTCAACAACTTAAAAACTCAACTTCTCATTGATGTGCATGGTGCCATTTAGGATAACAAGAATGTGAATGTCACATTGAATCTAAGAAAATCTGTGCTAAAGGTACTTCTTGCTCACTGAAGTGTGAAGCCAGCACTTTCTTCAAATGCTCCCAGAAGCAGAAGCCATAAAAATCACTAAAGACCAGCATGCTTCAAGATGCCTGGCCAGTGACTAAGGATAAATGCAAAATTCTACAAGTTTAGTCAGCATTGCGTGTTTGTGTGAGATGGCTAAGTTTAACACCAGCATCCGACAAATGCAAGTAAATACTGTATAAAACTGCTATTGACCTTTGACCTGCATCCAGCAATGGTCAGTATGAAATTGAAATGTTTATGAGTGGATGAGAAAAACATAAAGCCAATCATAAACTAATTTGTTAAAAACACAAACAACTATCAATTAAATTGATAAAGCCATTGAAAAAGCAGCAGCCAAAGCATAAAAAACAAACCTTTTGTCTATGGCTAATGGGTCAGAAACACTTGCTGATTCGTTCAGCCTTCTGCGAGATGAGATGACCCTACCCTGTAGCTGTCACTGGCCTGTAGGACAATAAGGGGCTGTCTTTCTTTGTGTTTTCACAATGCATCCTAATCAGTTTAAGTGTTTCTCTAAATATGGAGGGTTGGACGCCGGTGCTTAAAAAAAAAACTGAAGACTTTGCATAACCTCCTGGTGAGACAGAGCAAAGAGGTGCATGTAAAGGAAAACATCATTGTACATATCATTTTATGTGAGAAAACTGCAGGAAGCCTCTCCAAAGTTTCCTGATTTGTGATGTTTGGTCTCAAACACTCAACTATTTATGTCAGGTCATTCTTTTTTCAATTCCAATCAGGTCTTGGCACAGTTTCCTAAGATCTGTCTATAACTGACTATAGAAGCTTCCAGATGTGGGTGCATACAGTATGTGGCTCTTCTAAAATAAAAACAAAGTCTGATGCCATCTTCCAGAGCCTGTGTGTGTGTCTTGTTGGGAAACAAAATACACAACAACACAAAATGGAAAACACAAAAGGACAACAGCACTATCTCAAACAAACACTTATATGATGACTACCCTTCACAAACAGAATGCTTTTATTTACAACACTGGCGAGTGAAGAGTAAATAAACGAGCAGGTGGACTGATAACAGTAATATTACCTTTTGGTGCAGATATGTCTCTGCCAGTGTCTAGCCTAGCCTTTTTTTTACTTTGCATGTACTATAGAATGTGGAGAAGGTTACTCAGGACAAGTTTGTAGCCAAAAGGAATAGCCTATTTTTTATTATATGCCTGTGTTGAGAGTTTGTAAGGTTGTGTTCATATAATGTGAAGAGAAAATGTATTTGTTATAGAACGAGTTTGTGTCAATCACTTTAACTTACATAGTGTAGTTTAGTAATATAACTTTTGGAACAATGGTTTATTTAGAAACTAAAATAAAAGCTAAAAAACTGCAAAGGTACTGGCACAAAAAGGTAAACGTAACACAACACAAATCTTGTGACAAAGAGATAAGATAATGGAGTTAGACAAAGTTAGACAAATTAATTGTTTGGTTTGGTGAGTGTTTCAGCAGCCTTAGATACAGCTTCATAATAAACTAGTTTCAGTAGTAGTTTTAGAAATTATTTATTTATTCCCTGTAAACTCAGAGGAACATATAAGATATATTTTTTGTGCACTGAGCATGTCCAACACTGATCTGAGTTTAGCAGTTCAGACAGCAGTCTAAATGTTGCAAAGAGGTTTGCAAAGTGCTTGGTGTAGTATGCTAGAAGGTGCATATTTTTGTTTGTACAGTTTGGTGCTGCAGGGTAAGTGATTTATCTTTCTGGGTATGTGGTGCATGCGGATTTGTGGAGCAGTATGGGAATATACACAAAGATACACAAAATACAGGAATTAGAGCTCATGCCAGCACAAGGCATGTAGCTTATTACTGTTATAATCCAGAAAACCCATTATACAATTTTAAGTGTCTTTAAACTAAAAATATGCCTGACTTTAAGACTCCATTGTATTTCTTACATAAACATTGTATCCAAATATGGAAGCTGTAAGTAGAGACTGTAAAACCTTTTTGGACGTGCCAGGGAGACCCTTTCCTGTGACCAAACACACTGGATATGAAAGCACTTCTTTAGCTCCTTGGGGGAGGTCTTTGTCTTCAGGCTACCCTAACACCCACTCTATTTTACAAAGGTAATGTGAATGCACCAGAAAATACAGATGAAATGTGTCATGCCTGCTCTCCTCAATGTGTTTGAATGCGATGTTTATTGTGAGGCTTGGCCACAGGCTCATTAGCTTACCTTATATCACAAATGTCTCATACAATTTCTTTGCTGGTTCACTGAAGACTCATATGGAGTGAGATCTTTACAGAAAGCACATACAGTTGTCCTCATAAGTTTACTTACCCTGGCAGAATTTGTAATTTTTTAGGTCATTTTTCTGAGAATATGAATGATAACACAAAAAAACATTTTTTCACTTATAGTGGTTTGGTGAAGTGATTTATTGTAAAAAGAACTGTGTTTACTCTTTTAAAATCATAATGACAACTACCCAAATTACCCTCATCAAAAGTTTACACATACATCATTTTGGCCTGATAACATGCACACAAGTGACACAAACAGGTTTGAATGGCTACTAAAGATAAACATCTTCACTTGTGATCTGTTTGTTTGTAATCAGTATGTGTGTATAAAAGGTCAGTGCATTTCTGGGCTTCTGACAGACCCTTGCATCTAGTGCTGCACTGACGGTTCTGTATTCTGAGACATGGAAAAGCAAAAGTAATGTCTAAGGATCTGCGGGAAAAGGCAATTGAAATGTATAAATTGGAAAAGAGAAATAAAAAGATATTCAAGGAACGGAAAATGCCAATCAGCAGTGTTCAAATAAACAAGTGGAAAATAAGGGATTATGTTGAAACCAAACCATACATAAGGAAGACAAACAAATATTTCAGCTACAACTACCAGGAAAATTGTTCAGGATGCAAAAAAAGACCCACAAATAACTTCAGCTGAAATACAGGACTGTGGAAAAAAAAAAGTTGTATGGAAGTTTCAAGTTGCACAATAAGGAGACACTTGATGGAAAATGGGTTGCATAGTTGAGAAAGCAGTTACTACACAAATACCAAAAAGCATCCCGCTTTCAATACGCCAAACAGCACAGAGACAAGCCCTCAAATATTTTTGGTCACAATCATAAATGTGAGAGGAGAAGAGTCAACAAGGCCTTTAATGAAAAGCGCACCGTTCCTACTGTGAAACATTAAGGGGGATCGGTGATGTTTTGGGGATGTGTGAGCTACAAACGAACCAGGAAACTTGGTCAAAATTAATGTCAAGAGGAAATCAGCATTTTATCAGAAATTTCCAGAAAAAAATTTGCACTCATCAGCCTGGAAGCTGTGCATGTGATGTACTTGGACATTACAACATGAAAACAATCCAAAGCACAAGGCCAAAATTGACCTGTCATTGGCTACAGCAGCATAAAGTGAATGTTCTGCACTGGCCATCTCAGTCTCTTGACCTCACTATCATTGAGCCACTCTGGGCAGATCTCAAACGTGCAGTTCATGCAACACAGCCCAAGTATTTACAAGAGGCTTTTTGAATCTGGAATCCCTCCCTTTAGAGATATAAGCTCAGCTCTCTTACCAATTGATCTCAGATGACAAAGTCTCTTGGAGAAGAGACAAAACTTCTTCACCTTGATAACTTTTTTTTCACAGTCCTTCATTTACATTTAGTCTTTTAGCAGACGCTTTTATCCAAACCAACTTGCATTAAGCTTCCATTCACCAGTGTTACAGCTGGAACACCACTGGAGGCAAGGTGGATTAAGTGTCTAGCCCAAGGACACAACAACAGTATGAACTGTAAGGAAAGCGGGAATTGAACAGCCAACCTTCCAGTTATAAGATGACTGCTCTACCACTGATCCACTGTGCCCCCATTTCAGCTGAAGTTATTTGTGGGTCTTATCTTGGCATCCCTAGTCCAGATGCGTTTGCGTTAACCTTTTTTTCAAGTTGACCTGGATGACTGAGAACCATTACAGACTGCAACCAGTATTCCATACTACTGCATTTATTGTGGACAGTACTGTTTCGTACCGATGGTGTGGCAGAACTGGAAGCTTGGACAAAGAGACTGTTGCCATTACTGCGTAAACAACATGCTGTTGCTCTAAGTGGATAAATGTGGCTTTAGAAACGCTAAAATGTAAATTGAAAACAGTTGAAAATAGGGTCTATAGTGCTCAACAAAAAGAGGTGAAAACCAATAGGTACTCTTGATTCCAGTTCATTTTAGTTAACAATATGACTTGGATTGGGTTTTAAAATTGAATAATCACTCTGCGTGCATCCTAAGTCCTGCCTACATATAATTGTCTTACTCCATTGTGTTTATCCCTGTTAACACTTATTGAGATTAAAAATCTCTTTTGTATGATTGTCCTGGTCAAGAGGCAACAACATAACAACATGTCTTCAACCACACAGCACTTCTCAGGAAGGAGAATCAACAGTCTGGAATGTGACTGGAGTGTTAATGTTGGCTCTCTTAGTAAAGTCACTTACTGTTTGTGTTCTTGCTGTAAATGTCTCTGATTCCACCACTGACCTGGTCTTATTCTGACTGAAGTCTGTATTCAGCCTCATATCACTAACCTCTGTGTTCCACAGCAGCATTAACTCAATGTTTTTATATTAGATTAATAAAGCTCTTCTCTCGCTGTAAATATTTTACAGTTCATACTGAATCTGGCGCTGCTGCCTGTTTCTCATTTCACGCTAAACAAAAAGCTGATCACATGCGAGCATTAATCAGACACATCCAATAAGAACGAGAAGGTTCAAACAGGTCTGAGATCGGTTTGATTGTCATAGAGCACTGTGGGCTCAGATCACTGATGTGAGAGGGGAACGAAGGAGAAACTGTAGAGGCTTTGGGGACTGGAGTTAAAAATCAAGACCAAATTGAACCTTAACTCAAAAATTAGTTAGTTGGATCAGTTGTATAAATATTTCTAAGTCTTAAAAAGTCTAATATTGTTATTAGAATTATTCTAGCCCCCCACTCCCATCAGCCCAAACACACCAAAAACACAGACAAATGTATTTATAAAAATACCTGTGCACATGAAGCCAGGGCCTAAAGTGCTTTTCCATGCTCACATTGGAATTTTTTTTTGAGGTACCACCTTGACAGCACAAGTACCCAAACAAACAGAAGGTATTAGGGGTCAGAGCTAAAAGTGGAGCCAAGCTCTCACTCTAATGGCCAAAATTAAAAGCCAATGGCTTCGCCAACACTGCTGCTGGGACTGGAGCCAGTAAACAACTGAACAAAGTCAATTACCAACCATTTTTAGCTCAAACCTAAATTAGGTAAACAAAAAGTATAAGGCCCTGTTTGAATTACTTCTTATGCTTTTTGAGAATAATTACTAAGATTTGAAGAAGAAAAATGTGCACAGCATAGTATATACATTTTACTTTAACATCGGAAAATCAGTAAAAGGGACTTAGTTATAGTCTCAACCGATAATGATAAGTAATGAGCACGTGTATTTCCAGTTGTAATAAATTTGATGCAATGATGTTGAACGACCAAGAATGAGAACACAGGGAAGAAATAACTGCATGCAGTACGAGAAAAGGTTTAAGCAAAGGCCACTGGACTGGGTTGTCAAGGTGAAAACATTTTATCTCAGTAAACTCAGACTTTGTCAATTCTGAGTTCAACTGTTACAAGAGCTGAGCTTATATCTCTAGAGGGAGGGGTTTGACTTGAAACTAAATCTGATTGGACCAGGCTGTTCTGTTCTCATAGTCGTTACTATGAAAGGGCAGTGTGACTCCTGATGGAATAGTCATTAAAGGCTCAGGAGAGTTGTTATTGTCACTGGTCCATTCAGGTGTTGTCCTTTAGAGTGAAACAGTTTTGATTTAGGTGTCAAAACACTGTTGTAAATAGATGGCAGGTAATAACGGAGGCCTCCTCAGTTCAGGGAGGGTTTTTTCCTTTTGGACAAAATTGGCTTCCTTCACCCCTTTCTTAAACCCTCTGCCTCTCTGGCCAAAATTTGGACATTGCTGTCCTCAAAGGAATGCCCTTTTTCTTTGAGATGGAGGTGGACTGCTCCTCCAGGATTGGCATTACAGTGTTCATACATCCTCTTGTGAAGCTGTTGTTGCCTTTCCCCAATGTACCTGTCACTGCACTATAGCATAGTAAATAGTATAGTATAGTATAGAATAGACCACATTACTCTGTGATTGACAGGGGATCTTGTCTTTAGGGTGGACCAGTTTTGACATAGAGTGGCTCAGGTTTAAAGTGAATCAAAATGTTGTTTTTTTTAGAAACCCCTCCCTCTAGAGATAAAAGCTCAGCTCTCGTATCAGTTTAACTCTCAACGTCTTCACCTTGAAAACTAAGTCCAGATTCCTTTGCTTTAACCTTTTTTCAAGATGACCTGGATGACTAAGAACCTTCACGGTCATACATGCAGTACACACCATATTCTCTTGGCGGACCCTGGTTAAAACTTTAGCATTAATACAATAATAGTAACGTAGAAAAAGGTTCTGTATTTCAACTATCTCTGACCACAACAATATATGAGCAACTAAATAAAAAATAGAAAAAAAATAAAGTAAAGGGAGACAATAACGAATGAACTGCTCTAGTGGGATAGAAAGTGTATAAGTAATGTAGCAGGAAGCACACCAACAAGTGGAAGTTGAATAGGATGCAAAATAAAATGAGACAAGCAGAAATCACAACAATAGCGCATAGAAAATATAAAAATAAAGATTTGGCGTGAAGTTGTAGAGGGATGCTTTGCGTGATCAGTGTCAGCGGCTAAGCATCTCCTCGTCTCGTCTCTTTGTTGTTTGTCAGATTAATGTTTAGTCTAACACAAAAAACAAAAGAATCCATTGTGACATGCCGCCATCGAGCTTTCCCACTGCATTAGTTGAGAATCCAGGGAAAAATGTCTAAGCATGCCACTGCAAGCAATCCAACCACTGCAGCAACTTAACACATGCACAACTTAACATAAACACAGAGTACTACACTGAGAGAATGGAGAAGCTTCATGTTGCAGAAGAATGAACGGTAAAGGATGGTGGCGTGGTACAAAAGAAGACCTCTTGGTGAGAGGTCTGTCAGGCATCAGATGAAGTTCGCGATCAAAGCTCCTATCCACTCCCGATAATCTACACGTTTGTGAAAATTAGTGATTCTGAAGCATGTTCCTTTGTGCAAAGAAAGAGTTACAGGTAACCTTGTGCTGCAGCAGGATACTCGCAAGATTTGAGAGTTTCCAAACTCTAGTTTCCAAACTCTATCTTGAATTGTCCCAAGCCAACCGCTTGAGTCGAATCATGGACTCACCGGCCTATTGTGACCAACGATGTAGCAGCACAAACAGGAAAAGGCGGGGTTTTAATTTGACAAATTCATCGGCCGATGTCCTTGTTTTATTTACCAATTTAGTGTTAGGTAACATTTTTTTTTATTCTCAGATTCACTTTTCAAAAACTGTTACTGTGGTTTGTTTCTTCATACCAGCCGCACTCTGGTTATGTCATATGAATTGTTGATATTACTGATTGGCTAAAACAAGTCTCGTGGTAGGGCGAATACTAGACAGGGCTTTATATATGGGGCGGCAGTAGCTCAGTGGGTAGAGCAGTCGTCCCTCAACCAGAAGGTAGGTGGTTCGATTCCCGCTATCCCGACAGTTCATACTGTCGTTGTGTCCTTGGGCAAGACACTTAACCCACCTTGCCTCCAGTGGCTGTAACACTGGTAATTACTGTAGAACAATGTAAGTCGCTTTGGATAAAAGTGTCAGCTAAATGAATAAATGTAAATGTATCCAATCACATATCTATTTTTTGACAGAAGGCGCCGCCCTTTTGCAAATGCTTTTAACGGGAGCCTACCCAAATGGTTCTGCAAAACAGTGAGCAGTTCTTTCTGGCAAAGTTTCCTGGCCTCCTACAGACCTCTGCATATGGGTGGTAAGGCGTCTAGCAATGATGCTAGGTTAGTCTGCAAGTGTTATATATATATAAAAAAAGAAGTAAGTTGTATACCCAAGAGGATCCAAGAATGTAACTTCAAACCACAATAGGGGTTAGAGTATGGCCACTGTTGTTGACATGTATGTATGGCACTGCCTGTTCATACTGACTACTCATGCATAATAATACCAAATTACAGACTGATTACAACATCTGGCCACAGTCAGGTACTTTATTAAAAACCTATAATTTATTAATAAGAGCATGAATGTATCAACAGTTATAATTAACTTGAGAAACCGAAGTACTTCACAAAAGAACGTATTTGGTCCGCAGACCTTAAATTGGAGACCACTGGTCTTTACTCTGCTGAGAGTAAAGACTAGGGGTCTCTCTATGGGAATCGAACCGCCTACCTTCCGGGTGAAGGACGACTGCTCTACCCACTGAGCTACTGCCGCCTCAGACACAGACAGCGGTCTCAGACACAGACTGAGCAGAGACACAGATGGTGAGTGAATGAATTCCTTTTGCTAAAGTGGATTTCTTTATGTTGCCGTTCCTCTGATTTGAATGAGGATGAAACTTCCTCAATATCAACATTCAAACTCTTGTGACGATGCAACTGTTGGCATCAACTTAATAAAAGTGAGTCTGCGGTAAACAGAGCGGCTCCTGTTGTTCAAAACAGACAAACAAACAAAACAGAATGGCAATTCAATTAACATCTCATAAAATAATATTGTGAATATATTGTTATAATCAACACCAAAGGAAAGCAGCACTCCCAGTTTTCAGTCATGACTTAAGTTATATGTGCAAGCACTTGTGTGTGAAATGTGATGCTGCTGTTGCTGTAGTGTGTGCTATATAACAACGCATTATTAGCCCCTGTGCCCAATATCACCATCAGCCATCACAGTATGTATATATATATATACGTATATAGTGCTGGGAAAGTTAATGCGTTATTATTGCGTTTACGCATTAATGAATTAGCGCCGACAATTATTTTATCGCACGTTAACGTTGGCCAATTATCGCTAGGCAACATCGCTATGTCTGGGTTTGAGTAGGCGATGTTACAGTGCATTATATTGATATATTGTATATATATTATAGATTATATTGAACAGCGGGAACTGCACTCACATGCTCTGACTGTAATGAAAACACAAGAGAGACATTTATATTGTTTACATTGTACTAATGTTATGACCAAGGCTTTGGACATAACTTGTCATTCTATAACAAACTAAACAAAATATTAATGCCCTGGCAGTAGCAAATATTTTTGGTTTAATATTTAATTTGATTACATTAATGCTTAAGTTGAGATTTACAAGAAATATTTCAACTGCTACTATCTTTTAACTGCTGTATAAATCAACTTATTTGTTTAAAGTGTTTGCAAACCAATTGTTATTGCACATTTGTTAATATAGCAGTAGTTTCAAAATAAAAGTATACAATACAGAAAATTTTATTTCATTATTAAATTTTGTGTATAATGCGATTAATCGCGATTAAACGCTTTAATTGTTGCCCAGCACTAATTTATATAAATATATATATATATATATATTGGTATGGTTATTCAGTTGGTTCCTTTGTGGTAAATTTGTATAGAAGAATTATGCATCCCTGTTTTTTTCCACTTGCATATCTATACATTCTGTATCTGTACAGTATGTCACTATTTGTTGAATCTAAATTTAAACCACTTTGCAACTGAAGCAGAAAGTTCAACACCTGGCTGACAAAGCATGGAGAAAGTGAGCTAAACATTGTCTTTTAAATTTAACATAATTTCCCCATTCCTCCCAAAATATTTGCGTTTCACACCTTTCATAAATAATATAAAAGTGTTCCCTGGGTTTTTTGAGAGAGATTAAAATGAGCACTGAGCGCACTGTTAGGCCCTGTTCTCTCACATCATTTTGTGCATGAGAACATCCATCTTTAAGGAGACCAATCACGTTTTAAACATGCAGCTCGATGACAGTACACATCCCACTATCTGCCTGGTACACATGCATGCTGAACTTTCAGGCTCAAACAAAAATCCGAGAGCGGAGTATGTGTAGGATGGAAGGGGGTCACATGTGTAGGCACATTTACCACAATTTGTTTTCTTATTCGTGAATTAGACATACTGTTCATGTTCCCTGAATGAGATACATGTCTGGGTTTGAGTTTATGCTTTCCCTGTTTATGAAATGGATTTTTGAAGGAACTTGCTCAAGGTTAGTGGTTTTGGTACAGTGCCAGCCTATGAGAAGTATAAACATCTCATTTCAACTTTTAGTTTAAGCCATGGGCTCATGCATAGCTTCCTAGATTATTTTATTAATTTTAAAAGCATCAGAAAACAGAATCTTACTCTTTGTACATGCAGTAGGGGTCCACGGTGTTAGAGTGGTTAGGGCACCTGCCTCACAACAAGAAGAACACATAGCCATGGCTGTGTGGACCCCCAACCTGCTTGTCCCTACTACATAACAGGTTAAACATATGATGCTTGCTCTTGTGTGTCAGCCTATACCTTCAGTTTATTTAATTGACTTGACTTGCACCAGCCTGTATGGGCTCATAAGATACTTCAAAATCATGATGGTTACACAAAAAAGATACTGTGCCATGTTGCATAGCAAAAATGATGTACAATTCTTTCAGGATACAGCACTCTTTGTTGTCTGTCCCAGGTCTTACTGAAAAAACTGACCAAAGCTAAGGTCTCATGGTTAAAAAAATCCCACTCATAATTTTATCCTTAGACAGCCAACACATTTGAACATGGTATTAAATGCTGTCCCAGAATTTTTTGTCAAAATAAATCTTGTATCTACCCCAGGTCCTAGAAGCGAGCTTCCTTCATACTGTATTTAATCATATACAAGCTCCTCCAACATTATCATGGTATTTTTTGACTGTATCATCATCACAGGGAATCTGAATTTGACTTTGAGTTTGTGACATAAATGCTAAAGAACTCTGTGCTGTCCTTGAAACCTTCGGTCTTACTCAGCATGTGAGTGAGCCTACCCACAGCAGAGGGCAGACTCTAGACCTGCTCATTACTAAGGGGGGAGGGTTAATATTTCAAATGTCAGCGTGTTTGATGTTGCAATGTCTGATCATTTCTGTCTCTTCTTTGACCTGTCTGTTTCTCCCACACCAGCTGTGGGGCATGCCGTTGTCCAAAGGAGACACAAATGACAGCACAGAGGCTCAGTATAAAGCAATGATAATGTTTGTGAATGCCTCATGTTGTACTGTAGATGATCTGTTAAACTCATACACTTCTAGTGTTCTAAAGGTTCTGGATGCTATTGCTCCTGTTAAGGTTAAAATGGTTCAAAATAGACAGACAGTCAGGGCACAGTAAAGGGAGAGCCAGAAGGCTGAAAGAGAATGGTGCAAAACAAAGCTCCAGGTTCATTATAAGATTTATAAAGAAATGTTGAGTGTGTTCAACCAGACTTTGTGTCGAACAAGGGAGAGGTATTTTACTGTAATAATCCCAAACTGCAGTACCAACTCTTGTGTCCTGTTCTTTACAGTGAACAGATTAACAAACCCTCCTGCTCCATTGCCTCCAGAACTACTCCACATGTAAGTTCAATGAGTTTTCTCTATTCTTTAATGATAAGGTTCAGAGTATTACACAAATTACAACTGTAGACCATCTACACACCTGTCACTGATACACTTCACACTTGTCACTGACAAAACAGTCCAAGAGACCATCTCCAGTCTGAGTTTCCTATCAAAAGTTACACTTGATGCTGCGTAGCATTACACTAGGGGGAACATTCTTTGTGTGACCAGTTGTGAAGCACGTATGTCAAACATGCCAAGAATTGGCTTATATAACTTCTGTTGGTGACGCAGCTCATCAGTGGCAGCTGTCTGATTGATCGCACCTGAACCCGAGTGACACAGAGGGTGTAAGTAACACATGACGCAGAAGCGTCTCTGAAGTGTCTTCAGACCACATTGTGTGAAGGGTGAGTAAATCTACTCTCTGTGCCGGTAAGAGGAAAGTGTAAAAGTCAACCACCGTGCTCCTCCGAGCCAGAGGCACATTTTTGATATGATCACCATTAGTTGAGTACATGGGGGGAAGAATGCGCGGCCCTTGTACTTTCTGCACTGCAGTTGAGATCTTAAGTGCCCGACACACTTTCTTTCAAAAGGAGAGGGCCGCCTCCCCACTCAGATCGAGGGGTTTGTGTGTCGATAAGGGTTACGCACCAAGGGCTTCGTCCCTATCTATGTGTTTCAGATCCCAGTTTCTTACTTTGGGTCCCACTCTAGGTCCATGTTGCATGACAGATGCATCCCAGACGGGCTGGGGCACGGTCTTAGATGGCCGTCCAGCCCAAGGGATATGGAGAGGCCATCTTCTCGCATGGCAAATCAATTGCCTCGAGATGAAGGCTGTATTTCTGGCCCTGAAATACTTCCTCCAGCAGCTAAGGGGCTACCATGTCCTAGTACAAGTAGACAGCACAACGCTGGTCTCTTACATAAATTGTCAGGGCGGACTGCGTTTGTGCTGTTTGAACAAGCTAGTGCAGCAGGTTCTGCTTTGGGCTAAGGACAGGTTCCTGTCCCTCAGGGCTATTTATATCCCCGGGCACATGAATTTGGTAGCAGATTTATTGTCCAGAATGGTTGTGACACACGGGGAATGGAAACTCCACTTCAAGTTAGTGAGCCCAATCTGGGAAAGATTTTCTAAGATGGTAAAGCTGCCCATTCTTCTTGGCAAAAAGTTGCCAGTTTCTGTAAATTCTTGGTCTGTCTTACATGAACTGCACGTTTGAGCTCTCCCTAGAGTGGCTCTAATAATATTGAGGTCAGGAGACTGAGATGAACAGTCCAGAACCTTTATGCTGCTGTAGCCAATGACAGGTTGATTTGGCCTTTTGGATTGTTGTCATGTTGAAACGTCCAAGTACGTCCCATGCACAGCTTCCGGGCTGATGAGTGCAAATTTTCCTCTAGTATTTTCTAATTTCTGATTTATTTATTTTTTTCTGTGCCTTTGTAGCTCATACAGCCCTAAAACATTAGTAATCCACCTCCATGTTTCATAGTAGGAATGATGTACCTTTCATCATAGACCTTGTTGACTCCTCTTCAAATGTAATGTTTATGGTTGTGGATAAAAAGTAAAATTTTGGACTCATCACTCCAAATGACATTGTTCCAGAAGTTTTGAGGCTTGTCTCTGTGCTATTTGGCATATTGTAAATGATGCTTTGTGGCATTTGCGTAGTAATGGCATTCTTCTGGCTACCCTGCCATGCAGCCCATTTTTCTTTAAGTGCCTCCTTATTGTGCATCTTAAACCGGCCTCACCACTTTTTTTCAGAGAGATGTATTTCAGCTGAAGTTATTTATGGGTTTTTCTTTGCATGCCAAACAATTTTCTTGGGAGTTGTGGCAATTTTTTTGTTGGTCCACCTGACCTTTTTTATTTTCCACGTCTCAATTAGAGTTTGAACACTGCTGATTTGCATTCTCAATTCCTTGGATATTTTTATATATCCCTTTCTTGTTTTATACAGTTCAATTACCTTTTCCCGCAGATTCTTTGACAATTCTTTTTCCATGACTCACAATATAGAAACGTCAGTGCAGCACTAAATTAGAGATGTAAGGGTCTGTCAGGTGCCCAGAAACTCACTAACCTGGATTACAAAACAGATCACAGGTGAGGATAGCTACCTTTAGTAGCTGTTTGTGTCAACTTGTGTGCATGTTATTAGGCCTGAATCTAGACTTTTGATCAGGGTCATTTGGGTGGTTTTTGTTGTTCTTTTGCGTTCAAAAGAGGTGTTTGATAATAAATGGCTTCACCCAACCACTAATCATAAGAAAAAAAAGTTTTTTGTGTTAACATTTATATTCTTTGAAAAATGGCAAAGAAATCACAACTTCTGCCATGGTATGTAAACTAATGAGCACAACTGTACAGTTTATATATCAAAGAGTGCACTTCCAACATGGACACAATGACTTTATATGTAATTTATGTAATTGCCTCTGGGAAGTGAATTCCTCTCAGTTGGGTGCCACAGAAGCAGCAGGTGTCCTCTGCCAAAAGGCGAACTTCTGACGGCCGGCAGCTAACAGTCTGTGCTATTTAGTCCCATTGGTTTTTTTTTTGTCATTTTTATCTTTATGTTGCATATTTGGTTGATTGTATTTATTAGTAGGCATACCAATAATCATTCTGCAGATATTTTATGGCTAACAATGAGAATGGAATTATGTAATGTGGAGTTTAAAAAAGCAAAAATCTTTGCAGCAATTAGATCAACTTCTTAGCCCTGGGGATATTTGAATGCTATTTATATTGGATTAGTGGTGTGGTTTTTTAGCGTTGCTAATGCTCTTGTTGACATGTCGATTTGTGACAAGTAAAGCCAAGAGCAACAAACTGAGAAACAGTAGAAAATGGAAAATAAAACAAAAGTAATAATACCTCCACTGTTAAGATTGCTGTGTTGTTTCTGTAAGCCTGGGTTAAAGTAAACAGAACAAATGATCAGCACTACTTTTAGTTTTTTTGTGGGTTTTAATTCCAGTTGTATAGCTCGGTTACCATCTGGTACCAGTACAGATGCTATTTGCTTCAGCACAAAGATTTTGGTTTTGTTACAAAATATAAAACAATAATTGCTCTTCTTACATACAATAACCTTACCAAAGATGCCAAAGAAACAAGGTAATTGTTTCTTAGGCATCTTTGTTGTTTTATTATCCACAGTGGATTGTTATCTTTCTTGTGTTCCTCTAAAATATAAACTGATTTTGAAGCTAACTTTTGACTTATTACTAAGCGAAAAAAAATAATGGGTTTCGATTAACTGTTAAGAAGTGATTGAACTTTGTGTGACATCAGAGAATTGAAATTTATAGGATACTTGCTCTTTCTTTTAGCTTATGTTAGAGTTTTTAAATGGTACTGAACGGTAGACAGTAGACGCATATACAGTATGTGCTGATATTGATTCATGCAGCAAGGGACATACAGCAAGTCCCTTACAGTATTTTATCAAAAGGGCTGTTTCCACTAGAGCGGTACAGTAGGGGGTGAGTCAGAACTTGTTGACAAAAAGGATGCAAACCATCCCCCAAAAGTGTACCATACTTCATTAGGAACCCTTTGGTCAGAAATCTGAGCTCTTAAACTGTTGATAGGACCAAGGATAAGCCTTACTCGGGAAAAAAAATAGAAACGAAAGAAATAAAACACACTAAAACACATAGCGATATCCTAAAATGTAAGAAATTGGCACAACTCTCTAAATTTAACATTAATAAATCCAGGAATAAACCATAAAGTGTCTACTAATAGCTCCAGCCTCTTGCCCAGCTACTCACCAAGATTGACTTTCTTCTTTATATCAATTATTGTCAACGCATTCAAGTTTTGAATGTCAACTTCCAATAAGATTTATACATGTGGTGTATCTTACATCAGAGTTGAATGTAAACAGTACATTAAACTTTATGCACATTAACTTAAAAAACTAAAATAAAATTATTGTATGAAAAGTTTAAACAAAAGAAAGAAGAAATAGTTGTAAATTAATATCCAGTTGAGTTGACTGAAAGCGACCAAGCTCTATATTTCAGGAATTGTAAATTAAACCAGAACTAAAACTCCAAACTGGACTAGATACTATACTATACAATACTATATTCCTATTATTAACATGTTGAACACTGTTTGTAAATGTCAGAGGATTATTACTGACCAAATGCACTAGAATTTTTGCTTTGTATTCAGATCATTTTTATCATCTTGGGAAAAAAATCTATATATATATCTGCTGTTGAAATTGTCATGTTAACAGAACAATGTAACTTTAAAATTTGTGTCACTTCATTTGTTTGAAATGACATTCACATTCAAGTTGCCTTCAGTTACAAAGCTGCTCTGTGATACCCACGCATCTTAATCGTAAGGCTGTCATGAACATGAAAAGGGCAGTCAGCACCATGCTGTTCTGATTCAATGATAAACCTTTGATTTTGGGGCAGACTTCGCAGAGATTTCAAAAAGGCCCGTGTGAGGTTTTGCATAAGACTTACCTCACTATTCTTTGGCAAACAGAATTTCACAACTTTGGTTGGATCAGGATGATCCACACTGACTGACTGATGTAAAACCTCATGGTTTTGCTTGACATGCCTCAGTGTACCTCTAGGAAAAGAAAGCAGTGTGCACAGATCGAGGGGAAACTTTTTCATTATCCTTGGTCATGAAATCAAACTTTAATAAAACCCCTGAGTTTGAATAAGATATTGAATTTCTGCAGATACAGTATTGCTGATGGTAGCTCTCTGGCAGAAAGATGACGACAATGATGATGATGTATAATCATCATCAAATGAGTCCTGTGCAATTTTGTGTCTTTACAGGAAACTGGGAAATGAAAAAGAGCAAATGTTCTCCCTGAAGATGGTCTTTTTCACACGTTCTTCTCCATCAAAAAAGACTATTAAGCAGTGTTCCGGAGAGAAAGATATCAAAGTATGCAAAGATGAAGGAATAGGAATAACATGCGAAGCCAGATATTGAGCGATCACCATTAAAGGTAATGAACTCACCGTTGACGGTGGCTCTCTTCGGCAGAATAGTGACAGCTCCCACTGCAGCGTCCTCCAACTGGTGAATGGGACTGTTCTTCGCTCCCCAACTGTCTGAGCCGATCCACAGAAAATGGCCGACCTGTTCTGCTCTTTTAGAGGCGTTCAGGACACCCCTGCATTAAACACATAAGATTAAATGTGACACAGAATGTTAACAACAAATGATTGTATTAAACTAGAGGACAGAACAAATGTGGAAAAAATTGCTGCTGGCTGATGTAATTCTTTGGGACCATTTAGGATTTAGGTTGTCAGTTGTTTTTGAATGACAATGACAAACGGGTGCTTCAGAAAGTAAAATAAACACCAGGTTATACACAACTCCATGTATGAGCCATTTCAAGTGCATAATAATGAGCTACAATTTTCAGTAAGTATTTAAAGAAACATTAAGTGGCGAGATAGCCATAGAAAGCCTTTGCAAAGGGCACGTGCTTTTAGATGAAAAACTGTTTGTTGATTGCCACGTACTGCCACACCATTGGTCTGAACCAACTGTTGTTTGGTGGAAATGGGACAAGATTGTTTTTTATTTGTAAACCTACAAATCTCATGATGATCCTGATGCTGCACGTATTTATGACTTTTACTGCTATTGAATGACATTAGCTTGACAAAACCTTTGGTTACACAAAAACTACTCTTTCTTTTTTAATATTTGTAGCTATGGAGTACAAAATGTTAAAAAGAATTGGACTTTCTTTTAATAGAATTTTAGGACTCATACAAATAAAGAAGTTTACAGTTGAGACAGTAATGATGTTGCACATTAGAAAATATATAATCAACCCTGATGGATTTGACGGTTTACCTGATGTCTTCATCAGATGCAAACAGGATGACAGCCCTGGCATAACGGGTCTCTAGTAGCAGGCGTATGATTTTATCAAAGTCTGAAGGTTTGTGATCATGTGGTATCTTCAGAGACTGGGCTATACAAATCCCACCTGAAAAAAACGAAACACACAAAGCAAAGGGAATTAAAAACTTGTACGTGCAGACATAAATCAAATTGAAATAATAAACCTGATGAAAAGCCTTCTTGAAAGTTTGCAAAAAGCAGTTAAAAATGTGGCACATTTGAAGAAAGTTCTTGGCTCAACTATTTCTACTGCCTGGCATTTTTTAAAGACACCACATTTCTGCACAAAGCTATCTAAAAATGTGAGGCAGCTGGTTTAGGGTGGTTTTGGTCAAGGCATGCTGGCTTGAGAAATGACATTCATAATTGTTTCTGTCCCCCAATAAGCCCAGTTTTATGCTTATATGCACCATTCTTAAAATTGCAACTACAATGGATATATTAAACAATGGAATATTATAATGACAATACGGATGCTTAATAAGAACTCCAGCAATAACAACATAAATGTGAACAATGTGCAGTGATGCATAAATGAAAATGGCTTAGTGTATGGTATAATTATAGTATTAGTCGTGATATGATTGCAGTAGCTACCAATTATCTCAAGTGTATCCCTGTATCTCTAGGGTGGTAAAAAAATAAAAATAAAATCACATAATGTGGAATGCAACTATATGGGAAAATTACTGTTTACATTTGAGTGTGGACCTGTGCATATTTTCTTAATCCTAACAAACAGTTATATGATACTTTTTCAGGTGTTTAATTGAGATTCCTCACCTTCCTACTGACATCATTGGAGATTAAGGAGCTAATAGCTCCTGACTCAAGGCTGAACTTAATTGTGCAAGAGAGAGCTGGTACTGGTTTGACGTTAATGATGTTTGATGAAAATATTGGCTTCGGGCACTGACTCAACTGAATTTCCAGTTCCCATGCACTTCTCTAATTTGGACTAATGAGAGACATGAGAGACACACATAGCTACTGACAAAGAGTGAGCAAAATGTTCCATTTGATATCTGGACAGACTACTGAGCATATGAGAGTAAAGACTGTTATTTCCTATTTATGAATGGTCGCATATTATTCTGAGCTTTTACCCTCTCAATGAAACCACTCTACAAAAGCAAGGCAGATAAATGGAACTTTTATAAGCATTTAGCCTTTAATACTGTCTGTTGTGAAATAAATGCTAAAAAGAATGACCATGCTACATTTTTATTTTTCAAAGTAGAGTGTGTAGTTTTGATGGCATTTAGTGGTAAATATATTGATTGCAATGCCATATATACTTCCTTTCTACAGCTTCAGAATAGAGTATGTTTCCAAAAGAATCCATAGTTACAATGTCAACAAATCTGTGTTGAAAATGCATAAATGTAGGCGGTGCCAAAGTCAAGAGAGTAAAGTTTATAGTCTTTCAGTCTGGTATGTACTTTTATGTTCTAAGCCCCACTCTTAGAATGACAACTAAGTCTACCTGTTTTTCTTATAACCTTAAAACAGAGGTTGAAAACTCAATGTTTTCTTAAAAAAAAATTCCAACCAGTCTTAGAGTCTACAACAAAGGCCTCTATTTTGATTAGGGCAGAGGTAACATGAAACATCCTACTCATGACAAATCTCACACCGAACAAGTTATTATCAGAAGTTTACAAAAACAATATATTTCCTTGACCTTTTGACCTAACCATGCTGTTGCAGCACTTATTCCTCTCAGTGGATTGCAATAAGCCACCAGCTGGAAGCTAGATTTCAGTGCTCAGAGGTTAATATAATCTTGACAGGGAACCTCGCTTTTTATGACACCAAATCCAACAGTGTGAAACAAACAACATATTTTAATAAGTTGTCCTTGCATTGTCTGGCGGCCTTTCAGATGAATATTATTATGGTTGTTGCAGTTGTTCCAATAAGCAGTGATATTAAGCGTCATCCATAATATAAATGTTATTAAAAAACAAATGCAATTTACAGCTTTGTATGACAGGCCATAACAAATTAAATATGCATGATAATTTTTAATTTACACTCAATCTTCTAAAGTATATGAAAAAGTGAGCTGAGGAAAATCAAGCCACATTATCATAATTTTTGAAGTCTTAGTTTAGAGTAGAGTAGAGATATCTGTAATAAAGTTTTGATCTAGTAATTAGAGCTGCCAATCATCTCTGCTGGGTTGTCCAAAACTAGGAAACAGAAATCACAATTCCTCCACCCAATCTCAGACTTCTTCCCACACCTTGTCCTGGGTTGGCACCAAGGCCGATTTCAGTCGGGACATGTCTGGAACACCTCCCTAAAGAGGTGCCCAAGAATGATCTCGAACATACTGTATGCCCAGCTCACCTCAGCTGGCTCCTCTCCATGTGGAGGAGCAGCGACTCTACTCTGAGCTCCTCCTGCACAGCTGAGCTTTTGGTCAGGACCTACAGTTTATGAATGTACCTACACAGATTGACTAGTTAATAAAAAAGCTTTGTGTTTTGGTTTGGTTCTTTTTTTCCCACATTGTAAAATATATTAAATGAGCCCAACTGTTTGGGCCTTTATCTTAAAAAAAAAAAGAATAAAAAAAAGAAAAGAAAAAAGTGAGTGACAATAAAAGACAATAAAAGACAAAATATATAACAATAACACTGATATAAGAAAAATGTTGCCTTCAGATATTTCTGCTATAGAGACAGTATATATGGAATTTCCTGAGTTGACACTTGGCATGAAAAAATTTGAGCACCACTGTTCTAGCCCAATAGAGAGAAGAAAATAAAACTGTGCCTCTGATGTGTTTATAAAGCTTTATTTGATATTCTATTCACTATCCATGAGTACTATGCCCCCATTGGAAACATTAAGTCTAATTTAATTCAATGTAATCTCATTTGAATTTACATGTTAAAGGGTAAGGACAAGTTCAGATTTGTAATAAAGATGAATAGCTGCCATTACACTGAGTCCCTTGTAAAATGTGACCCAATCTGATGAATGACATGAACTCAAGTATCATGTCACAATAATGTCATCAATAACTGAGGGCTCAGAAGCGTAGGAGTGACAGGAAGTGATCCCATTATGTGAGTGAGGCAAGCCCTGGATTCCATTTGCAATGATGTGATTTATCAAACATAATTAGATATGTAATTAGAAGTGTCCCAAAGGCAGTCACAGACAAAGCAGATTTGTTCATTGACACTTTCACTGTAGTTGGTTTGCAACACAAAAATCATGATTGGGGATTGACAATTGGTCAATTGGGGATTGGTAAATTGGAAGGTTTTGTCAAATACAAACCCGATTCCAGAAAAGTTGGGACACTGTACAAATTGTGAATAAAAACAGAATGCAGTCATGTGGTATTGCATTCTGTTTTTATTCACACAGTGTCCCAACTTTGGAATCAGGTTTGTTAATCAAGGACTGCAGTATTTCCAGTAAAATTAGTTATTTGGTTACCACTTCTACTCCAGATCGTCTTTTCTCTGCTGAATCCTTGGTCCAAAAACACCCAAAAATCTTTTATAAAACCAAGAAAAATAAAAGAAGTGATAAACACACTTGACAGACAACCTTCTTTAATTGTGTTGTTGCTTAGTGACTGGTGATGCATTACATTATGTCTCTCGGTGAATAGTTCTACAAAAATGAATTTCTGTTTCTCAAAATACTTGCACAGATGTGAGGAAAAACACAGCCATAATTAGCTTTTAAACTATAGATATATGAAAAAATCGAAATCTAAAAATTTGTACTCAGCTTTCTGGGGCAGTTGGGGTAAAGCGCAATTGACGGTAAACCCCGCCCTCGAACGCCAATTGCAATCCATGCAGCTTTTTTAATACACAACTCAATGGTTAAGCATTGAAAATATTCAATTTTCTGGAGCTTTTTTAAGTGAAAACCTCTTCAACAAAACTCATACATTGACAAGCTTTATATCAGAGTTTTTGACATAGCTAACTACAGTATTAGTAGAACACACTTTCAGCTTTGGCCGTGACAAATTTAATTGTAGTTTAGTAGTGAGTTAAACAACCCTGTTCAGTTTTTTTCTACTGATTCATAAGCATATACACAGATTGGACAATTATTCTTAATCTCTCATTTGGTCTTCATAATAAACTGATTTTTGTTTTTAGAGTGAAACGTCTTCCTTGCTGTAAGACAGAAGATTTCAGCCTTCTGCACGTATACATGTTTCGCTATCTATAAAAGTGCAGCTGGGAAAACATTTTTATTGGGCTATTTTGTAATTGTAATCATCACACTTAAATATCCAATCATTACCAACAGGGGAAGTTTACACATCAGAGCAAAAGAAAGCACCTCAAGGCTATCACACAATGTTTCAACTAAATCTGTGTTATGGGATCATTTGCTTTATTCAACAGTCGTTACCAATTTTTTTTGGGTGGTTTTGGAAAATTGAACAGATGGCTGTCAGCGTCCAATAACAACAGAGCTAACCGAGGCTAACTTCAGGAAACACAATTGAAAACCAAATGGTCAACCATGCTGTTAATACATTTGTTACAGAAAAAAATGCCACAGTAAAGCCAGACAGTAAAGATGCTCACCCTTCAAGGTAAAAAACAATATTGAAGGCAGTAAACTATCTCTAATGTTCTTGCATACTGTCATTTCTACACTATTAGTTTATTATTGTTTCATAAATGGACATATTATTTGAAGAATAGGCTGACCATATTTGTAGTCTTTCAACCTGAGACCAAGTCATTGCAAAAACACAAAGGCTTCAGAATAAAAAAAAATAGTTCTACTTAGTGAAAGTTACTGATAGATTAATTTAGCATTATTTATAGATCAATATAGTCCATCTCTATAATACAAATTGACTTTTGCATTTTATGTGATGAAAACATCTTAAGAACAAGGTAACCCCAAAAAATAAAGAAATGCCACATGCTATTCAGAACAATGCAGTAAGGACATCAACATTACCAATACTTGTTAGAATGCTATGTATTATTATTATTATTATTATTATTATTATTATTATTATTATTATTATTATTATTACTATAGTCACTGTGTCTTTTAGATTAACATGACCAGTTTGGAGAAAACAACAAATGTCATGTTCAATCCTTACACACAGAGCTAATTCAGCCCTTCTGCTTTCTCACATAATAATACTGATTAGATTAGCTGCCAAATTATACATTTTACAAAGTGCAAGGTCAGATAGATTGGATGTTTATTCCAATATGTTACAACTCCATTTCAGCCTTTTTAATATATTGCTATTTCTTCTCATCTCACATTTAATTGGAAAAACTGCACAGCGCTAGATCAAATATATGAAGAAAAGGGTATTTTGTGTGGGCCTCATTTTATTCAACAAATGAATAAAATATTTTACATTAAAATGCAATGGTCAACACCACAATAATACTAACTAAAATTTATACAGCATCCCTCAGTGCCAGGACTGAATTACTTCACAAATAATATAAAGGTTTTGAGGGCAGATCAAATATTCAGCTTGGAAGAGAATATGGACTGTTTTAAGAATTAATGTAAACATCCACCATTAGAGACACAGGCAGATAAGAAAACACAAACAGACTGGATTCTAATTTCGTGCCACTGCACTTAAAGGGCTTCTAACTAGGGCTGCCTCCTTGACATTATATAAGCAACAGGTTCTTTGTTCTCCATTAATATTGCATGTATAGATTAATTACATTCATAAAGACTGAAGGCGTGCTAACATTTTCTCATTCCTACGCAGCGGGCGAGGTACAAGACAGGGCTGTCAAGTGAGCCGCACTTACTGTGAGCTATCGAACAGCCTGTAATCCATTCCCTTACAGAATCTATCAGAGTGATCAGTGCTTTGAGAGATGTGTGAGCGCCACTGTCATGTACATTTAAACTGTATATCTAAAGAACCTTATGCCCCAACTCCTTATAATATATGTCTGCAATCCATCTATCCACTGAGGCTATTGGAGTTGTGCCATAAATCATGAGGCAGCTAAGCATGTCAAGCTGATAGGTGTGGCCGTTCTGAGCAAGTATTGAAGTCCACTTGATGTATGTACGAACATATGGAGAGTGAATACTAGATCCCACATCACTTTAGCACTTTCAAGCAAAAGCACATTGGAATTGATTTATGTTAAACTTAGATTGATTGAAGCCACTAAAACGTTGGTGGGTTCATAGCAGTGTTGAGAGTAACACGTTACAAACTAAGACATTAGAGTACTTAAATTACTTTTTTGGAGTAAAGAGTAACATAACGCGTAAAGTAATTCATTGTTTTGTTACTTTTTTCAAAAAAGTAACGCGTTAGTTTATGAAAAACTGGCTTTATCAACAACATCTAATGAAGTGTAGGTAACGCCGTGCGTCTGGTGATGTGAGCATAACAAGCATATGTTTTGTGAAGATGCAGACGGCTATCGCTGCTCTGCCGGTTGTTTACATAAGAGCCTCTGATCAAAGCTGATTGGAGGAGTGTTGCACTACTGCCTGTGACAGTTCTCTAATAAACTTTTTCACTGTCATTTAACTACAGAAGGGTGCATGAAACATGTGATGGGCTTTGAGTTCCACTAAACGGGCTGTGTAACTGAAAGTATAAATGAACAAAGCGCTGTCATTATTTAGACATTCACAGCACAAAAAATCAAACCTGTCATAAACGGCAACAGCTGCAGTGTAGGCCATACACAGTTTAGAGAGTAACACTTACATAAAGTGTTTATTCATTTTCATTGGCAAAATAATTTGCTTTTCCAGGCTCAATAAGACAAAATTTGACCTTTTTGCCTGTTTAATTTAATTACAGCCCTAACTGCTGCAATAATCTGAAACAAGAAATGGTATTTTTTAACTGAATTTAACAATACCAAATGCAACCTGCAGGCAGTAAAACTAATTTCCCTGGACTATCATTTGCCCCTCGGCCACACTTTTCATATACTATGAAGTTTAGTGTATATGTTAAAAATAAATTTGTCTCAGGGCCATGCTATTTGGTAAAACTTTCCTGTTTGGTGCAAACAAGTCAGATATGAATGTGTTTCAGACCAAACAGCTGCCTGGTCTGGTAAAAACAGGTGCTCTGTTAGAATGTTTAGAATTAAGGTAAAAAATCGTGATGTTGTTCAGACTATGCCTGTCCAAATGCAGAGAGCCACAGATATTTTAAACACACGAAGAAGAGCAAACAAAGAAGAAGATGGAAACAGGTTTAAAAAATACACAAGACACACAGAATATGTTGTTTTATGTTTTGTATGGCATAAAACTTTTATGCACACTTGGGCAGTTGCTTCCCGTGCAGTCAAACGTTTACTAATGAGCATTATAGAATTTTGAAACGTGTCTTAAACAGTGCTGACGTTTCAGCTGTGTTAATTCAATAATATCTACAGGCCCTACTCCAGCCTGACCGTATTTCTCCTGTATATAAGAAGCATGCCCTTGTTGTCATGACGACAGATTTATGTATTGTAGGAAACCAAAAGTTTGCAAACTAAACAGATGCAACTTTACAATCCCTGAGTTCTTGCTGCAGACCTTGACGTGAGCTTTCTAGTGTGAAAAGGCCCTTAGTTGTCACACACACAGCTGCATCCTACTTTTGTTGCCAAAATATATACTTGAAGCACCCTTTTCCTTGACTATTTACTCACCATTTTAAAGACAGCAGCTGAAAACTACTACTACTCTACAATCTTGAGGGCCTGTGCCAAACAATGCTCATAAAGACCCACAACAGGCCTTCTGTGCAGCTTGCCGACTAACAACATTTCCCCTTGGAGCCAATCCTCAGAATTTATCTGTATTACCCTTGACAAAATATTGATTGAGGTAATCATTCTTAACTTGAAGTATATCCATATCTTTGTATAAACCAGTGCTTGTGAGTATATGCTTGTGGAGCTGAGTGAGTTATGGTCTCATTCCCCTGAAACCAACCGACTGTTGGAATTATGGCAGCGGGTGTCAAAACTTGCAAGGTCGAAGTGTAAAGCACTGCTCGGCTGTGTCAAGGTTGAACGGTCGGAACGACCGTTGGAAGTGAACATCGTGTTGTGATCCAAAGGAGATTATCATACCCTGACACTGACTGGTACAAGCGCAAACTTTACAGCCTGGAAACCTTGTGAAAAATAATAAAAATGACTATCAGTAAAATGCTCCCAGCTATGAAATAACTAGTTGTCGCACCATCCCTTTCTGCTGTTTGAATTATATTGTAATTTATGGTCTATTACTACGCATGACACTGATGCTTATTTTGACTAGCACTCACATAACAGTTTGGTGTTGCGCTGTCTATTGGAATAATTAGTGTTTAGAGAAGTTATAACATCAGGTCAATTAATTCAACAGGGAGAGTACTTTTCAGAAACTGCCACCAAAAGCACCAGTGGAAGAATGACCCATCACTAAGTGCATAAAACCTTTAGCTTTTTCTTCCAAGTAAACCAGCATTATGGGAACCTTCTTCCTCAAACACAAACTTAGACAGTTGTGATTTCTTATATTTGATCCATAGCCTTGCTGCTCTTAGACTCCTGTTCAGCTCTGCAGCCCTGATCATTGCTGTAATTAATCATGGTTGTCTTTTTTTTTTTATATACAATTTTATTTATATACCCCTTTTCAACAACTCTGCAATTGCCTTAAAGAGCTTTACAGGCTGTACAAGACACCAGCCTCTGTCCATAACACTTTAGCACACTCTGTTAATGATATGGCCGTGGAATGTTGTGCTTTCTTAAACTGGTTTAACATAAGCTGGTTCAAGAGGGAGCACTAAAGTTCTCAGGGAGTTATCTATAGTGTTAAAATATGAACACACAACTCTTACAGTCAACAATAAATACACATTTCAACTCCCTTCTAACTTTTGCTTTGTTCTTTTTATTTTGTTAGCTCCACTGCAGTTCATCCCACTCTCTTTTGGGTAAGAAGGCCAACCTTGTTATTCTTCTAGTCTAGTGTGGCATTCTGTCACTAAGTAATGTGGTGTCATTTTATAGATATGTCTGAATATATTTTATAAACAAAATATCACATGTAGTATCTTTAACAGTTAAGGCGGTAAATAACACAACTTTAGTGTACCACCATTTAAGACTGTTATTTAAGTCTTAGAGCAGGTCAAAAGGTACTCTTAATGCCAGTGTGAACCCGAGCACCACATATAGACAGCTAACTCTGAAAAGAAAGGAGGCAGTACTCGCTGGTTCCCAAGTGAGCTCTTTTCAAAGACTGATCCCTTGACCTCAAATCTAATACCTTATATCTTTCATCTGAGAGGCAGGAAAGTATTTTTTGGTGTTGCAAGGAAAAAGCTAAAGATTTCAGCCAAATACAAAGTGAAAATGTCAGTCGTGTTTTGTTTTTTTTTGTTTTGTTTTTTTGCTTGTGCCCCCTAATGCAGCTTCTGTCACGTAGGCTACACAACCTTACGTAGAGACAGGTCTAAAGACATTCTGACTCTCAAAGTTTCCATCTGATGTCTGGGCTGTTGTGAATGTAAAAGAATACAAAAGAGTGTGGCACATTTGCATTGAGGGCTTTTTGTCAGTTGTGAAAGTGACTATGATCTGTATGGAGTACCTCATGTAGTAACTCAAACTGCAGATTTTCATAGACAGAATGAAATACATACATTTGGATCGCTCCCAACTGCGCAGCTCCAATCCATGTTGAGGTTTTCCAGAATGGCAATTAAGCTAAATGAATGGCTTTTCCATGCATTTGACCTGGGGTTGCAGAGTGGTGAGCACTCCTGCCAGAAGTTTCGATCCCTGGGCCGGTCTTTTTTGTGTGAAGTCTGCATGTCCTCCCCATGTTGCTATTGGTTTTCGCTACCATTTTCTCTAGATTTACTGGTAAATACTATATGCCCCCAGTGAATAAATGTCAGTGAATGGTTGTCTCTGTGTATATATCTCTGTATTTCTATCTCTGCGTCTACCTGGCGTTTGTCCAGCGTGTATCCTCCCTGAGGCCCAAAGCTCCCCCATGACTCCCAAAGGGAATAAGAAGTAGAAAATGAATGTTTTCTTTCCAGTTTTTGACTAATGGAATGTAGTTATTGTGCAATGTGGCACAGTGGTAGAGTGGTCGTCCTAAAACAGGAAGGTTGGTTGTTTAATTTCCGCTCTTCTCACAGTTCATACTGTCGTTGTGTCCTTGGGCAAGACACATAACCCACCTAGCCTGATGTGATGAGCCTGCCAATTTTATCTATATTTTAATCTAAAATGAACTGATGTATACATTTATCACTTGGAAATCTGCAACATTGATCTCTGAGCAGAGAGGTAATGTTTTTCTTATTTACAATTATGCATAACACCTTAAACCATTTCTGCTCCATAATCCCTTTTTCTTTAATTATATTGCATTTTTAGGGAGAAGGTTTATTTCTCATAAGCGAAAACATCACATTTTATCTGTTTTTATTTTTTCATACTATTATTAGGCTTATTTAATAACAGGAACACATTAGCCTCATGTTTAAAATGATTTCACACTAAGAGCTTATTAAAGTGAGCTGACACATGTTTCAGCCCAGAATCTGAGAATTATCCCTGTAACCATGTCATTTGGAAAGTCTGTAGCGAAGCTGTATCAAAAAAAAAGTAGCAATGTGTAGAAACATCATGAATATTTTAGAGTGTTTGATCAAATAAGTTATAAATGGTTTGCTTTGAGAGTGGATGAATCAGGGAGAGGGGGGAGAAGCTTTCATCATCAGAGCCATTTTTCACTGGGACCATCAACAGAATATCAATGAGCTGCGTTGGTATTCACACATTAGAGATTCCATAACAGGCTGACTCCGCTTGTTAGTATTACTCAGGCACACACGCTGGTCAACCCAGGGTCAAATATATTTGCATAGCGCTCTTCACAACATTTAGTGACAGCTGTAGCAACACTCATTCTGTGAGGTGTAAAATAATGAATGAGAGTGAAATATATTATTGTCAGCTCAAACTGGCGATGACTAATTCTCAGGTGCAGAAATGTTTCAGATGCCCACAAGGATTAAATCTGAATAAATAAATTACACAGTTTGCAGTTTAGGCACCAATGCCATTGGCTAAAGGAATAGTTTAAATAAATGGATAGAATAAACGTTAATGTCGTCAAAAGAACAGCAGTGGTTTAAAAGGAGAGTTTAAAAGCAAGATATCAGGGTATATGTAATGTGAAATATAAAAAGAGCCAATCAACATCATTTTATAAACTTTTGCCACTTTTACTTTACATTTAATAAAAAAAAAAAAAAAAAACTGGTCCAATTTGGTGTTTGATACATAACTGAAAACATTTCAAACTAGTTGATGTTATGTAATTCCTGCCATTTTCAGGAAAAGTTTTTCAAGTAAAAACCTTATTGAAAAAAGAAATATATACATTTAATATTTGAAAACATACTCTACACAATCAGAAAAGTGTTTGCAGAAAAGTAAGTTATATTTTATTTAAAAGACTGGCTTCTTGTCCAGAAAAATAATCCACAAAGGCATTTTGTAAAATAAAATGGACCAATCATAGCCATATGAGGTTATCTAGGTCTATTTTATTTTTTTCAAAACACAATGGTAAAACATATCAATGTAGGGATGACACAAAAGTTGCTATTTGTATTATTTAACTTGGTGATGGACTAAGATACAAAAACTTAATATTTTTATTCTCTGTAATTCTATCACATTAGATGCCTTTAGAGGAATTTTAAATTTAGAAGTAGCATTCTATTTGTTTTCTAATAGACATGGTTATGTTTTATGCATGGATTGTAGGCTATTGACATTGTAGGTGGATATCTAATATGGCTTTGAATTTATTTTACCATTGTTTTAATATTTGTTGAAGTTCTTTGCCATAAAGATGATGGATTACACTAAGGCCTCACTCATTCCTAAACCCTGCCTGTAACTCTGAAACCTTTTGTGATGGAACTATAATGCCCATGGCGTGTCTTTGGCAGCATTCATTTTGTCTCATATATTTATTATCAGGCATTCGTGTACATTGTGTTCATCACTTAAAGAACATTGGTTCCAGCTTTTTACATATAAATCGCCTACAGCCATGATAAATTTGAAACTCGTGTTCTTGAAATGCAGTAATAGTCATTTACACCAACACCGCAAATTCATTTCTTTACTGTGAAAGCATTTTTTTTTTTTTTTTTTTTACTGAATATAAAGCCTGCATTCAGTCAAAAAACAAACAGAAAATGAACAAGGACAAATTGAAAATGAAAGTTTTACTGAGGACAGTTTAGCTCAAAATATTGAGCTGAGCTTGTTCGCTAAAGATAAAAAACAGGCAATAAAATAAAAGGAAAATAAAGACAATTGAGAGAATAAATAGCTAATAGTGACAGTAAATCGCAGGGGGCGGCAGTAGCTCAGTGGGTAGAGTGGTTGTCCTTCAACCTGAAGGTAGGGGGTTCAATTCCCACTCTCCCCACAGTTCATACTGTCGTTGTGTCCTTGGGCAAGACACTTAACCACCTTGCCTCCAGTGACTGTAACACTGGTAATTACTGTAGAACAATGTAAGTCGCTTTGGATAAAAGCGTCAGCTAAATGAATAAATGTAAATGTAAATGTAGGTATTGGATAGAGTCTGTCGTTGTTTCTAAATGCAACACAAGGTGCACACAAAGAGAAAATAAATAGTGGAAAACAAGCCTGAAATATAATACAGTAGGATAAATGCTAACAAATACCCTACGATATATGTGGTCCATCTCTGGAGCCATGGAGAGACTTTATTGTTTGTTTTTTTTTGCTCAACAAGTTTGTGTACTGTTGTTCCAAGCTGGAGTGGACACAGAGGAAGATGAAAGTAAAAACTGGTAGACAACATCACAGTAAAGTTCAGACTTGAGGAATTTGTTAGTCCAAACACTCTGGAGGCAGCAGCTTTGTTCTCTCTTCCAAGCCTCCAAAGAAACCCTGGCAGCATGTATCAGTGACATCCTCGTGACAAATCACATTGTCCCCAATGCAATAAGTAAGCCAAAATTGCTATCCTTACATGACCGCCAACCTCCAGGTGGGGCATGAATGATTGTCTTGTTTAAACAGCTTCTATTTTCCTCTTTCACATGTTCTCGGGCATTATACTGTTGGATTCACAGAGAGAAAAGGTATTTAGAAATATGCAGGACTGGGGTTGAGTAACATTAAGCAAAAAATTATGTCATAAAAATCGATTTGAAAACAAGAATAATAAAACTAATCCCATATATAAACTAAATGTGTCATATAGATAGAGAACCTCTTAGACCTTTTAATATATTTCCATTTTCATAATGTACTGCCTGTGTTCACACTTTAAGTTATATCGTGCTGTGTGAACTAATCAGGTACTCGTAACTGCTCTTGGTATTGGCTAGAACTAAATTTCAAGTACTCATTTGGATTGAAATATCAAAATTTGTGGTCTAGTGATCTGTTAAGTTGTGACATTTCTAGCTTACTCCAACATCCTTATTCTTTTTCTATTGTTAAATACATGTGTCTTAATGGATTTTAAGTGGATTTCTTAGTAGATTAGAATTTTTTTTCCATCGAGTAGAAATTGAAGGGAGAGGATTCCAGACTGATCCACTTTGCTCAGTGAATATGGCTGGTCATTTTATGAGCTTTCTATTCTAAGACTTATTTTAGTTCCTAATCAAGTTGTCAAATCTAAAGAAAACAAGATAATCATATGAATGACTTTTGTCACTTTAACTGAATGATAACAATATGATACATTCTTACAACCCTAATTTTAATATTTTACAACACAAAGTTACACTTGAATTGGGAGACTGGTCTTCATATTAGCCATGGGCAATACTATTTATCTCTTGGAGCTTGTCTGCATGTAGTCTCGAAAATGCCATGTTGCCTTTTGAAGTCAGACATTTTTTGTGAATATGCGTTCCTTTGCTAAGCCATTACAACTATCCTTGAAAAGGAGCGGTGAAATATTAATGGCCCTGTGCCAGAAACTGCAGTAAGAACATGTCCCACAGGAGTGCAATTTTTCCAGTATGCATTGTTCAAATAATTAAAACATGTGCACTGTGTTGCATCCTACTTTTGTTCCTCCATTCCTTCCACTGGTTTAAGCTCTAAAAAAAAATGTTTTATACTTGGTCAGTTATTCCCGCTTGGCTGGATTGGGAATGGCATTCTCAGGCTGTTCCTCTGATGGACAGACATGTGTCCGTGCAGAGCTGGTGGAGCCAAAATGGCCTGGGCTCATTCTACTCATGTATTCATTCTACCAACATGTAATTGAATCCACTGGTAGCTGCATGGTCTATAGCATATGCAGCAATAAATAATGTAACAAGTCGAAATGTACCCGCTAATGGTGCCATGTGACATAAAATGAAATGTCACTCACCAAGACTGCTTCCATATGCTAGACTAGACCAATGCAAAATGTATACTGCATTTCAGGAGCCATTGCATGTAGTCCTAGTCTGTTTTGTGGTTCTAATTATGTGGCGTCCGATGTGATAATTAATAGATATAAGAAACACTACTGCCATGAGCCAATACATAATTAAACATTCATTAACTCTGAAAAATAGGTTTAATTATGCTCTAATAAAATCAGTATAAAAACACACAAAGAGACCTAATGCAATGCATTAATTGTTTCTAATAAGCAAACCTTTTAGAACACCACTGAGGCTCTGTTAAGGTTTAGCCTTTTATTCATGAATCAAAAATGTTGCACATCATTTAGAATTTCTGTATCCCTAGTTTAATGTATGCAATGTTTTGTTGTCTATAGTAATTTTCAATCAAAATGCCAATACAGTTCTTTGTTGTTCATTAGTATCTATTAAATAGCGAGCCCTTGTATTTGACCTAAAAAAGTAGAAGGACCTCTGGTTAAGACTTTTTCATTCGTCATTTTGTTCCAAAACTGAGCCTGGCTGATTTTGGGAACAGTCCAAACTGGAGGTATCTTGTTGAAGGGAAAATGCTTCATTCAGCAGCAACTTAGAAGTTTCTCTAGGGAAGAATAAACCAGGGCAACAACACTGAAAGAGGAAGAAAGGAACTTCTTTTGAAGGTTTTTTAATTGCGTTTTCTTAACCGTGTAGTGTAAAAGGTTAGATTAGATTCTTTACAGGATTAGGCTTAAGGTAAATTATTACGCTAAATCTGAGATTAGCGTAAGTTTGTAAATAGACAGGGATCAAAATATTGAAGTGAAACAACCACACCAAGCATAGGCTATGAAAATTAATGATGTTTATTAACCAAAATGAATAATCAGATGGAATTTGAATATGTACCAAAACAATATAAGTAGCAAAAATAATACCAATAACATAGAAGTTGTAAATAAATAACAGTAGTATTTGAAGGATTGAAACAATAAACATTCCTTATTGTATTAATCTAATTATTGTGTAATTTATACATTTGAAAAAAGTCTAGTTGTGTTAAGTTAGGTCTAAGTTATGTTGCAATGTTAAATCTCTGTTTCCATGCCAACTCTGTGAAACTGTGCTTACTTAAGAACCAGTCTAGGAGTCAGAGGCCGTGGGTTAGTCAGCTGATCCGAGCTCCTGCGGTACTCCCAGTGACGCAGCAGAATGTGTGGTCCACAAGTAACGGCTGGTCCGGTCTGGCCTCAGACAACTTTCTGTGCAGGCTGGCAGTGATCTCTTCTGTCTAAGAGTCAGCGGCGCTCTTTCTCAGGTCAGAGGTCAGGAGGCGGCTCTATCTGTGAGAAGGTGCTGGTTGTCTGTGTCAGTTTAATCGGAGTTTGGCAAATGGAAAGAGTAAAAAATGCCAATTAAAAAATGTTTAAAGTTCTTTTTAGGCTTTGGCTATTGGTTTATTTGCTGCTACGAGTAAATAAACCAAACATCCGTTCAAAAACGGCTTTTGACTTAGTCTTGAACAGAAGAAAATTAATCTCACTTATAAAAATAATAAATCAAAAACAAGGGCGTTGCCCTGGAGACTTTCAAGACAAAACAAACTAAAAATGACAAAACTGATAACTGTAAAAGAACTAGAGACAAACTTAAAAAAAAGCACTAAAGGAGGAGAGGAGAGAGCTATCCCATTGAAACACTTAGAAAAACACATTGTAAACATTAACCTATACAACATATCATATCTGCATGTACTACACAGTACATGCAGATATGACTGTCCTTTCACAATGTACAAAAGATAAATCAACATTTACTTTAAATGTCTTCACACAGATAAATAGTGATAAAAGTTCATTAGTAGCTCTCTTGTCTATAAGAGTCTTTATTAAAGCACTGCAAAATCTACTGATGTTCATTGCTTAAAGTTATAGTTTGTTAAAGTTTACCTTAATGGACGTTATCCTCTTGGGAGTTTCGTTGGAATGTCTTAAAAGCAGATATTCCTCTTTTATAATTTACGACTTCTTACTGGTGTCAGGTTTCTGCGGTGTGCAGTGTAGTGAAGGAACTGGTAGTTAATCCTTTCAGTAAATAAAACCATCTCTCTGATGAATGTTCACACACAAAGAAATTCTTTTAGCAAGTTAATTAATTATATGTCCATGAGGTCAAAGATTATATGCTACACCGGTTACAGGCTATTCAATGAAGGTTTTCCTTTTACTTCATCTTACTCACACACGCCCTTACTTTTGTAACTTCTACAATGTCCAGGCGTCTGGAAATGGCCAGCAATGGTGAATGTCAGTCACGTTGTGTTTTGCTGTAATTTGAAGTCAAGGCTTGTGGCACATGCATCACTGCGATCAAATAAGCCTCACGCCATCATTAATGAGAAGTGACAGGGCACCAGTTGAAAGAGAGGTCAGTGCGTGGTGTGTGTTTGCCTATAGAGGTGCTGATTAGGCTTACTCATTGCTTATCACAGCACTTACAAGTCAAGACCTCTGATAACTATGTGGCGATAAAAAACCTGCTCCTGATCAGGAAAATGAAGGCTTAATATTTTGGCTTTGGGTAAAAGGTCAAATTTTAGTCATTGTTTTATTATAGTAGCTTGTTGTAATGACATTTTAATACAGGAATTGTCAGGAGGTTTTTATGTAAAGTTTGGATACAATAGATAATTTAGAAGTTAAAATAGTTCATTAATGCGTGTATGAGTCCAAGCATAACTAGTGTTAATAGAAATCAGAAAAGTGCCAGTCAACATCAAGACCTTTTTTTTTTTCTCCCACTGTGAGAAATCTGGAAAGGAGCCTGTCAATGTGACTTTCATCCTCCACATGCAATGTCCATTGTGCTTCTGTCTCCTTGTCCTGCCTTAAGCTCGTCGAACATGAGCCGGAGAGATGAACTGGATTTTTTTTTTTTTACAGATTGTTGTTTAATCATTTTATTTAGTTAATAGAACGGCTACCACTATGCGGACAAAAAAAACATTCATACTCGCAGTCATTCACTATGGGCAATTTAGAGTCACCTACTCATTTATGCATGCAGGTCTTTGGATGGTGGGAGGGAGCTGGAGGGCTCAGAGAGAACCCAAAGTAGCACAGGGAGGACATGAAGACTCCACACAGAAAGGATGTTCACGGGGATTACTTCCATGACCTTCTTTCCTTGAGGCACAAGTAAATCACAGCACATCCCTTGGATTATAATTACCTTATTTTCATCCAATCTGCTGAGGTCTTTTAGAGTCAAAATAATTGATTTATATTTTAAGATATGCATTTGCAATCATACAAAGGTAAATGATTATAATAATTTACTTGCCTGATATTAACTGATGACTAGAGTCATAACTGGCTTACATGGAGGTGTTTTTTGATTACTTTTTCTTTGCTGGAAAACTGTGGCTAATACGTTTTTTTATTTTTTATTTTCTGAATCCAGACAGAATACAAAAGGAGAAACCACAACTAATTGGTTTTCCATTTTTCACTTTTTCATAAAAAGTTGTGACTGTGAGCAACATATTGCTTTTGTGTGAATGCGGTGTGAATGCACCCTTATTGTGATGCACCTATAGTTTCCATATTATTATTGATTATAAGTAATGCAGAATCTCTGATTTACTTGACTGCACTCAAAACATGATTACTGCATGACTGTGACTATTATCACATGCAATTATGATTATATGAGTTCTTCATACTATTCACAACCCTGATTAATATTTATTATGGGCTCAACACTCATTATCTGCGACGTCGCTCGCTCTCTATTCATTTCCAATTGAGCTCAGGCGACAATGCCCTAATCGTGAGTTTCTCCGCTGCCAAGCAACACGCGGAATGTTGGGGTTGTGCTGTTGCCGGACACTACAACCAATCAGCGAGGGTTTAATTGACGGACCAATGAGCTGACAGGGTGCTTCAAGGTCTCCCCCGGACTCCCGGACAGGAAACAATAATACTCGCTATGTCAAATTTTCCAGAACTCTACGAGATTTCAAGTAATAATAATAATAAAATAATTTGTTTCATTCCTGCAAAAATTAAACCTGTCTTCCATTTCTAAATTTACCATGTGTGGTCTTTGTAGTCTCGTTTGTGATCCGAACCTTACAATTATTTAACAATATTTGCTGCTTTTTGCCTCAAAACTGCTCATACACCTCATAATTCCCTCTAGTTTGACAGCCAATCTAATTTGTGGAAGACTCGGAGTTCGCTCTGGAACATAGTGTGTCACACCCCTGTGTCATCGTCCCTTGTGTGTTTGATTTTCACACGGCGACAATGAGTTTTGCCAATTGCTGTTGTTTGTCACCCCCCGTGTGTTGAGCCCATAAGTTTGTAAAAACTATGTATTCCTGTACGTGATATCATGGAGCATCACTTGATGTGTTGCTATTTTCAGTTAATATCAAAGAGATTCCAACCTGAGCCTTTACACAGGAGTGCAAATCACTGGAGACATAGCTGTGCACAAAATCCCAGCTCTCACCAAAACATAGGAATGAAGTACTGTTACGCTGGTGCTGCTTGCACATAATGAATGTCACAAAATGCATTTTATATATTTTTCTTCTTTCCTAGCTGTCAGCAAAACCAACAAACAACATAAAAAACAGTCACAAGCCAAATGCAGCCATACTATTACTCAATGACATGCTTTTGTGTTGCCATAACATATAAAACTGTTGACATGGATAGTGTAAAAAATTTTACTTAAAATGGCAGGTGATGGCAGGTTGATTTAAAATTGCATCATCAATCATTGGCCACACGGGGCAGGAGTCACCTACAACCTTGACATGTCTGTTCCATATCTGGCTCTTTAGAACATCAGTAATTGTCTCCTCACCTTCATATGCAATGCTCATATGATCCTCCCAATATACATTATTCTGAGCACCACAGGGAAGTGGCTGTTCGGGCTGAGGGAGATATTTCTGCTTGGCCTCGTCTCACTGGGGGCTGTGCCTCATTTGCCATGATGAATGGGAAGAAGCCTGGAGCACTAGGAGGCAGACGTCCAGTCACACCACTGTAGCTCCAACTACTCTATTCTGCAGCACAACAGGGCCACACACAATGAGCCAGCTGCCACTCTGGCATCCTTTAAATACATATAGTATGGCTGTGGCTAAAACTTTGTAATATGTAAAAAATATGTTTTTGCCTGCAATTGTCTGTTATTTGAAAATAAAAAATACATATAAAGCTCCACTGCTTCATGCGTTTTCCCTCTCTCTCTAACGCTCTCCTCTTTCTCTCTCTCTATAAAAAGGCTAATTTAGGTTACAATGTTAACCTTGGACTATGTACATAACTATGGTTTGCTAAGATTGCATGGCAACAAGTCTGTTTACTCAGTCCCTACTAGGTATTCATCTGAAGGTACCTGCCCTTTTCAAAGGCTTTGTGTGGAAGTCCTTGCAGCCAGTCAGGTTACTACCTACTCCTCCTCAACCCCACTACACAGTCTAATTCCTGAAGCTTATCTGATTGGGGCTAAACTTTTGTTTAGCCCCATGGCTCAAACAAATCACATCCCCATGAACCACCAACCCATACAACAATAGTCCAGGGTTTTTTTTTTCTCCCTTTTTCTTTAACAACTAACTTATTATTTATTTTTTATTAACATGCCAAACTCTGTATCCAACTTTCATAGGACATACTTTTAATGGGCAGAACAAAGAAAAGAAGATTTTGCTCTGAGTTCAAGCACACAAAAGTTTTGAGTGCTATAATTCAGAAACCCCATGTGTCCATTAGCACCATAGCTGGGTAAGCTATTACATCATCATAACCAACTGCTAATGTTGAAATGGTGCCGATGTCTAGAAGATAACGGCCATGTTACCTAACATTAGAGAATGCATTATTATACACTAGCTCCCAATGGAACTTCATCTTATATTATCTTTTATGTTTTGGAGTTGTTTTTGTATGTTGTACGTGCACAGAATCTTGTTGTCTGCTGCTGCAATACGGGGCCATAACATTGCTTTCATCTGTGACATAAAAGCTATCCAAATTCTTTTTTTTCCCCTCCTACCCTCCCTTATAACTATTACTATTATTATTAGTATTTCCATGGCTTTGTTCTCCCTCCTCCTCTTTCCTCTCCTTTATTACATTCTCTCTGTGCTTCTGGTGATGAGTGGGTTGGAAAGGGGTGTAAACAGCTCTGGGGGCCAAGAGCCAAGTCAACCCCACCACCGAGCCATTTACCCCAGGGAGCTCATCAACTGACACTGCAATAACTGCCAGAGAGAAGAATGATTCCCACAGTTTAGAGACACTAAGACAAACACACAGAATAGATGTGGCTACAGTGCCAGCTTATAAATACAGTTACACACTTGTACTTGCACATGAGCCTCTTTTTACAATGTCTTTTCATTGTATATTATCTTTTTCAACCTCTGCCAAATGCGTTGCTTTCCAGAATGCGGAAATGTTTTTGTTGTACCCTTTTTTTTTTTTTTTTTTTGTAACAGGTGCTTTGGCAAAGGTGTGCCACAAAAAAGACAGTATCTTTGTTTGCTGCGTTGAAGGAGACAATCATATTATATAATGCCGGGGATAAAAAAAAAAATAACACACATGTGTGATTAATAAGCCATGTTCATTAGCCAAAATAGCCATATCCAGTTAAGTGCCATTTTCATAAAGCAGTTTTCTTCACTCGAACAAACATTCACTTTGCTGCTGAACTCAAAATGTCAGTGTCAAAGCAGTATTGATATGTGACACAAAGAAAAAGATACAATTGAAACACTTTTAATGCAGTTCTGGTAATGTGGCTAGTGCATTAACTCTGGGATGAGAATGCTGTCAGTCACACTTTTAACCTGGCATACAGAGTACTGTATCATTAACATATAGCATTAGAGGCTATATCATCAGCAAATAGAGATATGCTCTAGTATGACCTTCGAGCCTTAAATGAAAATAAATGGAGCATGTTTTACCCTCAGATCTGTGTTGTATGTTAAAACGGCTGGAGTAGTGTTTGTAAAATTAAAATGCTACAAAAGGTCCGGCCCATTCTTATGGACATAGTCAAAATCTCATATTATATTACCTTTCACTATCTGATCTCTGCAGACAGTCACAGAAAGAACATAACGGATGTCCAAATTACTAATAAAATAAATAAATTGAAGCATGCATCCTAGCTCTTCATAAAACTTTAACATCCGATGTGGTGGCATGTTAATACATACACAGCTTGGCACAGTGCAAACATTACCAGCTCATAGATCCATCTTCAAATGAGTTACCTGACAGTCTAATCAATTCTACAGCTACTGGCTTTTACTGGCTCTGTCCGAGAGAAAGTCTGGTAATGACCTGCAGACATTTGATGAAGTGAAACTTTACAGACTGCGGGAGAGTCACACAGTGAAGCTGGGGTATTTATGTGTTTGCGCCAGCACTTACTGATTTTGGGATTGTTGGTAATGGATGTTCCTTAACTTCAGCTAGTGCCTGGAGTTGTGTGATTGGAGCCTGTGTGAGACTGGATAGACTTTAGGATGAGAAAATAATAGTGCAGAAACATAGACAGGACTACTTTTTCAAGGCTGCACTGAGGCATTTAAAAAAAGCCTAATAAAAACTTGAGTAAACCATCTTGTGCTTCTTATGGATGGAATAATGCCACATTAAAGATAGCAAGTTCATTATTTTAGATAAAAGCATATCACAGAGGAAACTTAAAAAGAAATCTTTAAAGTTTATTCATCAAAAAGTCCAGATGGCAAATTTAAACTGATATCAAATTACTCATACAAATGACATTAATATTGTGGTTGGATGCCAAAAATTGGTAAATAATTAAAAAAAGCACAAATTGCCAAACAAATGTCAAATCACAGACTACTTGAAACCTTGGTTGTGTCAGTCAATTTAAAAAAATGTTAGACTGTTGTAAAGCTTCAGATTCCTATGCAAGTTTAAATGGAATACAGATTGTGTTGATTCTGTAGCTACAAATTGCTTTCTGCAGATTAGGAAATAACTTTTTTGATAAATGACTGAAATGTCTTTTGAAGACTGCAGTACACAATGGACAATGGATTTGTTTTTGTTTGGACTAGACCTTGTTTAAATGAGTTCTTTCAGAAATTAACAACATGACAGCTGCGAGTCGAGACAACAAGGACAGAACAGCTTTGATTGTTGTCTTCATCTTGAAATAACAGCTGGGGAAAGTCTTGATCTCTTTTTGAAATGGTCATGAGGTCGAAAAACAAGTTTGGGGAAAAGTTGTTTACATTGGCTTGATTGTCCAAACTTTACTTAGACTATTGTTTTGTAGATGGTTTGTGGAATAATATGATCATGCATAAATAATGCATATACATAAGCTTCAATATTATTTAAGCTTCTGATGATCATGTAGTCTGTATCCTTCACCTTTCATACTTGCGTTTGTCAGTGCAGTGAAAATATTCAGCCAAATTCAGTTTAGGAGAGACATATACATAACATATTAAATGAACTGGTTACTTAAAAATGCAGACCTGAGTTGGTAGTCTCTGCAAAGATGGCTTTCATTAATGTCCCAAAAAAGAATTGCAGGAGTTAGATTAGAAAAGATTTTACATTTGTGTTTTCAACGACTATCGGCCCATATCAAACCTGCCATTTTTAGGGAAAGTGATCAAAAAAGTCATATATCAGCAACTTAATGACTTTCTATGACTTAACAACTGCTCTGATCCTTTTCAGTCAGGATTCAAGTCCCATCACAGACTGAGACTGCACTGCAAAGTCACAAATGACATCCGTCTGAACACTGACGCTGGCAAAGTCTCTGTATTAGTTCTGTTGGACTATAATGCTATTACAAAGATTAAAGGAATGGATAGGCATCTGTGTCCTTAAATGGTTTCACTCCTTGAAGACAGAAAGTACTTGGTTTTGTTTGGTAATTGTGTATCAGACCAAATGGCACTGACATGTGGGGTTCCACAGGGGTCTATCTTGGGACCCCTATTATTTAATCTTCATACGCTTCCTCTAGGCCAGCTAATACGCAGCTGTGACATATCCTACCACCATTTCACTCACAGCAGGTGAAAATAGACCTGCTCATGCCCAGAGTTAGAACTAAACATGGTAAAGCAGCATTTAAGTTTCATGCAGCAAAAGCTTGGAAAAGCCTCCTAGAGGAAATCAAACAAGACTCCACTTTAACAATGTTCAAGGGGAGGTTAAAAACCTTCCTCTATAGCTCTGCTTTTAAGAGTAAAATATAACAAAGTTTTTTGAGCAGACTCTACAAAATGTACAGGTGTTCCAGGTTGTTTTGGTGCCTTTGTGAATAGCCAAATCTAGGTATCAATTGGTCAATGGACCCGTTTTGTATTGCACAAACAAAAAAGACCCTTCATAAGCATCTTATGTTAATGCCTACACAAATGTATTCACTCACATATGTATACTGTACCATTCTATCATATTGACTCTCCAACTGGATAAAGTCAGAATTATCCTCAAAATTCACCTCAATAATCACCACCATTTTTTTACAGTAGCACCAAACCTCCTTTGTACTAAAAGGTCTTGCAAAATACAATTCTTAAAAAAAAGTCAATAAAAATTCCTAGCCTTAACCCATATCCAAACTTTTTTCAAACTATTTCTGTGTTGCACAATTAAGCTACTCTACAATGAAGACTATGCTAGGCACAATTAATGCCATTTTCTTGTTTAGTTTGCAAGAAAAGGGAGGAATAAAAATGTGTTGCAAAACCCCATGATCCCAAGTGGCACTGGAACTTCTTTGAAAGATGCTGACAGTAGATTCAGTTTGCCCCAGAGAGATGTTGGTACCCACCGAGGTGCATCCCTTTAAAGTGTATTCATCAGTCTCAGCTCTGTGGTGGATAACTCCGTTCACCTGTCCTTTCCCTTTAGGCAGCAACGACACACTGGAGCAGTTCGGCTGCAAAACTACATCAGCTCTGTTCCCTTTTCCATGTCCAATGGTATCTCACAGGGGTGCCAAATAAAGAAAATGGGTCAATGGTAAACCAACTGCTGACATCAGACAAAAACATCTGTAGCGCTCTGTAGGTGGTTTATTTTACTGGTATCACAGATGGGATTGGATTTCACATTTGGCCACTATTGTTGGTTTTACTTTTGTCATGAAAAATTATGAAGTATACCAACCGGCTCAAGGGATAATGTTAGACTAAATGAAAAATCCATCTAAGTAGTGTTAAGGGATGATTCAAAAGATAAAATTTTCAAATTGCAGAATGAAAGACGGAAAGGCAATGTTTTTATCCACAACCTCATTCGTTTTGCATATTTGTCTAATCCAAACTGCAGCTTCTGAATGATCCATTTAAGATGCTAATTTTAGTCTTGATTCCCCAGGTTAGGTTAACAGCTCTGAGCTGTTTGCACATTTGCAGCTTGAATGTAGGGTGTGGAGTGACTTAGTGCTAGGTACAAAGCAGAAGATGCTTTTTTATGTGATGCACAAGGGTTTTTACAAATCCAGTTTGAAGTTTTTACTGGTGGAAAACAAAATAAACAACAAATGTTAAATTGATGTTTTGTGCACTGTAGCCAACTCAACCAAATCTCCCGAGGAAAATGTAAAAGTCTACAGAAAATATATTGTATATTAGACATTGTATCTTATGTTACATAGCAAAGAATACAGAAATGTGTGTGTAAGGTTCACCTGTTTAAGAATCAAAACATATTCAAGCATTGGTGCTAGATCAGGGATGGGCAATTATTTTTTCTCAAGGGCCACAAAAAACCTGGGACTCTTGTGGAGGGCCAGGCCAAGACGGTGAACTCACTCATTCTCAAAAAAGATTTCGACTAAACTAAACTATAGGCTAAACACTATGTAAAATATCACACATTTCCTCTGAGCTCTGACCACTGACACATAATACATCTTTAATAGTCTATTACAGCTGTCCCTCAACACACCCACACACACACACACACACACACGATGAAACGAGTGTTAATAGCCATAATGTTGTTGCCACTAATGTGCAAAGAGACGTTGAGTGTCTTAAATTTGTACTGTACTTTACTCTGAACAAGGTATACTCTTGGATGAATTCCTTTTTTAATACAAGCCTCCTGAGGGCCGGACAGGGCCTGATGTGAACCCCGAGCCATTCCCAGATCTGTGATAGATAAAGTAAGCACAGTTTGAATTATACACATATACACTATACAACTGTAATCACTATGTCTTAAAGTAACACACCAGAAAAATTTACCAAAAAATACGTAGACTCGTATCCATTCAAAAATCTAGTATCAGTGTTGTGTGGATGGTTGTCTGACATGAAAACAAAGGATAATATTTTACAGATTTAGTGAGCCCAGCTCTGTAACTTATAAAGACAGGGCACATTGCCATCTTTAGAACAAATCTCGCCAGATAATTTTTTTACCGCTCTACCACTGAGCCACTGCGTCCTTTTCAATCTGTTATTGAACTGTTGAGAATGGGCTAGATCTTCATGACGTAAAATGCAAAGTACGTGGCAAATGGTACACTGATTTTCAGGGCGTGCCCAGAGCTGGTGCATCCTGCAATGAAAGGCTGAACATGGCATAAACCTGCAGAGTGTTTTTTTTTTAGAGTGACATGTTAAGTTGCATATGCCAGAGGTGAAAGCACAGTTGATATTTGGTCATTTAAAATGTTTTAATGGTTAATTTCACTTGTCAACTCAAGGGACATGTATTTTAAATTATGACATTTTTTTATATATTTCACAAATAACCATAGGTATTAAGATACATTATTTTACATGAATCTGATGTGCGTCATATCTGAACAATGATCACCTTAAATAGAATATAAATTGAGGAGAAATAGAATCAGGTAGAGACATCGTCAATTAGACTCTCTCTAGTCATATTTATAGAAATTTGCACTGTTAACAAGGGACGTGTCACGCTTGTGTTTTACTGAAATAAATGAAGAGCAATAGAGGTGTATAGGAGTAAAACAGGCAATAACCTGACACAAAGCAGCACCTGGATGAATGAATATATAAAAATTATGGGACCTTAAACCTTGCAGCATTCAATGGTGGATCCACTGCAGGAAGCATTCTGGGCGAGGTTTTGGATGGACATGAGGACTTAACACACACAATTCTTCTTCTCCTTTTATCAACATATAGCCTTATACAATATACATTTTAATGTATAATCAAATTATGTGATAAATATATTGTGTCAAATTTTTTATTTTTTATTCAGACTAGTAAAATGAATTATTACAATAATAATAATAACAATAATTACATTTTAGATACATTATTAATGTATCTATATTATAATAGTTTTATTTATTATTCTAAAATAGCCCGCTGCTTTGATGTAATGAGTATTATCTTGCACCCAAACCCCGCCTCAGAACGCCCACAGCGGTGCATGGCATCTCGTCCACACCTGTGTCAGGTGGAAGATGGCTAATCAGCCACGCGTCACTGACTATGCGTCTTTTGCCAGCCGTAATATCGGGCCCATAATGTTCAACACTGCGGGTATACTAGACAAAAAAACCTGTCTTGAGCTAGATAGACAGTTGGTTCCACACTGACTTTTTCTGAAGCTGTACTATTCTAAAAGGTACAATCAATTCAGAAGTGATTATTTACAAAGAAAATTGCATCCTCTTTACAGCAAATTGGCCCGTGGTTGTTCTGGTATAGCTAAAGGCTTGATATTGTGCTATGAAGTCGAGAGCTTGCCTTTAGCACTGATGGCTGAGGGAATTATAGGTGTATGTTGCACAAACTGTAAAACAGGATGGGTTTACGGAAATTGGTGTGAGTTCTGCCTGCTTTCTGTAACTACTCAAGAAACTGACAGAGAGGACAGTTTGCGCAGAAATAGTGGGCTGCTTTGAGCTTGTGTAAAAAGACTGCATATACATTTTATATAATGTAGGTGGGGGTAATGGAGACCGAAGCCAGTAATCCCTGCAGGGACGGATTTCACCAGAGCATCATTAAAAGATAAAAAAGGAACTCTGGGACTTTATTACTTAATTATTTAAGAAATATGTTTCAAAAGAGGAGTCTCCTTGACTCAATATGGAAATAAATTTACAAGAAATACATTTACAATGCAATTTACAAGTAGCTGTTGTCACAACTACCCTGGGTGCTACTTAGCGTGGGTAAATGGTTTCCTGCACCCTTCTCGGGCACCCAAAGCCCTTTACATCGTGCTTCTACTCACCCCATTCACACACATCCACTCCTGGGGCAGACAGAGAGGGGGGCTGCCACACACACGGCGCTCAACCTTCTCCTACCACCACCAAACACACCTCCACAGTCACACACATTCATACACCAGTGCTACAGACACTGGAGGCAAGGTGGGTTAAGTGTCTTGCCCAAGGACACAATGACAGTATGAACTGTGGGGAGAGCGGGAATCGAACCTACTACGTTTCGGTTGAAGGACACTGAGCCACTGCCGCCCCGTGGGTGTTGCTAGGTTTATTATAGCAAGGCTGAAACTCACCCTTATATGTTATTAAGCACCCTAGAGTGTCCCCTTCGCCTAGTAAAAAATTGAAGTGGTGGAGCACTCTGTAATGGCCCCTCTATCAAATTTATTCACATTACTCAATGAAAGAAAGCCCATGTTAAAGCAAATCAATTTCTATATTTTCACCACTTTTTAAAGACCTGGTTGGATCCAGTTTAGTTCAAGTTTTTTTGGTACATCCTTAACTAGATTGCACAAATACGTCTGTAGGTTTTTGCTAATAAAGCCATGCAATACTGAGATTAAATCTACAATACATACAAATATTTTTTAACATACAGTAGAACAAAAAGCATTTGACTGACTGGATATTGATTTAGTTTAGAGAAGAGTTGGATTTGTTTGATTCATATCCAAACTGAGCCACAATGTTCAAATCACCTTTCTCTGGCTGTTGTTAGGTTTTGAAAAATTGGTTCCTTTAGAAATAATGCATTTTGAGTGCATTAAGGACATTATTAGAGCAGCTGCACTCATTGTCATTTTACTACAACACTTGTTCCCATATTTTATTAGCTTATGAAACCTCCTGTCTTAATGCCAACTGAACTCTCCAGTGGGTTTTTTGTCCTCCCCTCTGAAACACAACACTGTTTCACAACACATTTTCATTTACGTATATATATACATATATATATATCCAGTCAGTCAAATGCTTTTTGTTCTACTGTATGTTAAAAAATATTTGTATGTATTGTAATCTCAGTATTGCATGGCTTTATATATATATATATATATATATATATATATATATATATATATATATATATATAAATAATTGGCTTGTAATGGAACAAATTATTCGTTTTGATTGCACTGAAGTTGCAGTAGTGGCAGCCTAACTTGATGCTGGCCAATCTGAGAAAGGGAACGGGAGAGTTCTTGGCCTTAGCAAGTGAAATATGATTATTACTGCTTTCCTCATGATTGCAGTTTGTGTATGCTAGAACTGTTATGGAAGAAACTGATTGACTATTGCACATCCCCCCATGGCTCTGTCAACGAGTGAGTAATAGCCAATGCTCGTCCAAACCAAACAGATGTGAACTCTCATGTGTGGAGGCACAATCAACCCTGGCAATGACCCCCGGCGCACAAAGCAGTCCACAGATTTGTAATCAATCCAGAGCTGTTCCCCATCTCGGCTAATGAAAGAGAAGATGCTCAAGAGCAGATCCCTTCTCTAATCTTTCTGCTAACAGAAGGCTAATAAAGGGGCCAGAGTCAATTATTGACCAAAGAAATGAACATTTGATGAGATGGGATAGTCAAGGGAGGCAGCAACCAGCACATGTTTTTCTTCTTGGGAAGAGAGAGAGGGAGAGAAGAAAAGTGGTCCAGGCTCAGTCTCAGTACTCACTCTTAAGATCCACATGCTCCAAGCACATGCATGGAGGGTAATCAAGCATTATGCCTTTTAGAGCAACCTCCACATGTGACAGCAAGGGTACATTTATCTGTACAGCCTCGAAACCTCTAAGCATCTTCTTTGTACTGCAGGATTGATGTAAGATTTAAAATTTACTTTTAAGATGTCTAAGAGTTGTATTTTATATTAGCTTATAAGTCTGATTGTTTATTTGGAGGGATTTTAAAAGTTATGTCAAGTGATTGATTGTAGGCCCAATAGAAAGGTGTAAATTTTAAATCATGCTTAACTATACCAATATTTGATCCAAGTTTAAATTAAACCCAATTTAGTTATCCAGTCAAAACAGATTAAAGTTGTCTAAATAATCAGGGAAACAGACCATTAAACAGAAGAATTGTATCAAGTGTCCAGCATGAGAAATAGCTGGAGAGCCACTGTTGCTGTGACTAAAAACATTAAAAGCACCTATACCTAAAAATAAATACCTTTGGTGCAACATCTTTGGAGTGACAGTACAGTACTACTTTAAAGTTTTCTACTGTAGGCTTATGTTACATATCCGTGTCTCATTGACTCTTTTTCAGTATACCAAAGTATCCCTTGTATTTTTATTTGCATGTCATGTTTACTTTGAAAATAAAAAAACAGAGATTACAATATATCTTTTGAGGATAATCTTTTGCCGTAAAGGGAACCATTTTCGGCTCTTTTAGCCCTTTTACCAATTTTGTGATTTTTGATGTTGATTTTTACCAATTTTGATATTTATTTATATCATAAATTAACAACTTCTCATTCACATCTTTAATAAAGTGCATCTATTCATCCCTCACAGCCTGGTCAGGTGTATGACATTGGCACTTAAGGATTCTTTTGGTGATTTTTAAGGTCGGCAGTATAGATCAGTGGGTAGAGTGGCTGTCCTTCCACCGGAACATTCCAAAACATCATAACATCCTGCTCTCCCCTGCATACTGTCGTTGTGTCCTTGGGCAAGACACTTTTCACATTGCCTCCAGTGAAGTTCTGTAACACTGGTAATAGTTTAATGTATGTATAGCGCTTTTCCACCTACTACAGTAGGTGGAAAAGCGCTATATAAAGATTATTATTGCATAAAACGTAACCTTTTGTTATTTTGACCAAATGTCTGAAATAGCTTTGCTTTTGTTTTGTAGCCTCTCTGATGTTAACTTTGTCTCTGACAAGGTAAAAAAAAGATTAGACTAGACAATTGTTTTTCCTTCTTTGTTTGTGAAGTTAAGTTGTTTCCAAGCAACAAGCCCTGTCACAAAGGCAAATAAACCTAGATGCAATAACACTATTGTGGAGCACTCAGGTGACGTCAATTAATAGTGCGTAGGTCTGGTCATTAGGCCTGAGGGCGGAGACTTGAACTCAGCCAACTAGACAGATATTGACTTTGTGAGCATAAACAGACAATGGTTGTAAATCCTTCAAGTGCTCAAGCCTAACCCCATATGTCCAATAAAGATCCATGAAAAAAAACATCTTTTGGACAAACTTGGTTACCGTTTTGACAGAGAAAAGAATGTATGGATAAAAATGCCTTTTATATAGTGGGCATGCTTTTATTAATACATATAGGCTACGGACATTCACCAGTTCCAAAATTATGTATTTCACAAACTATAATCATGACAAGAAACCCATATAATAACAAATTAGCCATTCGATTAGCTAAAAATGGTTCAGTGACATTTAAAGTAAAGTATATTATTTAGAGCTATTTTTCATTTTCCTTTGCAGATATGGCGGACTTTTATTTAAAAGCCAAGAAATCGAATACTAAAATAATTGTGACAGGACTGTGAGTGGGATGGCAAGACTGAAGGCGCATTCATGAAGCCAGTCACGCACACCAACTGAAACTTTCAAAGAATGCTCCAATAGAGTGTGGGATAATGCTAAAGTTGCTTAAGTGCATAGTCTTTGTCCTACACAACTGCTACTAAAAACTAAAATCTCCCACATAAAAATAAGACGAGTCAAATTGGTGCAAACAATCAATCCTCTATGGAACTACAACATTTGATAAAACCTGACCAAACCCACCACACACTTTTACTGAGGTCACCTGAATGAGATGATTTTCTCTGTATCTACACATTACTCACAGTTGAAATGTAGTTGGTATAAAAGCAGTACGCAAGCAAAACAGCGCCACGGGTGACAGGGTGATGGATAGACTAATATGGGATGTTATGACTGCAAAGTCATTGTGGAATATGAACTGAAAAATAAGTTTATTCTGAACTTGTGTCTTTGAGATTCACTAAGTTTTAATGCACCAACATGATGGAAATCCAATTTATTGACACTATAAGACAATAAAGAAGATGAGCACCTTAAGCAATATAACAAATGATTTATAATGTTGTAAAGAGGTTTATTTTGTTAAGAAACACACTAAAAATTACTTTGTGAGCATTCTTTCCTAAAGCAAAATAGGCTTTTCTAACTGTCATGTCCATGTTTGGTCACTGGGTCCTTCTAAAGCAACTACTACGACTAATGGTCAGCAATTACATCAGCAACATCAACAACCTGGTCTGGTTACTCTTGTGAAATAGTGTCAAGCCGCTGACTAGCCCTAGACAGTTTGGTCCACTTTACTGTTTAAGATTACTCTCCTCCACTCTGCTTTGCTGCTCATCTGCTGCTAAAAGCCTGAACTTTGCTTTTGAATGGACTGTATGAACCTTTTTTAGATTTGTGTCATCCTTTCTGTATCAACCTTTCTGCCTGATATTGTTATCATATTAACAGGATATGTTGTAGTTTTTGGAAATACTTAAGCTTACACACCTGATTCAATATGTGTAAAAAGCAAACAAACCATTTAACATGCTATATGGATAATAAGTGGATTAGAAATGTAATCTAAAATGTGAATTTGTTGCAAGAATGCCATGTGCTGCATTTTAATGTGCAGCTATAACATTTTCCCTATAATAACAAAGCAGCAAAGTTTTACTTAACAGACTCCAAATTGTGAATGAAAAGTTCCCAAAGTTTGTGCTGGTTGGATGATGAGAGGCAGATTTCTCAGGCGCCTTATCCAAAGCCAAAGGAGTCACGAATCGCCGCAGCTGGGGATGACTCATTGTGTGAGTCATTATCCGCTGTCTATACACCTTCCTCCTAATGATCTGAACTTGTTTGAATGCTCTGTGGGCAGTGTGGCAGTCCACCGCTCCCAAGTATCCAGTGATAGCGACCCACGTCCATACAACCAGTGTCGTGTATAGCATCAGTAGTGATGGCTTTATATGTTTTCAAAACAAGGGTCTTCTTACTTTACCTGATATGACTCATGTTAAAGACACACTTTATGACTGTGGTATGCCTTGTTGATTATAAAAAAGAGATTTGTTTACTCTCCAAGTAGCCTAACAAGATTTTTAAATATTGGGATACTGGTTTATCCCAATTTCTGAAATCAGGCAATGATGTTTATATGGACAAAGACAAAGACACTGCAGGACTTTTAGCCCAAAAATGTGTATTCTGAAAACATTTAGATGGTTTTTGTATGAGATTGGCAGAATCATGCCCATCTCACTGACACAGTACCCTCAGCTGCACAGAAACCTCCAATGTAACTTTCCTGTCCATGGTAAAAGGACTAATTTTAAGAGATTACATGAATGACACATGAATAAAAAAGAAAGAGAAATAGAACATTTCCTTTGTATTTCTGCACTGCAAAAAGATGTATAAAAGAGCAGATCTTAGAAGTTTCTAGAACTTTGCATTTGTCAGAAAATGAGCCAATGATGGACGTAGATGACGAATGGATGGACATCTATGTGTACCAATATTTTAACTTGTAAAATGGAAAAAACCTTGACGTTTCTGCGTGAGTAGACACATGATTTTGATAAATGGTAGTTTTGATCTATTGAGATGGGCTGAGAAAACACCATAGCTGGAGCAATGTTGATGTTTATTACTCAATAACTCAACACCATATGTTTTGTCTCGTTGACTGATCTCTTCCTGAATTGCTTCCGACTGGCTATCATTCCCAGAGCAACATACCATGGTTTGATGAAGTAAAGCAAAACTACCACTTTTTTAAGTTTCCTACTTTTTTTTTTTTTTTTGAAGCCAACAAGTTGATTGCACTTCCAAGTAGAGTGAAGAGTATGGTGTCACTGCTACCGCTGGGGTTTTATTGGAGCAAAAGATTCAACTAAAGAGCTGATGGATATCATTCTGGGTTCCTAGATATTCAAACAGGCACATTAAGCTTGGCATTAACTGGAGTGTTGTTTCTAATATCTCTCCAGCTTAATGAATTTACACATAAACACACCAAGGGGATAGCTGTTTAAACAGGCGTTGACAGAGAAGAGGCGAACAGCTGCAGATGCAAAGTACAGAGGTGCTTTAGGGACAAACTGTAGAACATAAGGAGTGTTGTTGGAAAAAGGCCAAATAAGCAGTGCTCTAATATTAGTTATTCAACTCTTGGGTGTTTTTAATGTTTAACCTAATTTAACTTTATTTATAGACTACATTGATAGTGTAACCTCATGTTGTCCTAAAAAGTCTGCTAATTTTTTTTTAAATAATATTCAAAAGCAAGTCATACCAACTAAATGCATTTTTTATCTATGCTTTTAATCCCAAATTATAAAATATAATAAAAAGACAGCACATTTATTCACCTTTTGTTGTAGTTGCAGGCCTTTGATGCTCAAATTTAATACTGAATTTATTTCATCACAAATGCCTTTATTACAAGTCATTAGTTCCATCCTCCAACATTATGTTCCATCCTCCAACATGTCTCATGCCTGATGAGAATTAACTAATGAATCAATCAAGGGGAGAAATCAAATAGAATCAAAACATTATGCACATATTTCTAGATGTCCAACATGTTGTGTGCTAGGTTGGTTTTGTTTTGTTTTAGAGAGATGTAGATTTGTGCAGGATGCATTTGAAGTTCTGGGTTTGGATAGCCACTTTCTATAGGCTTTATCATACTTTCCTGCCATTGAAAAATTGTCACCTTTGGAATCAGCATGAAATGACCTGACAGCATGAAAACACAAAGCTATAGCTTTCGAGGCATGGGGCTTGAAGCTAAAAGGATTCTCTGTGGTGTATCACTTTATCACTTCTCAAGCCCCAAAGTGCCTTTTAAAGCAGCTCCTTCAAATAACGCCTAAATTGTTTGTTTGCTGCCTCAGATGCTGTAACCCCCGAGGGTGGGAAGCCATATTATGGAAGACAGGGCTTTCATCAAACTGGGGTAGTAAGAAGAGTGGAAAAATAGGATTAGAAAACATAAGAGGGGAATTTAGACAATTTGTTTAGTAAAATAGTTTGCAGTCACCATCTCACAGCAAGAAGTTTGTGGAACTGATCCCCCGACTGGCTGTGTATTTCCCGTTCTGAAAGAAGTAGAGTTTGTATGATTTTCTCTGGCTGTAAGTGTTAGACGTGCTAATAACTCCCTCTTGGACAAATCAGCTCGAATTGGCTTCAGCTGTAATAATTGTTTCATGTTTTTTTCTCATTTGGTACATTCATTTAAAACATGTGACTATAATTAGTTTCTCTCAACTAGTATGTTCCCTGACTGTGGAGACACCAGAGGTCATACACTAATTTATAGAAAAATAATGCTAATACTCAATTTTAATATTAAGGACCTGGCATTTGTTGCAAAACCAATTCTTTTTTTTTTACCAAAAAAATGTGATAAAATAAAATCACAATTTCAACATTTTATTAGAATCTAGGTGAAACCAATCAAACTCATTTGTATTCACTTCTCTTGCAAAAATAACTCTGTACTCTCTTGTCAGACAGAGATTTGTGAGGTTTCTATAAATAAGCATCTTAGGTGATACTTGCAACAAAAAGCCATCTATAACTCCAATGACCTTCACATGTGGAAGATAAATCAAAATATATTTGATATTTTCTAAGGATTTGTTAAAGCCTTTTTTTACTGAGGGATACACGCTCTGGTCCATCAGTTGTAAGATGTTGAGGCTCCATTGAAAAATTATATTTAGAAAAACTCTGATTTGTATCTGATTGTCACAGTTGCTCATGAAAGAAACATATAAAACGTTATGTGTTTATTGCAAACAGGGGCTGCGGGTCATTTTGTCTCGCCTGGTGTGATTTTCTACTCTTCACTCAAGTGCTTCACATGGCAAATAGCTCAGAGACATTATTCCCACCTGCTATATGCTGCCAATACTAATTTCACATGGTATGAGGGTCCAGTTACCCAGTCAGCAGCTCCACTGCTCCACTGCTCAAAGTAAAGAAAGCAAATATCTCACAGTGCTGTTCCTTGCAATCCTGCTGATTCAGAGATAATGAGGGCAGGCTCCTGAGGCTCTGTGTTCAAGAAGCAGCGCCTTTATCATAAAAAACCTTTGAGACTCTTATGGCTCTTACGCAGTTCAAGCTTGTTTCATGCCAAAGCACACAATGACTGGGGTATTTCCAGTTGCACAAAAGGTTGAGCATGAATTAGGTGAAACGGCCAACATTGGACCAGGTCATGTCTAAAGACAAAGGTTTTATGAACAGATTAAATAGAACAGATGGATGGGCCTATTGCTGAATCAACACGGAGCACCAACAAGAGACTGGAGCTGACAAGTTTGATGGACTTATGTCAGTAGTTCATTGTTTTCTTGTAGTATAATATGGCAGAACACCAATGTATTTGTAATAAGCTTGTTTTTTTTTTTCTGTTTGTCATTACAATAAATGTGCTGGGCAGACTTGGTGTTTTTATTCCCCAGTCAATTAAGGACTGTTGTCGCATGGATTTAGGTGGCTCATCAGAGTTTGTTGAATGTCTGGGGAGAAACAAAGAAGCAGTGAGAAGACCCTGGGAAAACTTTAGATGAGAGAGAAGTCTTTCTGTACTAATCAGTCCCCTACCTTCTCACAAATCACTTTGGATATGTCCTCCCTTCGATACAGCCAGTGTGTGTGTGTGCATTGTCTAGCTCCTATCTCTAACATGCCACTGCAAACAACCACCATCTAATTATATTAGCAACAACTGTGTGAGCAGATCTATATTTGGATGCAAGTGTGTGAACAGATAGAGGAAAGTTCCAAGATCAATACATGGTGGATCACTTCGAACTCTGCAGATGAGCCAGAAAAACTAGAGGGCTGCTGCTAAATATTTTAGCAGATCTTTTTACAAAGTGGGATAAAGAGGTTGCACATGGTTTAAGGTGCTGTTTAGACAGACTGCTGAGAAACTCACTTGATCAAAAACAGGCACACATCAAGGATCAGGTGGCTTTGGGCGTGAAAATACCAGGCGACTGTTTGTGTTCACACAGTTAAAAGATTTCTCTGCCTCCCCTGTGCACCCTGGCAGTGCAGTGTCCTTTAATAATCCTCTGAAAAGTTGAGCACATAAATGTCAGGACACATCCTAACTGCTGAGTTGTAAAGAGGCATCAGATTGCTCCAAATGTCAGAGAGATTATTCAGGGGCTAATCAACTACACATTTTACACTAATTAATTCCTTTCTAGCACGTTTGATTCAGCAGTTTATATTAAATTGTTTAGAAGCTTAACATTCAATTGGATGTTCTTTGCTTATACAAGTGTCTGAAGGACAATAAAATTCCATCAGGACGTCTGGTTGTTTGGTGCTACAGGCGGTTTATGGTTGCATATTTTCCAAGAACCAGTTTGCTGACTTTGCCAGCAACACTTGAAAATAAAAAAAATGGCCACACATTGTTCCTTTACTTCCATTTCTGCAAAGCATGGCATTAGTTTCTCTCTTTCACTGATGCTGACACTTTGGCTAAGGCAACACGTACAAACAAAACGTCTTTATAAATAAATATTTCCTTTTTTCATTTCCAAAATATAACCCTGTCCACACAAGAGTGGGTATCTCCATCACAAAACACGACTACAAAGGCTCAAAACATATACTCCACGCCTCTAAATGCTAAATGACATGCAATACATGCAAAAAAATATATATATTCTGAATTTTGTTGTTTTATTTAATGTTATAGTATGGCTGTCTACATCTCTTAAAATTATTATTTTATTTTTTATCTCCATCCTGAAAATGGCATGTTAAATGTGCATTTATGAAATTACATATGTGTAAATATGTGTGTGGACAGATCACACAGCATAATTTCAAAATCACATACACAGGCTTATGTAGCCCAAGAATTTACAGTGTTCCTGAGTTGGAGGTAATAAAACCAAACAAAAGTGATAGCTGAAAGTCAAAAGCCTCAAAAGCATTACAAGGTACTATCTTTGCCTAGGAGGTAAACCCAAATTAAAGGTAAACTGCCAAACTGTTTTCTGTGTGCAGATTCCTGTACTGACTGTTGTCATGACAGAAGAGACTGTTCAAGCGGCGAGTTTGGAAGAAAAAAACATAAAACAGCAGGGTCATTTTATCACATACAAATACAACTCTACTAGGGTCAAGAGTACTGACATGAAAGTTACATCAGCAATTTCTGTCCAGCTGAGGGTACTGTGTCCTCCTCAAGTCTAAGAATCATTAAAAGGATTTTGAGAATACACTGTATATATTTTTGGTTAGGTTAGGGTTAGTTACGTGGTGCCCCTTTAACATCAATCGAGTCAAACATAGTAAAACAAGACACATACTGTAAATGCAGCAGTTTTATGTTTTTTTTTGCGCAGACATACGATGCTATGTAGGAACCATCTTTTCAAGCCAGCTATTTTTGCTTTTAAAAAGCTGGTTCAAAACCTTTTTTTTCCCAAAACTCCTGCTGTTTTCTTAATTTGAAATAAGTCTACTAAACTTACCTGCTTCTCTGGACAGTTGCATGAAAGCATCCACTCCCTTCTCTCCGTAACTGCCCTCTGAGGCCACAGTGGAGACGTAGTTCCAGCCCATGGCCTTGACGATGTCCACCATGGCCTGGGCCTGGAAGCTGTCTGGAGGGACCACTCGGGAGAAGAAGTCATAACGCCGGTCGTCACTCAGTTCTGGGGCAGTGGATGCGTAACTGATCTGAGGGATCTGTATAGAAAAAGGATAGAAGATTGTTGTTTTATTAATGTCAAAAATAATTGTGTATTATTCATTTTATGACAGCATATTACTTTAGGGAGTAATGCCAGATGTTGTTTTCCATAAAGTGTTTTACCTGATTGCAAATTTAAGCGGCTGTTAACATGTTGCCAAAATGCAAGCGCTGGCTAGTATTGTATTCAAAAGAATTGTTCACATCAGTATACTGTAGTGTGTCTGCCATGCCTGTAGGGGGCTGTGAACATGGGGGTAAAGTTATTACACACACATTGAAAACTTGGTAGAGGTTTGCTCAAAAATCTTTATTTACTTTTTAAACCTGGCATTTGTTGGAGCAGTACTGAAAACTCTGAACCTGCATGTATATTACCAGAACATGAGTTTTTCTTGCTTTGTTCCACCAACAGTCAATAGCTTGAGTGTGTTATGCCACAACCCCATTGTCGAGACAAATATTTTAATTTGATTTACTTGCTTCTTTTAATTTGATAAGACTAGTTCATTTAAAGCAGGGGTGCTCACACTTTTTCATGCTCTTTATAAAAAGACCAAGTCAAAATAATCTACCCACTACAAAACATATATTTATTAACAAATATATTGAGGATTCTTTATATGTACAATGTATGTTGATGGACCTTGCATAACCATATGAGCCAATATTGCACAACACAACATAATTACCTAGGCACATTTATTGTCATTACTTTAGTTTACTCTGATGACTTGCACTGAACTGAATCAGCCAGGGATGCATAGTCCGGACAGTAGCTGCTGACAGATGAGGCAACCGCACTTCGAAACTCCCATTCTGTATAAAAGCAATACATTTTTTTCTTCTTACTTGGTCCAGCTCCCCAACCCTTTCTTAAGTTTAAGAGGAAAAAATTAGGTTTAATAATTGGAGGTTACTTGCTGAAGCTTGTTAGTTTTGCTGCACTTAGTTAAGAGAAAATATTTGAGGTCTAAAAATTGGAGGTAAGTTGCTTAAGCACCACTGACCTAAGTGTCAGAAATAGAAAAAAAGATGTCATCTGACTGGCTGGCCTGTGATTGGATGGATGATTGGCTGATGTCTATTTTTTTTTAATGTCTCGTGACCTACTAACACTACCTTGGCGATCAACTGGTAGAGCGCGATCGACGTATTGAGCACCCCTGATGTAAAGTATTCACTTATCCTTTTTGATTTACATTTTGTTTGAGTTTACAAAACACACATGCATTCTTGGATAATCTCACAAGCAATGACAGTTTTTCTTCTCTGTACTTGAAGATGATAGTTTATAACTATAATGTGGTTGAGCAGATAACAAATGTGGACAGACATGCAGAGTTTGGGAAGCCCAAATTGGAACTTATAAATTAGTTATGAGCCAAAGCTGGATGAGTACAAAACTACTCTAAATGCAACCGCGCTGACCACATTTTATGCACTTGAATGCACAGAAAAAGGCTCACAAAGAGAGATTAACAGAGGTGCTCAAATTATATAAGACGTTGATGTATTCTGTGAAAGCTTTATCTGACATGATAAAAGCAGGTGGAGATGAAATTTGAAAACTGATTTGAAAGAATAAATTAATAGTGAATGACTTGGTATGCCGTTTTTGCCTCTTATCTTATGTAAAGATAATTCAAAATGTCAAGCGGCAGCTTTAATATGCAGCTGGAAATTGGGTTTCCTTAAGGTAAACAGTAACATAGAATGCTAAACTCTGATTCTGAAAATGAGTTTGACACAGCAAAGAGCAGAGGTGATGGTGGTAATTACCCAAAATATGTGTGAGGTCGGGGATTATTTGATCTCTGTCCATCAGCGTCTTCCCTAATGGATGGAGCAAATTGCATGCCATCCTCACAGTCTCTTAGAAACTCTTTGCAAATACCCAATTCAATTTTGCTTCATTGCCTCAAGAGTAGATGCCCACACATTATATACATTATACAGTATTAAGTATACTGCAGAAGGGAAATGTGATGTTCTTTAAGAGTGCATTCCTCCAAGGTTTACTGAAACAACCTACTTGGTCAATATTTGTACCAAATAATCGGAATAAATATAATTGATGTGAAATGATTTTAACTACTGAATTTAGCAACAGCACAATTACACAATCATCATTTACCAAGACAACAACATTGAAGACAAAAAGACTATTCATATATGCGTAGCGTGGCAAACTGAAAAAGACGCCAAAGCAAAGCCTCTGAGTGCGAGGTCAAACTGCGCTGCTTTACTGGTCATGTCCTTGACATGTAGTTGTTTGAATCTGTTGGATGTTTTATTGACTTCTGACTCAAGATGTCACAAAGGCCACATCATGGGACCTGCAAGGTTCAATGCTACATTGTGCAAACACACGAGTGCCTTGAAGGACAAACTCAAAAGTTTAAATACACACAGCTTATTATTAGAAACAAAATACTTGGCTATTGACAAGCAGAGAGTCCACTATATGCTGACAGTGGGTACATCTCCTGCTTAATCTAGGGTGAAAGTCTAAGTGGAAATAATTTACAGTTCCTTCTGTATTCTGCACAATCCTCACTTCTGCTGAGAACAGCTTCTGACACTGTCACACTAAGTAATTCAGGAATGGCTGCAGGTTCAGTGAAAGTTATTCAAAATCTACTCTTTCGGTGGCTTGTATAGAGTTATACAGAGAATGGATTCTATTAACATAAACATTCAAATGTATTGAATCAACAGGTATTTTTAATAAATGTGGTCTTTAAATGAATTTGGGTGGTACAAGATAAGTTGACATAGTACCTCAAGGCCTCTGAGACTATACTTAAATACATAGTTTTTATTTTTTGGCCATAGCTGTATATACTCAATCAGCCACACCATTTGGTCTGGAGTTCCAGATTTCTGTAGGTGGGCTTTTTATTAAGTTATTTAACCTTCATTTATCCAGAAAAGTCACGCTCAGATTACAAATCCTGCACCACAAACACACAGACAATAATAATTATACCACAGAAAAACTGAAATAATCTAAAAAGCTACTGTTACGACTAACCCCCAGCTTACACCAAAGCGTCTCACAAGTGTCGCTTGAGCACTTAATGAGTTACTTCATGTCTGCTTTAAAAGCGTAAATTTACACCAGAAGTGTTAACATCGCTGCTACTTGTCTGTGTTTGCGAAGCTGCCTCTCTTTTGCCCATTTAATCTATACTTTTATAATATTGTGGCTTCTTCAAATGGCTAAGCTACAGTATCTACTCCCATATTATGTTTGTTGCACTATGTTGTATTTTTATTCTTTATCCTTTAGTTTTTGCTACAATTGAGCGCACTTGGTGATTAGACAACACAAACGACCAAAAGCGCAATGTTTACATCCCCGCTATGTTTTAGTGCGCTTTTATTTTTATAATTTATTATTTTGAAATTTGTTGCCTACTTTTTGTGTTATTATGGTGTAGCTAAAGATTTATGCTGAAAAAATAGAAGTCCAACCTATCAATAGCATGGTGTGGTGTTGAGGCGCTTCTGAGACGCGTATGACATAATGACTAACATAGAAAGGGATTCACCAGCGCGAGAAGCGACGCTGCAGTAAGAAAATTCTGCAGTAACACTGCAAACGCTTTCAGTGTAAATTGGGGGTTAGACCGCCAAATAACAGAGATATCAGCACTGAGGACTTTAGACTCTTCACTGGACCCACATCAACTCACGTACTGCCCAAACTGATCCACTGAGGATGCTGTAGCCACTGCACTGCATCTGGGATTGGAACATGGAACTTTGGAGGAAAATAACTCCAATGTACGGATGCTGTTTGCTATTATTTGGCTTAGCATTTTAACATCATGATTCCACAGATTGTGGGCTTAGAATAAACACCCCAATGTGCAACTGGATCCTAGATTTTCTACTGGAAAGATCCCAGTTTGTATGAGTTGGAGACAAAATATCATCCACCATCTCACTGAGCAAAGGATCGTCGCAAGGATGTGTCCTGAGCCCTGATGACCATTGACTGTTCTGCAAAGTGGAGTACAAATCACATCATAAAGAATGCAGACAATGCTTCAGTGGTGGGGCTGATCCAAAATAACCAAGAGAGTGCCAACTAAGAGGAGGAGAAACTTCTTGTAAACTGGTGCCATAATAATCTTGCTCTGAATGTTAACAAAATTAAATAGTTTGTGCAGGAAAAAACATCTCACACATGAGCTTATTTACATCAGTGTAGCTGCTGTGGTGACTGTACAGAGCACTATGTTCCTGGGAATTGTAATTCAGGTGGCTGAAAATCCATCCCGTACCCGACACATTTACTCTCTGCTGAAAAAGGGACAACAACGACAACACTTCCTGTGGCAGCTGACTACTATTCTCACCACCTTCTATTAGGGTAGTGTAACGGCTGCAACTCTTTGTCAAGCCGTATACAAAAGACAGGACACAGCGTTACTTTACTCCTGTGACAGACATAGAAATACTTAGTATGTCTACACATACAGCAGGCACACTATGGATTATATGTGTTATTACTATTATTCACAAGATTCACAAATTACGTTGACTCGCGATTAAAATAAATCATGTATGAACAATAAAATAATTTTAAATTCACATTAATGGTGGTGGAGTAACTACATATAGTTATAATACACAAATAAAACTGTTTTACAGAGTAAAAATAAAAATAAAACATACTTGTGATAGACATAAAAATACTTGTCTCCACATACAGCAGGCACACAGCACACAAACGATGGCTGCACACATATTAAGCTAACAGAAAATTTAGCTGTCCAAATCAAATGTACAAAACCTTAAAATAACACATCAACTATCACCAAAACACATTCATTTCTTATAAAAACATGGTCTTATTAACATGTGTTCGTGTACAGCAAGGTAATTTAGAAAAATAATTGGGGTTAAACTGCCATCAATTGAGCATGTGGCCAAAAAGCACCTTCTGTCCAGCAGAGCTACCTGCATCCTGAAGGACCCTACCCATCCTGGCCATAAGAAGTTCTCTCTGCTGCCTGCAGGCAGGAGGTACCAGAGCCTGCGGGGCAGCACTGACAGAGCCATGAACAGTTTCTATCCAGCAGCCATTAGACAATTAAACAATGTATTATGACTGTGTTTTTTCCAGGCAGCTGCTAAGTGATTTGTGCAACATAAAATTCTCAAGAATTTTACAATTTTTATTTGTGTTTTACTGTTTCGGCTTTGCAATTTAAAATTTTGTTCTGTATTGCATCTGTGATGTTTTGATGAATCACAATGAAGTAATCTTAAATCTAAAAAAAAAATCATACAAGAAACAAGGGAAAACTCATGCATTTTAAATGCATGAGTTTGGTGACACAAGAAACTAGGAAAGCTTTAAGTTCTTTTGTGAAGACTTTCAGAAAGTGTCGACAGGACCAGGTGGTCTACCTTAACAGAGGCTGCCTCCAGCGCAGAAATGATCAGACAAGCAGATGTTGCACACATGACCTTGATAAGGCAGCAGCGCTTCATAAAGCTATATTTGTGCTGACACACTGGCAACTCAACTGGCCTTTAGAGCAGGCAATACCTTTGAAACCAAATATAAAAAGCCATTTGGCCCACCGTGTCCACCTCTTTGGGCCTTTGCAGACAGCTGCTTGTCATAAAGGGCTCCTCAAAAATAACTGCGCAACATCCAGGCTGTACACTTCTTTTTCCCTCTGACGCTCACATGCTGTTCCAGATACCCACATGACATGCTTTCTGGGCTTCTTATTATATTGTTGACATCTTGACACAGTACATACACACACAGCCCTGTACATAGATGGAAAGATGGAATTTGATTCATTTCAGGGTAATCAAAGCTAAACCGAATGAGTGACAGGAAAAAAACAAAGGATTATTAGCACCAGCCTGCTTTGGAATAAGAGGAACTTATGCCTCCTGTGTGGTGTGAAAGTGTTGAAATAAGCTCAAATCACAGGGGGCTGTGACAGTAATGAGTCAAGACTGACAGGAAGAAAAGAAGAAGTTGGAAGAGAGAAGGGAAAGGCTTTTACTGTTTGGTAGGAGTATGTCATCAGGTGTTGTCTGGCAAGTCAGAGATGCTTTCTTAAAGATTAGTTCAAATCTGTGACCTTATTTTCTACCATAATAGTAAAGAACAGCCATAGTAAATTCACATGGCAATGCGTTAATTTGACAGGGTGAACCCATCCTGGCCCAAAGAATCTGGGATAGGCACGAGTCAACCACAACCCCTAACAAAATAAAGCAATAGAAGATAAATGAATGACTAAAATTGCAAGTAGTGTATGCACAAAGTACAAGTATTGATCTCACTTCTAGATCTAAAACTAGATCCAATATTTATATCAACAAGTTTCTCTTTTGGCAAATAGTTTGAATTGCATTTTAAATGTTTTTATTGTTTCACCATTAAATGATTAAGAGTGTTTTGGTTGTTGCATGTAATGTTTTGCAAAAGGGAATTTTGGTCCCGGGGGCTCACTTTGTAGACCCAGGTTTGATTCCTGCTTAGGTCATTTGCCCACTCCCCTCTCTCTCACCCTGGTCATTCAGTATCAAACTTAACCAAGGTTGGTCGATTTAATTTAATTTCTTACCAGGAAACTACTAATATCATGGGACAACACTTTACCTTAGACAACCTCTTTTTTTACCTCCCCCCTAGGAGCTATTACCACCAACAAACTCCAGAACATTTATTACATTTCAGTTATAAGTTACAGTTTCAGTGTAGTTCAAAATTATAGTGGTAGCTGCTTCAAGGTGAAGGCAATCCTTTCATTCTCTTCCCCGTTTTTCCTACACTCTATTAATTTATTATTGGGGAACACCAGACTGACAGCCACGGAAGAAAATCCCTAGAGAGCCAACACAGCACTCAGCTATCAGCGTTGAGAGGTTTCAGTGGGACTTGGTGCTTACTGTACAAGCTCACATGGGGAGTGCACAACAGGGAGTATCCTCTAGATTGTGTTATAGCATCAGTGTCAGCAGAAACTATTTTCATAATTCCAAATGGGCTTTTCTGTAACAAAGAAAAGGGGAACTCCAAAGGCAGCTTGTTGCTATTTGTAAGCCATTTTGGTGTGACCATTTCTCTACTGAAAACCAGTAGTGTTGTCAATGTTGTGCTGCACTGTCAGATTATTTGGGCGGTCACATTCCAGCCATACCAGTCAGTGTGTGAAAGGGTCACAACAGGGTAACAAGAATAAAGCATTCATTTAATTGTATTGGAATCCAGAAAAAATAAAACCCCTTAAAGGATTTGTTGGCATTTTTGTGAATGTAGATAATTTTAAGTAATTAGTAGCATTTCATTTTTAATTAGTATTCAACTTTGCATGCAATTTGTATTGCCTTCAATCAGCAACATTATTATTTACCTTTTAGAATTTCATGGTTTTATAAATAAATTTGTAAAATGTGATCTGATCTTTGTCTAAGTCAAGCGTATTAACCAACATGATGTGTCTAAAAATAATTGCAGAAAAAAAATTGAATGTTTTATGTCTTTATTGAACACACTCATTCAACATTTAAAATGGCAGTGGAATGATGTGAATCCTTACAATTAATAACTGGTTAACCTCAACCAGGCGCTTCCTGTAGCTGTGGATCAGACCTGCACATTGTTAAGGAGGAATTTTAGCCCATTCTTCCTGTCCTTCCTGTCACATTCTTCTTGTCACATTCTTCCTGTCACATTCTTTGGATATCTCATGTGTTTGGCCCTCGTCTTGTCAATTCATAGCATCTCTATTGGGTTGAGGTCTGGGCTCTGACTTTGCCACTCCAAAAGGCAGATTTTGTTTCTCTGAAGCTATTTTGTTGTGGACTTGCTCCGGTGTTTTGGGTTGTTGTCCTGTTGCATCACCCACCTTCTACACAGTTTAAGCTGATATACAGACATCCTCACATTATCCTGAAGAATTGTCAACGATTGCAGGCTGGCCAGGCCCTGATGCAGCAAAGCAGGCCCAAATCATGATGTTTCCTCTACCAGACTTTACATTTGGAATTATGTTTTTATGATGAAATGCCGTGCCCTTTCTACGCCAGATGTTTTTGCCAATACTGCTGTGGAGTGTCAATGTGCTCTTTTGCTAACTTTAGGCATGCAGCAATGTTTTTAGTAAGCAGCGGCTTCTTTGTAGTGTCCTGCTGTGGATACCCTTCTTGTTCAGTGTTTTATGTTCCCTTTCGAGGGAACTCGCACTGCGTCGGGAAACCGACACTATGGGGAACGCCTTCGGCGTGACGGTTCTGAAGTATGAATGAAACTAGACCAATCCTGATTGGTGCAACGTAATGCCGTAGTACGTGCCGGCGTACCGGAAGTATAAAAGGGGCGCCGGCTCACCACGGCGCTAGTTTTTCGCTCTTCAGACAATTGCTCGAAGTGTGTGTTAGAGACAATAGACCGTGATCCTTAGACAAGAAATGACGAGTGAACAGCTCAGACAGTGTGTACCCCTGCCCTCGGTAAATGTCACGGGCAGGGACACGCACGCCATGTGTGTGATCTGTTTGGGAGTGCAGCACGCTCGGTCAGCTCTCGAGAGAGCTGGCTGTGGGCATGGTGAGGCGCCCCAGCGGGCAGGTCCCGCGTCCGCCGAGGCGCGGCGGCTTAGATCGTGGGGTGGCAGCTGGAACTAGTTGATGAGACTGCTGAGGCATTGTCTCAATCACCAGACAGTTCCAAGGCCCGTTCTCCCGTGCAGAAGCCCGTGATGAGGCTTCTTCTGCACGGAGAAAGGGGCCGGGCTGGAGCTATCCACATCTGAGGAAGTGGATGTGCTCAGCACCGAGGTGGGTGACGCTGAGGCTCACTCGCTTCCTCATTTGCTCGCTAAATAAGACAGAAAGAAATCTGAGGCCCGTCCTCCTCGTGCAGAAGCCCGCGATGAGGCTTCTTCTGCACGAGGAAAGGGTCCGGGCTTGAGCTGTCCACATCTGAGGTTGTGGATGTGCTCAGCACCGAGGCGGGTGACGCTGAGGCTCACTCGTCCCCTCATTTGCCCGCTAAATAAGACAGGAAAGGGGCCGGGCTGGAGCTATCCACATCTGAGGAAGTGGATGTGCTCAGCACCGAGGTGGGTGACGCTGAGGCTCACTCGTTCCCTCATTTGCCACCGGCCCCAGCCATCATTAAAACTCCGCGTGCAGAAGCCAGCGATGAGGCTTCTTCTGCACGAGGAAAGGGTCCGGGGCTTGAGCTGTCCACATCTGAGGTTGTGGATGTGCTCAGCGCCGAGGCGGTGACACTGAGGAAAAGCGCAGAGAAAGATCAAGCGGGGTTTGCCAATTTTCAGCAGCTGACTGTGAGCACTGTGAAGCACTCCCGGCAGAGTGCTGCGCTCCGCCTGGCCGTGTTTGACGGGCCGGCCAGGCTTGCGCTCCCGCGGGGCTGGCCACGCGTCCGCCGAGGCGGCGAGGCGGCGTAATGCGCGGGATCGCAGCTGGAACTTGTTGATGAGATTGGGACTGCTGAGGCAATTCCCAATCATCATCAGACAGATTTGATGCCCTTCCTCCACGTGCAGAAGCCTTTGATGACGCTTCTTGCACGAGGGAGGGGCCGGTGCTTGAGCGAGAGAGAGAAGAAAATCCTCAGCACTGTGGCGGATGACGCGGAGGTTTACTCGTCACCTCACGTGCCCGCTTAGGAGGAGCTCATTAAGGCGGTGCTTTCTGCAACACAGAAGCACGACAAAACAAATATAAAGGGAGGGGTTTGGAAGGCCAGTGACCTCCCTCCCGCTGCGGGGTCTTCAACTAAAAAACCCCGGTGCCGCCCACCAAGCCGTGTAGAGAGACAGGGTGAGGGTGTGCAGGGCATAGAGGTAGCGGCAGGTCGGGCAGGGGCATGTCTGCATTTGGTAATATATTGCGGGCATGCCAGGCCGACCTGGTAAAGTCGGGGATGAGGGCGAGACAGTCACACCTGAGGAGGTGGCTGAGCTCCGCAGGGCGACGGATTTGTCTCTCCGGGTTACCAGGTTCCTGGTGGCCACGGGGGGGCATTTAGGAAAGGTTTCCTCCTGTGTGCTCCTCTTTCGCCTTCTGGCCTGCTCAGCGACGCCGGTTTTACGGTCGTCGGCAAGGTTCGGGAGGCGAGGAGGAGGGCTGCTTCGTCCCTGCAGTTCATCCCTCGCCGCTCCAAGCCAAAAGGGCTGATTCTAAAAAGGACCGGCCCCAGCCATCATCGAGCTCCTCGTAGCGTCGCCAGAGCCTCTCCGCATGGAGCTCGGCAATAGAGGCGGCGTTCTCGCACAAAGCCGGTTCAGCAGAAGGGCGACTCGAGGGCCGTCCTTCAGGCTACGAAGGCTTTGGGGAAGAGGTCCTGGCTGTACAAGGACCTCTGAGGGCTGCCCCCCGGGGGAGAAGCGGCTGAGACCGTTTTTTTCTATGCGGAGCCCTCTGGAAAGGTGATGTAAGGCCCACCCGTCTATGACGCTTTGGGCCACATCAGTTTCCAGCGCACACGACCTCGATGGCGTGCGCACGTCGAACAATAATAGATGGCTTTTCCCTGCCAAGCGGCCACTTCAGGGGGGTCAAAAACAGTATATTCAAACACCCGAGGTCAGCCCCGAGAGGCTGAGTTCATTGGGCAGGCTCGGGTTAGGGAGCAGGAAGTACACTTCCTTCTGGTACAGGAGGCATGGGTTCCTCCGTCAGAAGGGGAGGTGGGGCTCTACAGCCGGTACTTTATAATTCCAAAAAAAAAAAAAAAAAAAAAAAAAGGACAAGGGTTCACGTCTGAAATTAGATCTGAGGTATTTGAACTGGTCTCTGAGGAGGTTCAGGTTCAAAATGCTGGAAGTAATACCTATTATCGTGAACCAAAACCGGTCTGAGGACGGGTTTGCCACGATAGATCTGAAAGACGATACCTCCACATTTCTATTATTATTAGTCCTTTTACAGGAAGTTCCTAAGGTTTAGCTTTCGGGGGCTAAGCATTCCAGTATTGGGTTCTTCCATTCGGCCTAGCTCTCTCCCCTCGCATGTTCACCAGGTGCATGGATGCAGTCCTGGCTCCATTCAAACTCCTGGGCATTCGTGTACTGAATTAGATCGATGACTGGCTCATTTGGACCCAGTCTGGAGAAATGGCAGGGCGGCATTGAGATGTCGTCCTTGGCTTTATTTTAGAGCCAGGGGTTGAGACTAAAGACGGAGAAGAGAGTGTTGAGGTCCTCCCAGAGGACCACGCTCTGGAGCGGTGTGGGACCCAATGACAATGTATATGTCACCCAAACGCATCAAGAAAAGCCATACTGGCGTTGGTCTCCAGTATAAAGCTAGGCCGCAACATCACTGCAAAGCAGGTTTAAGCACTGCTGGGGCTCAGGGCCCAACATAACATATATTGGACCGCTATATATGAGACCCCTGCAGTGGTGGCTGAAAGCCAAGGGGGTGGTCCCGAGGGGGACCCATTCAGGCTGTTCAGGATAACACGCAGATCCCTTCGTGCCCTGTCAACCTGGAAGACGACTTGGTTTCTGGCCCAAGGGCCAGTGCGGGAGCGGCATGTCACCGGGAATCCGTTTCGACAGACGCCTCCTCACTGGGTGGGCGCGGTCATGGACGGCCTCTTTTCCCAAGGTCTGTGGCAGGAGCGTGTTCTATAGCACAGAAACTGCCTGGAAATGTTGGCTGTGTCCCGGTACACTCCGACGATATGTCGGTGGTGGCGTACCTAAACCATCAGGGGGTCTGAGATCGCGCCGTTTTTACAGACTGGCGCATCAGATCCTCCTATGGTCCCAGGGTAAATAATCGTTCATCAGAGGGATGAACGTTCCTGGGGACCAGAATTATGGAGCAGACATCCTGTCGAGGCAGGGGCTGAAAGGCAAGGGGAATGGCACTTCATCCAGAGGTGGTGAAGTCTATATGCGACAGGTATCGCTGTCAAAAACATTGTGTGTTTTCCTCACGCATCCAACCCTGCAGGTTTTGGATGCCATGGTTCCGATGAAGCTGAGGCTGCGTCTGTGTGCAGTTTCCCCGATAGCGCTGCTCCCGGGAGTTCTAGAGAACACTGCAGACGGGCTCCCATGGCAGATCCCTGGGTCCTGCCATCTCAGGCCCCAGCCAGAGAGCTGGAAGCTTTGAGTCTGGCCCCTGAGGGGGCTCAGTAATTATAAGATGGCCCGCCTGTAGGTGTAGTAGAGATCATACTCAGTTCCAGGGCTCCTTCCACGAGAGGGCGGTTAGAAAAGAAGCGGCGTGACTGCAATTGGGGCATTTCACGCCGCTATAAGTGAGGGGCCTCTGAGGAGGCACTCTTCGGTCGTACGCTTCCTTCGTGGTAAATGGAGGATGAGACCTGCGACTCATCCCAGAGTCCCAACGTGGGACTTGGCGGTGGCACTGGAAGGGTTGGCTGAGGCCCCCTTCGAGCCACTGAAATAGACGACATATCGAATTCTGGCGTTTAAGGTGGCGCTGCTCCTTGTGGTTACCTCGCTTAAGAGGTTGGGAGAGACTTCAGGCCCTGGCTATAACACCAATTGGCCTGGAGTCTGCCCCCAGAGGGGTTCAGACCATCTTGCATCTGAGGCTGTGCGGCCTACGGTCTTGCAGGTATTGCATCCTCCGCGGTATGTGTCGGCTGAAGAAGCGAGACTTCATTTGCTCTGTCTGGTCAGAGCACTGCAAACCTATTTGCGTAAGTCTTCGCAGTGGAGAAAATCAAACCAACTGTTAGTGTGATTCGGGTCTCCTAAGAGGGATCTGCCCGCAACTAAGCAGACGGTCAGTTCATCTCCCTGAGGCGCCAGGCGCTAGGGTGCTTTCGTCCTAAGGGGGGCATGCACTCCAGCCTCATAACCTAGATTAGGCATGGATCGGTGTGGCGTAGTGGGTATTTCGTTCCCCATAGTGTCGGTTTCCCGGACGCAGTGCGAGTTCCTCGAGTGGAACGTCTCGGGTTACGTATGTAACCCTTGTTCCCTGAGAAGGGAACGAGACACTGCGTCGACCGCCACGCCTCCCCATGCCCGGGAGCAATTGCTTCATCGCGAAAGTCTAGCGCCGTGGTGAGCCGGCGCCCCTTTATACTTCGATGCGCCGGCACGCATCACGGCATTACGTTGCACCAATCAGGATTGGTCTAGTTTCATTCATACTTCAGAGCCGTCACGCCGAAGGCGTTCCCCATAGTGTCGGTTTCCCGACGCAGTGTCTCGTTCCCTTCTCAGGGAACAAGGGTTACATACGTAACCCGAGACGTTTTGTAGACTCATGAACAGAGATGTTTGCAAGTTCCAATGATGCCTTCAAATCTTTGGCTGTTATTCGGGGATGTTTCTTTACCTCACTGATGATCTTTTGTTTTTTTCTTGGTGTCATTTTGACTGGTCTCCCACTTCTTGGTAGAGTAGCAACAGTTCCTAAGCGTTCCATTTGTAGATTGTTTGCCTAACTGTATCCTAGGTAAAAAGTATTGGAAATAACTTTGTAACCCTTTCCAGCTTTATGTAAAGCAACAATTCTTGATCATACCTCGGCATGGCTCACTTAAGCGTGTCATTCTGGGGCAGCACAAACTCCAAAAGTTTGAGGGGTTTTTATCAGTCAAAGTAGCTGTAGTCCACACCGCCAAACCTATTATCTTAAAGAGACTCCAGTTGCACTAAAACCTGAATCCAATTAGCTTTTTTGAGGTCATTAACTCAAGAGTTTACATACTTTTTCCTCAAGCAATTTTTTGGTTGTTCTCATACATGAAAATTATTTTTAGACACATTATGTTTGTCAATACCCATGACTTAGAAGACAAACGTATTCAGAAAACCATGAAATTTCAAAAGGTTCACATTTTTCACTTTTTCTCTACTCTTTATGTATGCAAAAATTCTTTTAATACTGACTTGCCCTTTGATATGAAAGAGAATTAATCAAGCATAGGGCAGTGACTCGAGAGACAGCTGTATAAATAAATGTGCTGCCGGTTTTAACCCCAAACTTTGGCAGCAACCCAATATGTTCCACTCTCCATCTCTTTGATAGATTAGACACATAAGCAGCTTGGTCATCTCACTCTCCTCCTATCATACTTGGTGGCATTCTTCTTTCTTCCCCTGGACATGGAAAGGTCAGCACCTTGACAGCTTCAATAAAACACAACCTGCACTACAATGTGACAATGGCTAAACCCTGCATTGATCCGAGACAGTGGTAGAACGATCAGGGGAAAGGGATTTGAGAAAGAAAAAAAGCAGAGGGATGGAGGTCCAAACGTGACCTGAGCTGCATGTGGCTACTGCAGCATTGATCCAAAACAGATTGCAAAAGAAACAAAGAAGTGACAGAGAAAGACACCAAGAAAAAAAAGTGTGACGACATAACAAAAGGTGTGGACAAAATCTGAGAGGGATGAATTGACTGAGAGCAATATAATAGATTTATTGACCCAAAAGTTGCTCTGAACCTGAACTGAAAAAGAGACAAAGGAGTCAGGGAGGAAAAAAATAGTGGAGGTGGCCAGTGATACATTGAACACAGATATTGACATTTCCATCTGACATTTCTATGCCTCACCAATGGCAGAGGACTTGAAGTTATTGACCTTCTGCTGAGGGCTGATGTCTATTAAATGAGTGTGTTTGTCCAGGAAGAGCTCTGGATGACTTGTGACAGGTATTGCTTGTGTCCTGCGGCCTTTGGCTTACATGTATGGGCTAAAACCATTGTGCCTAAAGATTCACAGAGCAGTGTTAGTGCATGACGTGCTTTCATAAGTGCATGACGTGCGTTCATAAGTGCAAGTTCTGATCAGGGCGCTCGCTTGTCTAGACTTTATAGAAATCCAAGGTGCAAAATGTGGTCTCAATTAAAGAAAAAGATTATATTATTGTGCAGAACAAAAAAGACCCTGTTACACATTTAAACTCACTTTAAGATTGTCAGAACATTAACTAAAGGAGCTTTATTTTAGAACAGAATTGTCTTACATTTAAAGGTGACATTAAAAATACTCGCAAAGTAATTTCATCCAAGGTTTGTGCAATGTACAATGGACTATCGGTACGGTGGCCCAGATGGCTCAGAACAACTGAAAAATAAAAACGCACACTTACCTCTCACTTTATTGTGCATACATGTTTTTTGTGTTGTGGATCATTTAGATTAGATTAGATTAGATTAAATTCAACTTTATTGTCACTGCACATGTAATGTACAAGGCAACAAAATGCAGTCAGCATCTAACCAGAAGTGCAATAAGCAGTAAGTACAGAATATACAAGGTCTATAATATGTACAATAACTATACAGATAAGTATTATGGACATAATTTACAGATTTTAAATACTATAAGCATGATATACAGGTAGGTGTACTTTGAACATACTATACAGATGGACTAAGTAAAAGTGTATTGTACACTATAGGCAGAACTATGAACATATGAACATAATTTACACTAGTGCATGGACAGTACAGTGCATAGGAAATATTACAGTGTGCAAGTAATAACAAGTTTACTGTTTTTTGTTCTTTGTAAATAAATAAATAAATCAGTCAGAAGCAGTGGTGATGTGGAGGAGGAGTCTCTGTGTGTGTGGTGGTGTCAGAGTTCAGTAAGGAGACAGCTGTAGGGAAAAAGCTGTTCCTGAATCTTGTGGTCCTTGTCCATAGGCTCCTGAAGCGCCTCCCGGAGGGCAGGAGGTTAAGCAGTCTATGGTCAGGGTGAGAGGAGTCCTTAAGAATGCTCCAAGCTCGTCGTAGTCAGCGTTTCCTCTGGTTGTCCTCAATAGCAGGAAGTGGTGTCCCTGTGATGCGTTGGGCAGTTTTCACCACCCTCTGCAGTGCTTTGCGGTCCGCCACTGAGCAGTTTCCATACCAGACTGTGATGCAACTGGTCAGGATGCTCTCGATCGCACACCAGTAGACGTTTACTAGGATGGCTGAAGACAGCTGGTTCTTCTTCAATGTCCTGAGGAAGAAAAGGCGCTGGTGAGCCTTCTTGACCAGGCTGGAGGTATTTATGGTCCAGGACAGTTCCTCCGAGATGGTGGTTCCCAGGAACTTGAAGCTGGAGACACATTCAACAACCATATCGTTAATGTGGATGGGGTCATGCGTGCCTCCTTTTTTCTTCCTGAAGTCCACAATGAGCTCCTTTGTCTTAGTGGTGTTAAGGAGCAAGTTGTTGTCAGCGCACCATGTGGCCAGGTGCTCTACCTCTTTCCTGTAGGCAGTCTCATTGTCTGTGATGAGGCCAATCACCGTGGTGTCGTCTGCAAACTTAATGATGGAGTTGGATCCATGCACAGGCAGTCGTAGGTGTAAAGGGAGTAAAGGAATAGGCTCAGCACACAGCCATGTGGTACACTTACATTTATTTGCATTATATTGTTTCTGCAGAGGTTTGAAAGTTTGTTAAAATTTTAATTTAGTAATTAAGAAATTATACACATACTATTGACTGATTGGTTCAACTGTATGCCTCAAAATTTAACCATGTATGTACCTTGAAGTGCTGTATCAAAGAGGATTCCCTCCTTTAATATATTTTTCATTAGATTAGAACCACTGAAATAGTGGCATGGGTTGGTTGTGATATAAAGATAACTGTGTCCTGCTGTCTGGCAAAGGAAGATCCCAAAAGTTATATTCCTAACAAAATATGATGAATGTATAAATAAGAAGCTTTGACAGTTTATCTCAAAGCTCTGTCAATCTCATCAGTCCTCTAATTCAACTGAAAATGTGTTCAAACAAACTCCAAAAGATAAGAATGATAACTGTAAAAAATAAGATTTAATATTTTGAAGTAGATTTATGCCAGCATTCTTGGAGCCAGCCCCACTTAGACATATTATTCCCCTAATGCAACTACAGAAAAACAGACAGCGGCATCTTTATGTCTGTGTAGGTCAGTGTGTGCAGTATATGTACTGCTTACCCATGTTTGCTGACGCTCACTGAATTGTACAAGCACTCTTGAACTGGATAATTATATCTAGCCTTGATTTCTCTCTCATTACTATACTTCTTTGACTCTGACAGCCCTTTGTGTTCTGCATTAATTAGCCAGCGGGCCACATCTGGTACAGCGGTTGAATCTGAACTAAATCAAGATGACAGGGCCTACACTGCACATATGGCACACAGCACCAGGACGGGTGATGGTGCACTGACTGGACGTCACTTATCACTAATGTGGGCGTCATGTGAGAATAAGGGAGAGCCAGTGTACTAGTCAGAGCTAGTGATTGTCTGAAGGCTACAAATTTACAGCCAACATTTTAGCCTGATGAAAATACAATTTGGTCAAGCAATTATTTATAATATGATATATTATATAATATAAATGTAGAAATTCTGACATGGTATTAAAGTATTCTATGCCATACGTCAAAATCCTAATGGAAGGTTGTTTAAAATCACAAGTGAATAAATAATGGAGATAGGAGACACAGAGATAAGGGCTACAGTTGTACTTTAACTTGCTTAACCATATTTTTAAAGAGTGCAAACTATGACACGTTATAAGGACATTCTTGGTATAAGAACATTATAAATGAATTGGAAATGTGTGTTTATTCAAGTATTATCTTTATTGTTTTCAGTTTGTTGGAAGAGAGTTGGCATTTGTAAAAACAATGTAGCAAGAATGGGACATTTGATTGACTTTTACTTCAGCTTTTACTTCAGTTAGGAAAGAGAATATGTACATTATATTAAGGAACATATTCTCTTAATATAATGTATATATTCTCTTTCCTAACTGAAGTAAAATATGTACATTATATTAAGGAACATGTACATTATATTAAGGATGTCGGATTACGTATGTCCTCATTTGGAACATATCTAGATAACAAAGAATGTTCCAGATCAACACTAGCATACTTTTGCTAAGGTTACATTTGAGCCCTGACCTGGAAATATATTATAAATGGTGGTAACAAGCACAATGTGGGGTGCAGTGGCTCGGTGGTAGAGCTGTTGTCCTATAACAGGAAGGTTGGCAGTTCAATTCCCGCTCTCCCCACAGTTTATACTTTCGTTGTGTCCTTGGGAAAGACCGTTAACCCTTCATGCCTCCAGTGACACAGTACTGATTAATGAATGTGTGAGAATGTTTGGACAACAGATGGAAATAAGCCTAAGGCTATAATCTGGCATGTTCACATTCATGTGGTTGTGTCTCATGTATGTTCATTAACATGCACTGTCCCAATCAAGTAAATTAATAATAACCACACACTTTTGCAAGATATCCTAATTATGTTACCATTATCTCGCAAAAAGATTGCGATACCTCGCAAGTTTTATCTCGCAAATACTTTTTTTTCTAATCATGTCCCTTAGCGGTTCCTGTAAGCCATGTTTAAAAGTTCTAATTCAAGAGTTAGTCTGATATAGCAAGCTATCTAGTCCCAAATGTAATTCATGCACTCAGGATGGAATCAACAATGATTAATGGGAGACATCAAAGACAGAAAATAAACTATTTGAAAAAATCGAGTTAAAAGTACATCACAATCAGTAGCAGATTGGTCAGGTCTGTCAGCTCTCATCACTGACATGTGCCTGTGTATTTGAGTAGGTGTGTTTCTGTAGTCTATTACTCGTTGTCATTAGGACAGACCCATTTCAACCACATAATCTATTTTCACTTCCTTCCATGGTGTCTAAGTCACAAATAGGTGCAATTCGTGGAGGGTGTTCATGGGGCCATGGATGTCATGAAACCTGTCTGTGTGTATGTGGGTGACAAGGGGAAGCATTAGATTTGTTGTTTGCTTCAAAAACACAGTTTTCTAGTACTCCTCAATATGACAAGTCTAAGGGTTCCTTTTGCATATGTTGTTTAGTAGTGTATTGTTGGTTAGCACCATAGCTACTGGACTTTAACAGCTATAGTAGCTCTGACACACTTGCATCACAAGTCTATTTTAAGTGGGTTTCTCAGTCTTTAGTGTCCATGTTATCAGTGCACAGTAGAAGTGTGCATCAGCATCCAGCCTGTGATTTGTTCAAGAAAAATGGCATGACAAAAGCCAATCCCTCCCCTGCCAAGACATTCACTTTCTTTATCCTTTCATCCTCCCGCCTCTCTCTGCTCATCTCTTCTCCACACACGGCACTTCTTTATCTACCCCTGCTAATCTGCTCTTCTGTCTCAGTTTCATTCTGCTTTTCCTCCTGTTTCTTTTTTAAGTCTACCTCCACATCAGCAAGATGCTAATTTGGAGGAAAAATGGAGATGAAAGTAGAGCAGGGGTAATAACTGAGATTCTTTTCTGATTTATTAGGTCAGTTTAATATACTGTATGTGTTATAGACTGTATATATACAGTATGTGCTTAATTTATCTACAACAGTTATATGTCAAGTTAAATCTATGTGTGCCTTGGACTGTCACATTTTTGTTCAAATTAATTGCGATTGTTGCTAACTATAGATTGAGTCTGTATGTTCCCTATGTTAGTCATGTCAGCATTTCAAAAAGTGTGTATATATGGTCCCGCGGTTGTCAAGGAAACAGGCTGAGAGCATGATGTGTCTTTGACCACTGTCAACCAAACAGTGTATTTAAAACATTTTTTTTAACTATTCAACAAAAAAGTATTAAATGTTCGAATTTATGAAAACACAAAACAATAAAAATCATCACTTAACACCAAATTTCGTATAGAACAAAGTAAAGGTAATCAATTAGCCCTCTGTACTTTACCTTTTTACAAATGTGTTAATGTCAGCCAATCACAGTTTATGGAAAGAATAGAATAGTAAAAAGTAAGGAGAAAATTGCAAAACTATTATATTTATATTGACATAAACTAAACACCTGCAATATGATTCAAGTATTGAATATTATCACACATTTATCAATATTTGTCACACTAAAGTGTATCTTTTGCACAAATGCTTACTATGTAAACTCTGTAGAGTAGTGGCAGTCTTTAAATAAATTACATTTTAATGGCCACAGGTTCAATTTTCTAAGATAAACCTCTAAAATAAGTCGCTACAATGACGGTTTTCTGCTGCCATTGAAATGTCGCTGTGGCAACAACCTCATCAATAAGTGTGTTTTAATGCATTTAAATCTTTTATTGTATGGATTTTGCAACTTTATTTGTACCTCAGTCTGTCCCTACAGGGTTGATTTAACCAATTCTGACTTTAATAAAAGTGGCCCTAATCCTCCTCCATAAATATAAAACCACAATGAGATTATCCATTGACCTTTGCTTTGTAATGCATAGGTGTTACTTAGTCCTGTGATTAATGTACTGTATAACACCTCCAGCCAAACAAAAATTACTGATCAAGGAAATTTGACAAATCTAAGAAGCTACATATTTATCTGAAATTACATCAATACATTTTTTTTATAAACCTGCACAAATGGTTAAGTTACTGATAGTTGCATAATGCAGGTTATCATAATGGTGGTATGCTTCGGATTTTCGGAAATTATTTTTCATTAGTGCATTCTTTTAACTTCATTGGATGAGGATAAACTCAAAACCTGCATAATTGTAGTGGTTATTTATTTTGTTAATACTTAAAAGCAATTTCCAGTCACATTTGTACATTTGTGCATGAACCAGTAACTGTCCAGACTGTACCCCGTCTCATGCCCTGATGTAGTGGAATTGATTTAAGCCTTCAACTGAGATGCAGTTGTAAATGAATGAATGAAAAAATGTACTTACATACATTTTATACATGTTCATTCATAGTAAAACCTATGCAGCCACTTCAAAATCAATTATGCATAATAAGAACAGAAGGCATTTTAAGATAATAATACTGAGTCATTCATAGATCAATCAGTCATGGGAATAAAAACCAAAGCCACTGTCTGGTCTGCTACCTGACAGAACAGGTACCTGCAGACTCACACACAGAGACTTATCCCAGCATAGTGGCAGCTCATTGGTGCCAGTGTGCCATTAAATCTGCTCAGGACTCTTTGAGCTTACATAATTCATTAGGAAAACCAGCCCCTCTCACTGTCACTGAGTGGAGTAATCCCATTTAATCTGATGCTGTTAATTCATTTGTCCTACATTGCCCTCGCTTCGCACTTTGCTGTCGCCTGAAACAGAGACGAGCAGAAGGGGAAAGGGAGCGGAAGCCAGATGGGAAAGAAATGGAGAAGAGGAGGAGGAAGTATATAAGAAACAAAAGGTGAGCAGTGGAAGATGAGCGGGTCATTAGCGTAGGAGTATTGAAGGAGAAAGACAATGTACAGACACACATTTGAAGTAATGACCTATAGCAGCCTATTAAATTTCAAATGACCTGAATTAATTGAATGACACACTCCTAATCACAATGAATATTTTAAATTAACCCATTTTGATAACCGAGATGATGGAGTAACTATTTTTGTTTCGAATCAGTTCAAAAATTATTGAGACTAAACCTAAGGCTACTGAATGAGAGCCTTTCTAATCCAATCTACATCACTTTTCTGCACAAATACTATTATAAAGCCCATAGAATGAAGAGTCTTTTTCTGTGCCCTCAGCCGACTGTTGTTGATAAATAGTTAGATGAATAGTGCTTGACAACAATTGAGCCAAATGAACCCCTCATCCCCTTGACATTATTCTTTCCCGTACTTAAAGAGCACATCTGTTGAATGATTTATTGGCGGACTTGTGAAGCACGTGGGTGAGATGGAGTGTACAATGGCGTGGCCTGATGATTGGCAGAGCCAGGGGGGACAAAGGTGATCAATGGATGGGCCTCATTCAGTGAAGGGTGTTAGTGTTTATCATTGATTGAAGAGAGAGGTGGAGCCAATCGACCAATTTTTGAGTGCTACCGTATAAAATACTATTAAACCCGAGTCAAGCAGTCAACTATACGTTTTTAACCACTGGGCCTTCAATACATCTTACAAAGGACATTCTACGACATTCTGAATTATAGTTACGGCACTATGTCATTGTATTAATATGAACAGCAAACACACATCCAAACTTTTTACTCAATTGGGGCACAACTGAGTCATAAATCTTAGTCATCAATTAAATGAAAAGTAATGTATGGTTTGATAAAATGTGCAGATGCTGGACTTGAAAATGCAACTAACCACCTTTTGGTTTGAAAACTTGATTGTCTTTTAGTGTGAATACAGTATGTTGGACAAGAAAAATCCCACCTGCCACAGCAATGGGCTGTCTACCATTGTCTTATCTGTCTGTGAAAGGTGAAGTAAGTCAGGTTTCCGAGTGAGAAAAAAAGGAATTCCCACATTCCACTTGGGCACTGAGTAAAACATACCATAAAGTTGCATCTTTGTTACAATCCCTATATTTATTGTTTTCATTTAGGACCACAGATACAATATAATAGTGGATTTAATTCCTCAGAAAACCAAATGGTTTAATACTATTCTATGTATATTAATATTTTGCATCTGTGACACTGTTTTGAATTTCCACAATAGACCAGGTGTAGGTTGGGCCAGATGTCAAATCCATTCCTGGAATTTGTTACCAGAGTTGGTATTGTTCAAATTTAGATTTAATATCTTTAACTATATGTCCTTATCCTCATTTGGGCCTATCTATTCATTTAGGTCAGCACACCCTGTGACAGATAGCCTTCTTTCAGCACCAAGGCTGTGGCCTGTTTAGTGGAAACACTAATGTTAAACAGCATGGCATGGCATGATCCTTAACATACACGGCCATATAGTCTTTGGTATTCCAGAAGCATGGCAGACTGGTAATTAAATGCTACACTGTGTTGAGTGTCCTGCCTAAGAAATCCCAAACATCTCAAGCTTGTCTCTAAGGAAAACTCAAATTTCAATAAAGTTGGTATTATATACAGTATGAAATTATAAAGGTTTGATTTGGAAATGTGCAAATGCAAGTCATTTTTCTCTTTCTGTTAGTGCCAAAACATAATCTGTATAAAAATTAAATTTTTTACATATACTTCTGATATTCATCATAAGCCATGAACTTAACTGTGTTACACTTGTCAAGATATGTTGACATCAAACATAAATTTGCCAGACAAATGCTGATATAAAATTATAATATGAAAATACTGGGCTATGGAAATTGTTAGTTGAGACTTGAAGGTTTTTATGGGGTATATGTATTCATTTTTTTTGGTCGAGCAGGATATTGCAGCTTTATTGTAATGAAACCAGCCTTGAAGGGTGCTCATATTGTGGAGTCAATAAAGAAGGCGGTGAATATATAACAGTGTGGTCATACTGTGAATGAAGCCTTGGTTTAGTTTTTTCAAAGTGCATCTCAGATACCTTTTGACGTCCACTTGCATTTGTCTTATGCTATGTGGATTCTCTCTGCAGCTCTGTCCTACTGCCAAAGCCTTGAATCCAACACATCACAGTCTGCCCAGAACCCATTTAGCAATCATCAACCAAATTGCAGCTCATTCATTCATCTTGTTTAAGAAGTCTCCTGCAAACAGTGCATTGACAACCACACACTCACATACATATTGATCGTGTGGTTACATTGTGTGAATACACTCTATTCAATCGCCAAGAGCCAGTACGAGCAGAGTCATTCTGCTAAAAGCACCAATGAAACACTTGACTGTTGAGTGGATATGCTCCAGGCTCTCAGTATCATCCTCTCGCATAAACACTCTCTACTCCGCCGCATCCAGCTCTCTGTGGGCTTTTTAAATGTTGTCGAGCAGCGCGCCAGGCATGTTTCAGGGAGATAGTTCCTTTACACAACAGCTCCGACAATGGATCTCCCCTCAGTGATTTGCTCTAGCGATGCTGGTCCATCCGCGACACAGAGAGCTTACTTCCCATCACAGGCCAGATTAGGCCTAGACCCGTTTGCAGTAAGTACACATGGAGAAGCACATTACAGTGGCAGACAAGTGCTGTTTCACATAGGGAGGCGCAAAAGCATTAAATGATAAGGTGCTTTGTTTTTTGGATACCACTGACACATTGTATTGCAGCTTTTCGGGTATTGTTTTGTGTGAAAATGACTCAAGATCACTGAGACCTTGTAGTCTGCCCATCTAGGTTAATGTTGCTATATTAGAGCAGTGTGAGTTCACCCCTGAGCAGGCTCTCAAACTTAAAAAGGTCATGACATTACAAGGGTAAAAGTTCTCTGGTGCACCAAAGCATCTGTCAGTGCAAAAGGCAATCAAATGAGATGGCTTCACAATAATATTTATAATACAGAAAATACTAAAAATGCTTTCCTATTTTTCTGTATTTATATAAGATGTTGCACAAGAAGCCCACCTGCCACAGCACTGGGCATTCTAACATTGTCTTATCTGTCTGTGAAAGTAAAAAGGTCAGCTCTCCAAGTGAGAAAAAGGTTATTCCCACATTCCACCTGGGCACTGAGTAAAACATACCATAAAGTTGAGTCTTTATTGGATTTTCTTTATTTAATGTTCTCAGGAGCTTTACATGACGGCACAAAACACTATATACAGATGAAACCCATAGTAGGATGGTTTCATAAAGTTATGTATTATGAAAACGTATGTAAACCCCCTGTGAGAGGATGTCAGTGATCGACCGGTCTCATTTAATTCTTTTATGAACCCAAGTGAATGTTACTAATAAAACCCCTACTAAGTATATAATGCATTAGCCAAGACAAATGTGCTAATTTAGGTAGTAATTTACCTCATTAATTACCCCATTTGAATAAGTTATATATATTATTCCCATAAAAACAGGAGGGCAGTGAACACTTAACTAGTGAAAACTCTTCATTTATTCATCCATTAGTAATAGTTTGTAGTTCTCCTTTAGCAAATTCCCTTAGTTGAAATGGATTACAGAATTTTGTCTTCTATAAATCAAGTTTAGTTTTAGACAATCTCAAATCACTCCTAAACTATTCAATCGCGTGGTTACAACCAGGAGGGCGTTAGTGGCATTTTACTGACTTTACAGCAGGAACAATACAATGGTGTTCCTCAATTCACGTTTCTTTTGCAATTTAAATGGCTCTCTGATTAATATGAAACTTAAAAACAATATAGATAAAAAAACTTTGTTAGACTTTATTGCTGCACAGTGTTTGTGATTGAACTCTTTGTAATTAATTACCATTGAATATGCCCAGTGCTTAATTTGTAATCCTGGAAGTGGGGGAAGACAGAGAGAATATTTAGGTGAAGTATTCCCCCAGCCTTGAGAAGGAAAAAAAGAGAAAGGAACATATGTTGGAACATATGTTGCTTTTTGTGTCTAAATGATGCCATTTAAACTAACTACTGGACAATTTCCACAGGCAGAGTTATATATTAGAGTAAAAAATGTTTAGTCTACATCACAGTCTACATTAACTTTTACTTTAAGAAACTTCTCCTGAAAAAAAAAGTCAAATAGGTCCTGATTTTGGAGGTGAGGGAATATATTCTCCCATGTTCCTCACAAATGAAGCATATGCCCAAAAAATAAGGTCCGTTAGGGCTGGGGTAAACATCTTAAGAGTTTGTTTATTCCACAGATAATTCTTATGGAAATAAATAAATAAAGATTTTCCGCAAATACAAAAAATAGATAAAAAAAAACACCTGCACAGAAAAGACAATATAAAAAGTTAAATTCTTTTACTTGGGAAGTTGTGATGTCATGCTGTTGTGCTTCACATGTTTTAAATTTATATCACAGCGAATGTTCAACATTATTGATAATATATTACATATGCAATATTAATCAAAGCCTCTCTCATGGAGCCTCTTAAAAAAGGTAGAGGGCGCCACCATACAACGACATACAGCAATATTCTGCCGTCCACCAGAGGGCAGGCTCCAAAAGCGGAAATATTCTGTAAGTAGAAATCCAATGGCAACTTTACAAGTTTACAGCCTGGTACAAAAGATGGCTCCGGCCTCTAGAGCTAAGTTTCCACTATATGACAACTCTGGGAGGGGGGGTTTATTAATACTTTTGTTTATGCTATCTGAAAACTATTGTTTTACTATGGAGTAAAAGCCAAAAAGCCCAGATGTAACCGCCATTTTATTCCAATATTTTATAACAAAAATATCAGTGAAAAGGGGACCAATGCGAGGAAGTTGTCCATACTTTTACAGTCAATGTATTTATCCCATAAAAACCTATACTTTAAAATTATAATTTCCCTTGCTTTGCAGTATAAATAAAACAAAAGAAAATAACATGTGGACGATGCTATACGGGATACTAGACTGCACACTTGTTAGTAAAGCACGTACAGCATGCAGCATGTAGCATCTGTGACATTTGCATGATTTTATGAAGAGCAAGCATTCCTATCCAGCACTCCCCCGCACATAGATGCATGACAGGAAGGTAGGCGCATTTGATTATGAGAGCGTTATCCCGACCATATGTAGCATGTTTGCACAGCGGTGAACGCCAAAGTCTAATCTGCAGTGTTTACAACATAGCAACATAAACCTTGATTTACTGGGGTCTAATAAAACACGTACGTTCATGTGGTGGCATGGTATGTGTATAAACTTTACATGGATCTAATAAAAACAGTATTACTGTAGCTGTTGCACAAACATGAAAGCACTTTTAAGGTTTATGGAGGGCCTTTAAAGTCCAATGACATACAAACAGACTCTTCCTGCTTTTCAAAAAGAGAAAAACAACAACAAAATAGGTCATGTTACGTGCATGAGACCCTGTTTGTCTAGGAGTTCAAGCAAAAACGTACTGGCAGCAAAAGGTAATGTTCTATTTACAACCACAAACAACCTTGCTTCAAAAAATCCAAATCATTTTAAGTGGAAAATCTTAATCTTCGTGAAATGTGTGAAAATGCTGGCCTACTTCTAGCTGAGAGTTGTTCCTGCTGTGTATCCCTTTTCAGAGCAGTCACATATTCTTGCCATGGCCATTTCCCAATGCAAAGAAGTGTTTTAAAGACTGCACGCTGTTAAAACACAGATCAGCGTCTTGGAAATGGAAGTTTAAATGTGACAACATGAACATGGATTTACACATCCTGCCAACTTCCAATCATGTTCACACTTCTTACATACAATATATATACTTTACTGATAGAGGATAGAGAGAATTAGAACTTACAGACAATATTGCAAAGACCATGAGCTTGAATAAGTGATAAAATGCAACATTTTTTGGGAGTAAAAATAACCTTCACATTTCAGGGAAACAAAACAGCAACAATTTGTTCCTGCAGGTTAGATAAAAGGGTGCAAAAATGAATTTTTAGTAAACTTAGACTGGATGAAGCCAGACGATCGGCCTCGGTTGGTAAAACTTTTTATTCACATGCTTTGATGTGAAGCTTTTAGCCTTCAGTGATGTTTTCACTGTATGCACAAAAAATGTTTATCCATGCAGGAGAAGTTAGAGATGTGAACAAAAAGACAACACCAGTAGCACAATGTGGGTAATGCTTTAGAACAAGGCATGTTGGAATGATTGATTATATAACTCTAAGCTTTAATAACATTATTAGATATGTGCTGGGACTTAAAAAGGTATTTACATTTCATAAGGTTACTCAGCTGATAAGACAAACATTTACAGTAAATGCATTATTTAATCTTAATTTGATAAACACATTTATCCATGTTGCATATTTAAATATTCATGGATTTAGCATCACAACTTGTCCTATGAGCTATTTTTAATAACTTCAAAGCTATAATTGTTACCACACTTTATTCTATAATGTTACCTACATCTCGGTAAATGTTTCATCAAAGCATAACAATGTTTTGAAAGTCTGTAATGTACACTGTCTGTATGGTTTCAAAGTATAATCTTCCTTAGCTTCTGTGGGGTTCAACAAACAAAACAATAAAACAACAAAAATTAAAATTGAGGTACAGAAGTAACAATTGGCCTCTAAAAATCCAGAGTTTCACTCTTTTTTCTATAGCTTTGACCAGTCAAATTCAGATGTGTTGTGAGGAATCTTATTAGAAGTTCTATAAAATATGGACAAAGTCAGTTCACATTTAGGATTATGAAGCTCTTTATAACTGTATCTTCAATGACTAGTATATCATTTAAAAGTATCCATCTTCATAACTGTCTCATCTCATGATCAGATTAAGATAATACACACACAACTAAAAGTTTTGAGACTGACACTTAAAAGTAATGTTGAAAACATTTCCTTCACTTTGACATTCACCTTCACATCCCTCTGTGGTCTGAAGAGAAAGGGGATGTTGAAAAAGAAAATGCCTGAAGGTCCACCTGCCACGGCTTTAAAACACAACTCTCTGGGATCTTCTTTTCATTCTTGTTTGACCCTTGTCTTACAACAAGTAAGGCATAAAGCTCATTGTCATGTTGCGCTGTAAGACTACGTGAGGAGCAACAAGTCCCGTTGACGTGGCATATTCTGTTAAGAGTAAAAAAAGGGAATAGTGGCCTCTTTATGGCATTGCCCTTCTTTCTGTTCTCGTTTGTGCTGAAGGCCGTGGCAGAGGGCCCACACTGCAGAGAGACACAACAGTTGCAGCTCTGCCAAAGTTTGAGTCAGACAGATTAAATATTAAATGGCCAATCATCCACTGAGGGCCTATGGGGAGGAAGTGCCACAGTACAGAGAGGACGGAGGTGAGACAAAGACAAATATAACCGGGACAGACAGAGCTGGGACTGAGGGAAAAGACAGAGTTTTGGATACAGACTTTGAAAGACTAAAAAAAGATGAAGAGAAAGCCTTCTAGATGTTTTTGTAATCTAGACTTAGTTCAGAGACATGGCTTTAGCGGAACAAGCCAAGCACAAAGCCTGTGTGATCTCAAAGATCTGACCTTCTTTGCTTTCCGGCTGCCGCGACAAAATCTTTTGCACCAGACGATAACTCTTACATCTGTTCTGTTATTGTATCACAGATTCAGCTCTGGATTCAGAATAAAGCACAAAGAACTTGCTTGACTACTTTGCATCAAAGTCAAAGCCTGAAATGACCCAATGTTTAACACAAGTCACAAAGACAAGGCAAAGACAAAACAGTATGAAGTTTAGATTGCGATTTTATATGGTTCGGGCATAGAAAGAAAATGGTCCAACTTGTATTAACCAGATAATTGCTCTTATCCCTGTAAACACTGCACCCCTCAACTCCCAAAAACATGATGGTGACCCTATTTTTACAAACAAATTAGCCATTGCAAAACACAAAAACCTTACATCAGACCAAAGTTTAAAGCTTGCCTTGAATTTCTAGTTGTGCTCCACCAACATCCAAGCCAACCTGCAATTAATGATTACTTTACCTTTCCTTTATGCTCCATTTAAGGATTACAAAAATGTACTTTTAGAGATTTAGAATGTTTGTCATTTCTGAGATACAATGTGGTTGAACTGCATAACCAACATTAGAGGCCCCTTTTGGATATATTAAAGAAACATCCATTCAGTTCTGGATTCCTATTGTCTTCTATGATTCTATTTTCATAAAAGCAGCAAGCCGTACAGTCTGAAACTAGACCCTTATACAGCAGGGTTTGTAGTTTCCTAAAAAGCTCACAACTTTTTTGAAGAGATAAAACAAATGAACTGACTTGAATCTCTCTATCCAAAGACCTAGTCACCTATCTATTGAAACTGTACAAGCAGCTGGTCTGGAGTGGATGAAATGCATATAGGACTATGGAAATAAAGACTTCACTAAATATATTGAACAGCCAACAGAACGCAATTGCAAATTCAACTTTGATAACATTATTATACTGTAGTAATATAAATCTGTCATATTCTTTTTAATACTTAACCAACCTTGGGTCATTATTCCCTCATTACTTGATCTTGTGATATAATGTCTTTCTATAAAGGAATAATACAGTCCAATGGGTTTGACACGCAGATTAAAATGCTTATTGATCTGAAATTCTGGCAGACTGGTTCATAATAGGCCTTTGAAGGCTGTGCATATTATTCTGATTCAGAGTTACAAGCCATTGAAGCTGAAACACAATGCAAAACCAAAGGAAGTTTGGGGGATGTAACTTGAATGAATTATAAATTTTCTCTGTATAATAGTCGGTCAAAATACTATTGTTATGGTTACTATGGTTATTGTAATACAACATATCCAGATGGAGTTAAAATGAATAAGTCAAACACTAATGACATTTCTTCACTCTGAGCTCATCCAACACAATGAATAAACTGCAGGTCTAATCAGCAACACTGCACTGATATATTCAAATGTTATGTTTCATTAACAGAGGGGGACTTTGCATTTTCACTCACTGTAGTGAGTGCATTTACACTCACAGCAAAGGGAAAAGGCTGACGATTCAAGTTCAAGCATTCTGTACTTATGTGTGTCTGTCTTGGGTAAAGATTGGATGACGTCAAACTCTCTGATCTTGTTTCTCCCCATCATCTTTTGCTCTTTTTTTGTCTCCTGTGTCCCTCCGTGTCTTCTTGGCTCGCTGTACTGGCACCACTCCTGTGGAATAAGGACAAGACTTGGCAGGAAGAGAATTTTGGGATTGGCAGTAAAGTGCCACTAATATGCTAATTCCTGTCGGTTAAAAGAGGAATGTCCCTGGTGGCACCTGCAGCATGGGAGAATGCAACTCCAAGTAATCTGCTTATTAAAGCATAGCAGGACAAGGTAGAGGCATTAATCAACATGCCCACGGGTAAAGGAAGTGTGTGCTTAGTATCAATTATGATAGAGAGCTGTTATTTGAACATCATATGGATATGTTGTTGGAAAGGTTGCTAAACACTGTGTGTTCTGTTTAGGGTGTACACGTGAAGCTTTAGAATATATAACATAAACACTGCACATCACAGGCAGAAACAAAACTCCCCCGGGCACACACATTACATGAATGCATGCATTAGTGAGCAATGTGCAACTTAAAACACATGCCACCTTCCACATCTGTGATGTTTGGCAATTTGCATAAAAAAATAGAAAAGTAGATTACTGTCAAGAAAAGGACAAATTAAACATTTGTGAATGCAATAACATTCTTTTAGCTATTAATACCACACCTTCAGAATTTCGATCACTGCAAATTTGTGTCAATTGCGAATAGGCAGACATATAATTTACCCTTTTATACTGCAGTGTTTTATCTAAGACAATACTGAAATGCATTCATTAATTTATAACCTAAACCCAACCTAAATGTTGACATTAATTTTGCCAACACAAAAACACAAATATGTGACGTGACACTGTGGCATTTCTTTGGCCAAAAATACTGTGATGTACTGTGTTCTGTGAGAGCTCACCTCAAAATGACAATTATCAGATGTTAAAACTATAAACTTTGGTTTAACTAACATCTACAAATACGTATTTATTTCTCAGTAAGCCTAATTCAGCAAAGGTCAGGCTTATATTTCTAAGGAACCCAGTGGCCACAGGACCCTAAGCAGCCCCTTAGTTTGCTTAAAGGCTGAGCCTGTTGATCCTGCAGCTAATCAATAGTTGACTGTAGTGAGGTTTAATATACAGGGTTTTCAATTATGTGTTTGATAACATATAGACTTTAGGGACTTTAGCAAAAGCACAGCCAATTTAATAAAAAAATATATATATATAACTACAAACTATAGGAAAAGATGACTGTCCACTACCCATCATCTCAAGCAGAAAAGTATGGAATATGTTTATTAATAAACACTTAAATATCCCTGCATCGTTTACTCGAGGCTGCCAGACCACATGGAGATCCCCGTGTGTGGGCGCTGTGCTGTGAGCGTGCCACTGTGTTCTATATTAGCTCTGCTGTCAGCTCCCCCCGGCGAGCCGATGGGAACAGAGGGTGACCTGCGGGGTGAGACCACCATCTGCACCTGACTGATTGTGCTCATAAACCATGCCAGAAGCGGAGTGCGACACACGCAGGCCCTGTGCGGCGCTAACAAGGACACTTGTACCAAAGCTGATGATGACGGTTGGCTCCGGCGATAAAATATTGGGACCACCTGCTTTCTTAGGAGCATCCAACTGTGAAGCGGCTCTGCATTTGAAGTGTACTTCAGACGAAGAGCAAGAATTTCTTTATTAATATTTACTTCTTGTTCTACATTTATACTGTGGACATCAGAAAACAGACATTCACTACACCCAGTAAGAAATCTTTATCAAATATAATTCTGGATCTGACAATCCAGGATCTGACATCTGGACTCAAATCCTCACAGTATACATCCAATAATTTACCAACTACATTATAAAAGTAAGAATGAGGGCAGTTTTTTGCATCAAAAACAAAGTTCATTGTCCATTATGACACGGTTAGGTATTAGTTTTTTCAGTATCAGATGATTAAAACACAGTGGGCCAAATGGCTTTTGTTTAAAGCTGAAGGGAACATCAGCTTTTAAACTAAAACACGTGAACAAAAAACATAAAGAATGGACTTAGGTGGATGTTTTCACTGCTGTCAGCCTCTGTTTAATCTGTAAATCAAAAGTACAATGGTGAGACAGAATTAAAATATATTATTATGTATTAGGCAGAAGCACAGCCATATTACCATGCCAGACTATCTTTCTATCTAGCTGTATGTTTTGTCTGTTTGATTTTGTTGAATTGATGTGAAAAGATGTTGGTATGAATTTTAAAATATTGTTTAAATTAGCAGTGAAAACACATTCCGCTTGTAGCTACATTTGACTCTGGAATTGAAACATTTGCAATCCATTTCATTAATAGAAAATCAAACATTAGTTTTTCTAACTACAGTAGATGAAACAGTCTGAAATGGTTTTCTCGACTAACAGTGCCAGGTTTTGAACACCAAGCAGGTGTCTCCAAGAACCTTTGCATAAATTCCCTCTTCAGTTCTGCTGGTGGCTTGAAAAGCAGTGCTGGAGGCCAGAATATCAGAGCGAAGGTGACAGTGCTAACAAGTTATTGGTGAATGTAGCAAAATATGTCATGCCTTGGTCTCTGGCAGCATTTATTAAGCATTAGGTTGGTCCAAAATGGGCCATAGACTTGTTTGTGATGGGCCCAGGCTTGACAAGGCTACCTGCATGTTTTAATGAGCCCTGGTCTCTGCCTGGGAATACATTATCATAATTAGACCCACTGCTGAAGAAAGTGTAAGTCTTGTCAATTGTGCAGCTGTGTATTGGGATTGTCTGTGTTTCTTTTTTATTCAAAATACTACATAGCATAGAATATGGAAGTATGTTATCAATGTGAGCAGCATGCACAGTTTGGCAATAGCAGTTTAGTAAACTGCAGTACATTTTCATTAGTCACGGTATTAACAAAATCTACAAATTTTACCTAAACAAGATGCAACCAACTAAATGTGTGCTGTCAGTTACTGGGTAGAGAACCTGCTAAGAATCCAACACAATTAAAGCTAAATGATTTCAATTAACAGGCCAAAACTAAACTCTATTTAAAACTTTGTGAGATGACCTGGATTCTGGTGTCAAACTGGGGTCAGCTTAACATAAAGGCAAATGTAAAAGCATACTCTTAAGTTCAGTACATTATCTAAATGTGAAGAGAATGTGAAGTGTGCATTAAGCTGAGCTCATTTGATGCCATACCGCATCACACACCACCACCTCTGGGTTGAATATAGTTTTTCCACAACAAGAATACATTGTGTAGAGTCATACTGAGACGCTTAACACATTAAAAGGTGATAATGATAGATCCAGTAAAATGACTCTTTCTTTTTAAACTTAAACCTATGGCCCAAACATTTGTATTCAGGCAAATGTTGAAATCATAGTATGCTTCATTTAAGGGTTTAAGGCTTTGGGGATTTTATAACAATTTATTGAGTTTTGTCCAATTACTGAACCATGAAAACAAACTGTCTTTTGTAAACCTCAGTTGACAATGCTTCAGGATATTGTGCAGTTCAAATGCCTCTTGTCTCCAAAAAACACTATTTTCCCAGTGTGAACCCTTCAAATGCACAACTCTTGAGATGCTGTGAAGATTTTTCTGCTGCTGCTTTGACAGGTGTTAGGAAGAGAAGGATAAATGTCCCACTAGCCTAGTATATACTGTATTTAAATAGTGTTGATTGAAAAGACTATAACCAGAGGTGGAAGCATGCAGGAGTGGGACATCTTTTTAGCACATGGGGTCATAAATATGCTCAACTGTGAAGAGATGCATAAAATTGCTCTGATCTCTGTATATTTTTATCCTGCAATTGTGTGTTGGTATGATCCATGCAGATGATGCGGGGCTGGTATTGTTTATGCGTGTATATTCAAGTGTTTTCCAGTGCCACGTCTGTTAGGTGTGTGTGTGTGTGTTTGTGTGTCTGTGTGTGTGTGTGTGTGTTTGTGTGTGTCTGTGTGTGTTTTTGTGTGTGTGTGTGTCTGTGTGT